>JALGBA010004125.1:1837500-2414345 GCA_023970755.1 Azemiops feae | reverse complement strand
CCAGGATCAGCCCCGCTTTCCGGCTGATCAGAGCTTCTCCGGGGCTGTGGGGGGGGGCTCAGGGGAAGCACCAGGATCCGCCCCGCTCTCCGGCTGATCAGCGCTTCTCCGGGGCTGTGGGTGGGGGCTCAGGGGAAGCGCCAGGATCCACCCCGCTTTCCGGCTGATCAGAGCTTCTCCGGGGCTGTGGGGGGGGCTCAGGGGAAGCACCAGGATCAGCCTCGCTTTCCGGCTGATCAGCGCTTCTCCGGGGCTGTGGGGGGGGCTCAGGGGAAGCGCCAGGATCAGCCTCGCTTTCCGGCTGATCAGCGCTTCTCCGGGGCTGTGGGGGGGGCTCAGGGGAAGCACCAGGATCAGCCTCGCTTTCCGGCTGATCAGCGCTTCTCCGGGGCTGTGGGGGGGGCTCAGGGGAAGCGCCAGGATCAGCCTCGCTTTCCGGCTGATCAGAGCTTCTCCGGGGCTGTGGGGGGGGCTCAGGGGAAGCACCAGGATCAGCCTCGCTTTCCGGCTGATCAGCGCTTCTCCGGGGCTGTGGGGGGGGCTCAGGGGAAGCACCAGGATCAGCCCGCTTTCCAGCTGATCGGCGCTTCTCCGGGGCTGTGGGGGGGCTCAGGGAAAGCACCAGGATCAGCCCACTTTCCAGCTGATCAGCACTTCTCCGGGGCTGTGGGAGGAGGCTCAGGGGAAGCGCCAGGATCATCCCACTTTCCAGCTGATCAGCGCTTCTCCGGGGCTGTGGAGGGGGGGCTCAGGGAAAGCACCAGGTTCAGCCCGCTTTCCAGCTGATCAGCGCTTCTTCGCTTCTTCTGGCATTCACGGACCCGCCGAAGCGAAGGGGAAGCGAAGGGGAATGCCAGATCTACCCCCAGGGCAGTTCGAAAGGCCAGCAGGCTGGCTGGGGGGTTTGGGGTGGAGACACGTGAGCCTTCCTCTGTCTTCTTGAATCTGGCATTCACGGACCTGGCCAGAGCGAAGGGGAAGCGGGATCAAAGCTAGATTCACGAAGACAGAGGACGGCTCACATTCTCCACCCCAAAACCCCCAGCCAGCCTGCTGGCCTTTTGAACTGCCCTGAGGTTAGATCTGGCATTCACGGACCTGGCCGGAGCGAAGGGGAAGCAGGATCAAAGCCCTTCTTTTGGCCGCAAAGAACGTAGCCAGGCGGGATTCGCCTGGGGATTGTGCCGGCTCTTCCTCGGGGCTGGCTGCAGCAATGAATGAGCACTTCCCCGCTCGCTGCTTTTCTCACTGCGGCTGTGCGCAACCCACCAGAGGGAGTCTGGCAGCCGTGGCCCTTTCCCTGCCCCGTGCGCTCCTCCGCTGCCTGCGCTCTCCTCCCCCTGAGGAAGAACGGCGGCTGTGCTGGGCTCCCGGCTGCACCAAGCGCGACCGCAAAAGGAAAGTGATTCAGCAAAGGAACCAGCATCGAAGAAATTAAAACTGAGTGATGTAGGGAGGGAGGGAAGGACAATGAGAGGGAGAGAGGGACAATGGAAGGGAAGGAGGAAGGGACAAAGAGGGAAGGAAGGAAGGAAGGAAGGAAGGAAGGAAGGAAGGAAGGAAGGAAGGAAGGAAGGAAGGAAGGAAGGAAGGAAGGAAGGAAGGAAGGAAGGAAGGAATGGACAATGGAAGAGAGGGAGGGAAGGAAGGCACCCACCCCAGTCCCACCCCCCTCCACCAGAGACCCATGGATTCCCCCGCCCACAGGCACCCTGCAACCTGAGGGAGGGAGGGATGGACAATGGAAGGAGGAAGGGACAAAGAGGGAGGGAAGGAAGGAAGGAAGGAAAGAAGGAAGGAAGGAAGGAATGGACAATGGGAGAGAGGGAGGGAAGGAAGGCACCCATCCCAGTCCCACCCCTCTCCACCAGAGACCCATGGATTCCCCCCACACAGTCACCCCGCAACCTGAGTGATGAGCTGGCCATGCCCCCCTGGCCATTGACTTCGCTTGTCAAAAAATTGCAAAAGGTGATTACATGACCCTGGGACACTGTGAATGTCATAAGTATGAATCAGTTGCCAAGCATCCAAATGTAAATCACATGACCCTGGGGATGCTGCAACAGTCATAAGTGTGAAAAATGGTCATAAGTCACTTTTTTCAGTGCCATTGTAACTTCGAACAGTCACTAAGCGAATTGTTGTAAGTCGAGAACTACCTGTACTTTATCATTTTTTTCCTTTTGGGGGGGTCAAGTTTTTGACACCTTGCTGGGCTAGTGGTGGTACTCGGATGTTGCCTTATCCTAAAAGTGGTACAATGGGTGAAAAGGTTGAAAAGCCCTGCTCAAGGTCACCTGAGTGGTACAAATGGGTGTGGAGCCTTCTTGGAACTGCTGAAAGGACTGTATTGTAGACTGGAGATAAATGATGTCATATCCCTCCCCTTCTATTGAGAGAGGGCAATTCAATTTTGACATAGATGCCTTCCCTTCCTTCATTTCTTTTTGTATGACCACTATCTTATGCATCACAACCCTGGGTGACTCACAAAACCATAATGAAACCTATTAGAACAATAAAACTAGTTCCTTCTCAAAAAAAAAATCCCAGCATCCTAACCAATCTTCCCCAGCTGATCCACAATTGCAATCCCTGAGCTGTAGCCTCACTTTAACCCACTTTATCCTTGCTGGACCTAAGGAAGGGATGGCTATTAAAGAAAAGTTATCCAACAGATCTGCTATTTGTTAGATGGCAACATTTAAGGGCCTGAAGCATGTACACACTGTCTGATATGGTAGAATGGACAGATACCCTCAGGAGAGGTGGTCCTGCTAATAACCTGGCAAATAAGCAGCACTTTGAATTGCACATGGAAAGAACCTGAAAGTCAGTACAGCACACACAGTGGAGTTATAATATGGGGAAACTGAGAGATGCCAAAACTCAGTGTGCTGCAGTTGCAAAATGCAATGGAGTTGTAATTTCCAGATTGTTCTCAAGGACAGCACCAGGTAGTGCATACTGCAGTAATTCAGTGGGAATTTACCAAGTTATGGGTGATTGTAAGTAAGGCCTTCTGGTCCAGGAATGGGTGCAATTGACCATAAGATGAATCAATGCAAAGCCCTCTCTAGCCATGGTTCTGATCTGCTTGAGAGGACTCCCAAGTTGCATACTAGCTCTGCCCAGATAAGTGCTACTCTATTGAATATTGTAGCATGGGAAACCAGGGGGGTTGCAGATAAAGTGATTAAATGCACAGTGAAAGACAGGACATTCACATCTACACCTTGCCACATCAACCCTCCACCCAGGGGTGTTGCATCATATTCTTTTCTCCTTTGAAAGAAATCTCTAAAGGAAATTATCTTGCATCAAACTAGAAGATAACTGATAAGAAGAAAAAAGAATCAGAATTTTTCTTCTGCATAGAACCAGCTTTAAAATAATTAAAGCTGCTTCTGGGTGAAGAGAATGGCAGATTAACATGTTTCTGAAGAGTGGGATGACACTGAGGTGAAGAAGTAAAACAAATTTCAATAAAAATTGCACACATACACACACACACACACGAAGTCATGCAAGGAGAAGCCCCAGAACAATGCAATCTTCGGTCAGCACATTGGCTACCTCTTCCTTCCTTTGCCTTTGCCATTCCATCCCAGGTTGCCAATCCTTTTGATAACCATGAGCAGCCAAAAGAAGTGCTTCAATCAAGACCATAAATGTTAATCTTGAATGTGGGTAACTGTAGAAAAGGACAATCTGTCCTTGACATTGATATAGCTTGACTCTCTTTAGCTAAGTTATGAGCTGTGGCAGCCAACAACATACCATTTGTAGCAATGAAGTCTTTACTTGGCTGCTTTGGGGTTTGTTTTAATAAGTCTGGGTATTGTAAAGATGGCTGTGGCTTGAAGGCAATAATAAGATGCTGATCAGCCGATGGAGCAAAACTACTGCATCCTTTTATCATATAATGAAACAACAACTTCAAGGGACGTGAACCTCTAAATAGAAGGGCATGGAGAAGCTTGATTATAGCCAAGCTCTAGGTGTTAAGCACAAGGGAGGGAAGCTGTAGTCAATTATTATATCTATTGGGCAAACAAAGCTAGAGAACAACAAATCACATCTTTTCAAGTTGTGAAAACTGCCAAAGAAAGAATGAAAGAGGATTAACGCCTAATGAGAAAGTGTTAGCATGGGGCAAATGATCTGATTTATTATTATTCATATTAATAGTGACAACAGTTATAGTGATAATAATGGTAGTGGTAGTGGCTGATGCACCATCAAGCAACTATTTAAGTATTGCTTAATGTTTAATTGTTTTAGAGAAATAATTTTAGAGAAAAATAAACAGAAAAATAACAAATGTAAAACATATTAAAGAATGCTAATCTGGTAAAATTGCATTATACATTCCCAAAAGCTCAGGTGGGTTAAAAGAAAATGAATGTTCTTGAGCAGCTCTTCACAAATTTTGCTTCTCGGATGCTTCTCTACAATTGCATCTCCCATCTCTTCTAGGCAAATGTCTGATAACCCATGATAATGAGAGTTGGATCGCTCCCATCTGGAGATGCAAAGCTAGGAAAGATCTGGTTGACAATTCCCTATATGCTTTGGGTGCATATGGAATAGGGTAGGGTAGGGTAGGGTAGGGTAGGGTAGGGTAGGGTAGGGTAGGGTAGGGTAGGGTAGGGTAGGGTAGAGTAGAGTAGAGTAGAGTAGAATAGAATAGAATAGAATAGAATAGAATAGAATAGAATAGAATAGAATAGAATAGAATAGAATAGAATAGAATAGAATAGAATAGAATAGAATAGAATAGAATAGAATAGAATTCTTTATTGGCCAAGTGTGGTTGGACACACAAGGAATTTGTCTCTGGTGCATAAGCTCTCAGTACATACAAGTAATAGTGATAATCATGATCATATACAACATTCATTATAAATCGTGAAATACAACACTTCATCGTAAATCATAAGATGCAACACTTAGTGATAGTCATAGAGTACTAGCTAAGCAAAACATAAATCATACTAGGATACTAATATATATTAATATATATATATATGTGTGTGTGTGTGTGTGTGTGTGTGTAGGTCTTTGGTAATTCGGGTTTTCTCCCGCGTAAAATTGGAAGTGTCTTGGCGACGTTTCGACGAAGTCCCATTCGTCATCTTCAGGCTGGCGTCTTCGGCTTCGTGCTTCTAGGAGCAATGTGTGATCGCAGCTGTTTCTTCCTTTTAACTGCCAGTGGGGGTATATATATGTTTTTAATAATTTTAAATATTGGAATCCCAGGTATGGACATTTAAAGTCAATTAAATAAAATAATGAACTCCGGGATGTTAAAAAAAGGCTTCTTTATTGCTGAGCTTTCGTTAACAACCTGTTAACATCATCAGAGCAAAGGGCTAAATGGCAAGGGAGCATGTGCATAAATTCACATAACAGTTGGAAAAAATGCACATGCTCCCTTGCCATTTAGCCCTTTGCTCTGATGATGTTAACAGGTTGTTAACGAAAGCTCAGCAATAAAGAAGCCTTTTTCTAACATCCCGGAGTTCATTATTTTATTTAATTGACTTTAAATATATATATAAAATATATAAAAATTGTAACATACAAGCAGCAAAGTTATAGTCATAAGAAGATAAGGATAGGTAATTGTAAAGATGAGGAGTATCATAGTAATACAGCTTTACTAAGTATTTTGACAGTGTTGTAGGAATTAGTTGTTAAGCAGAGTGACAGCATGGGGAAAAAACTGTCCTTATGTCTAGTTGTTCTGGTGTGCAATGCCCTATAGCGTCGTCTTCAGGGAAGAAGTTGAAATAGTTTATGTCCAGGATGTGAGGGGTCTGTACTGTAGATATTTTCACAGCTCACTTTCTTGCTTGGACAGTATACAGGTCCTCAATGGAAGGCAGGCTGGTAACAATTGTTTTTTTCTGCAGTTCTAACTATCCGTTGAAGTTTGTGTCTGTCTTCTTTGGTTGCAGTGCCAAACCAGACAATTATAGAGGTGCAAATGACAGACTCAATAATTCCTTTGTAGAACTGTATCAGCAGCTCCTTGGGCGGTCTGAGTTTTCTGAGTTGGCGCAGGAAGAACATTCTTTGTTGTGGTTTTTTTATGACATTTTTGATGTTAGGTGTCCATTTTAAACCTTGAGATATTATAGAACCTACAAACTTAAAGGTCTCTACTGTTGATACTGTGTTGTCTAGCATTGTAAGAGGTATAAAGCTTGGGGTGTTGTAATAATCTTTTTTTTTCTCTTCCATTCAATCATGTCCAATTTTTGGTGACTGCCAGGACAAGTCCCTGAAATTTTCTTGGCAAGATTTGGCTTTGTGCCTAAGGCAGGACTAGAACTTATAGTCTCCCACTTGTAGCTTGATGTCTTAACTACTACACCCACTATAATATTAATCGTGTGGAAATCAATTAAGTGATAAAAGTTATGAGCCTTTTATGCTAAACCAAGGCAAAATAAGTATTGGGGAAATCTACTGTCCTTTGTTCTTTTACTTAGCAGGATTGGAATCTTTAATATTCCCAGGAGATCAGGAATCAACTATTTCCTCAGCAAAATCTATCCTTCCCTATTGTCTTTTTCTATTTGTTTCAAGGTGATAATAAGAGCAGCCTAAGCTGTAGGCCTCTGGGTGACTCTACATTCTACAAGCTCATTAAATCTGGGAAAAAAATTAATCTGAGAACTTCACAAGTTTTCTATAAACTTTTTAATCATCCTACTTTGCATTCAAGTTATAGGTACAGCAAACATGCTTTCTACAAAAACGATCACTTTCAGAGAACAATATTGATTTTAGCAAAGTTTGGAAATTGCTTACCACACATTTGTGCATCCCTTTTGGTAATGGTGCAAAATGATAATCTTCATATAGCTCAAAAGTAAGATAGAATTTATCATTTTTTGAGCAAGGTATTCCTCTTCCTTGAAACAGCAGGGAAATAATTCTTAAAGATAAAAAGAGATTATTTTCAAAATAGGCCACGCATGTTTTAATAAGTATCTTTTCTAGGATTAAGTGTTGATTTTAGAAGCTATGACATTTCTGTTGGGAACCATTTATCATTCTTCTTGGATTTTTTTTTTAAATAGCTCAAAACAAATATCTACTGATTATACTGGCTATATAAATCATAACATTAATCAACATCTATTCATTGTCAAGCAAAGAAAAATCTAGCATTTAATAAATGGGAACAAAAAAACTTTTTAGCAAGAATTTGCAAGATAAGATAGTGCTTGGCACAATCTTTTTTTTTCTTTTTCTCTCTAAACATTATTCTTGAGGAGTGTATTTCATGAACTATATTTTCTTTTCCTATTGATAACTTGAACTTCTTCATGGTTTTAGCTACCTGTCCTGTTAGATCCAGAAGGAGAGACATGCTCTGGGTCCCATCCATTAGGGAGTGTCACCTAATGGGAACGAAGAACACAGCCCTCTCTGTTATATCATCCATTATTTCCCCAGAAAGCCCCAATGCTACTAGTTTTCTATAGAACCTTGAACACCTGGTTCTGTTAATGAGGCTGGAGCCCTAGGTGTGTTATTGAGTCCATATCATGTTATAATAATAATAATAATAATAATAAAGTTGGAAGGGACCTTGGAGGTCATCTAGTCCAACCCCCTGCTCAGGCAGGAAACCCTATACCATTTCAGACAAATGGCTGTCCAGTCTCTTCTTAAAAACTTCCAGTGTTGGAGCATTCACCACTTCTGGAGGCAGGTTGTTCCGCTGGTTAATTGTTCTAATTGTCAGGAAGTTTCTCCTTAGTTCTAGGTTGCTTCTCTCTTTGGTTAGTTTCCATCCGTTGCTTCTTGTCCTGCCTTCAAGTGCTTTGGAGAATAGCTTGACTCCCTCTTCTTTGTGGCAGCCCCTGAGATATTGGAACACTGCTATCATGTCCCCCCTCGTCCTTCTCTTCATTAAACTAGACATACCCAATTCCAGCAACCGTTCCTTATATGCTTTAGCCTCCAGTCCCCTAATCATCTTTGTTGCTCTTCTCTGTACTTTTTCTAGAGTCTCAACATCTTTTTTACATCGTGGTGACCAGTTTCTATTCCTTGTTAGCTGCTCAGTTGGTAGCATATAAATTGAGATAGTTGAGATAGGTAGCATATAAATTGAAGATAGATAGATAGATAGATAGATAGATAGATAGATAGATAGATAGATAGATAGATAGATAGATAGATAGATAGATAGATAGATAGATAGATAGATAGATAGATAGATAGATAGATAGATAGATAGATAGATAGATAGATAGATAGATAGATAGATAGATAGATAGATAGATAGATAGATAGATAGATAGATAGATAGATAGATAGATAATATATTTGGTGCTACTTACAATGCCTTTTGCCCACTTAATCATTAGATCACAAAAGTATGCTTACAGTTAAAAAGAAATCAAAAATAAAATTACCATTAGTGTATTGCCTTTATACAAATCTTAGTATGATGCCTATAGCTGGTAACTGCATTAAACTGCATTAAAAATTCCTCTTCTATTCTAAAAAGGGGTGGAGAGAGATATTGCATTAGTAATAACAGTACAGAAAATAGCAGCTAAAATTATCTAGAGGCTGAAACAACTCTCTATAAATAATGATCATAGTATTTGCAGTTTTTTCATTTACAAAAAAATATACATATGGGAAAACATTATAGAGATCTATAAAATTATTCAAGGTGGGATACTAAGGCTATTCAGTGAAACTGTATTTGAGGGGAATTCAGGACAGGCAAAAAAAGTATTGCATCACATTTTTCTTACTCAAGGAAATAGAAGATTCATTGCCCCAAGATGATAACTAAATTGGAAGATTTTAAAAAGATTTTAAACCACTGGTAATGGGTATCAATTATTACTAATCACAATCACTATCTCTTACTTCCCACATCAAAGGCAGTTAGTCTTTTAGCTTCGGTCCCTGAGTTATGTAAATGGGAGAAAGTTACTGTACTCACATCCTTTACTGCTTGTGAGCTTCTCAAAGACATCAGTTTAACGACAAACTATTGAATTAGAAAGTCCTTTCCTAATACAGGTTGAATTCTTGCATTATTACTTCTTCCCATTACAATTATTCTTAGTAAATCAAGAAGCAAAGTTTTCAAAACAACGAAGAGCTGTATAGTAGCAAAGTAATGTTAGGTCTGAACTAAATGAGATATTATATCAATGATTTGTAACCTGGCAATTTTAGAGTTAGTCTTCCTGTGCCAGGTAATGGTGATCTTAAGTACCAGCTAACTGAGCTTTTTGTTAATTGCCTATTAAAATGATGGGCTGCAGACCCCCTATAATTCCAGCCATTCTAGTGGGCTATAGTACCCAAAACTTTATCTACTATCTACTGTTCCATCTATTCAAGTCAGCTGGCAATAGGAAATAATTTACAATTTTTCAAACTCTAGCTATTTAAAGTCTATTTCTTTTGCTGGTTGTTCATACTTCCCAAAGACTATGAGGTTAATGAAACTTATGCACTATCCACTGCCACACACAAATAGAGAGAGAAAGAGAGAGAGAGAGAGAGAGAGATCTGATTCCACCTCTAAAGAATTAAGTAACTGCAGACATCTGCCCCAAAGTATGGGGTTAGGTCCAGGCAAAACAATGAAAGGGAACTTAAATTGTAGAAATAACTTATAAACATTCACTCCCAGTTGATCAAGAGTTTGATCTGATTCCTCTCTTTCCAAATGGAAATCTGTCTCCATATACATGATAGAAGAATATCCTTAGTAAGTTTAATTATTTAAACTAAGAGATGGTGTGTGACAAAACTCTGGTTCAATGACCTGAAGGATTATCAATTGCAGTCTGGTCAATAAACATGCATTGGCTTATTATGCTGGATTTCACAGGTGCAGGGCAATTTATAGATCAAGATTCAGTGGGCCAGGCAAGAGAGAACTTGAGAAATGTAAGAAAACTTTAGCATACATTGAATGAGAGTTATGTGTTGCCCTGTACTGGAGTTTAATGTAGGTAGCATGACCTTTGAGTCAGTCTTTCATTTATTTTGTCTCTTGAAATATTCCTTTGCTCTTCCTTTCTCAAGGGATATGGTCCAAAATATTGACAGAGTTAACTGTAAAGTGTATAAGGCATCTGAATTTGTGAGAATTGATCTGTCAATAGCTTGAAGCAAATCTTATGCAGTCTGCATAGTTATGTGGTTCAATTAAAGTATATGCCTCCTTAATCCATTGAGTAGCAACAGGGGAGATAAACATAGATGAGAGATTCTGTGTGTCTTAATTATTCTTGAAAATTTTAAACTCATGATTAAAGATAAAGATAAAATGGAATTATTGATCATTTAGGGTGTTCATTTGGCAGTTGTTTGCAGACAGTTTGATTTTCCTCTCTTCTGGATTAGTTACCACCCTCAACAATTTCAGAGTTTAGTACTCATGGTGACTGCAGATATGAGATGAATTGTAACAGCATTTGTTTTAACATAAATATAGGAAGGACCTCAATATTTTCTCCTCCCTAATTTCACAAAAAGATTTTTATTGGGTTCTGCCTCTTCCTTGTGGAACATATCTAAATTATAATACAGAGAGAGAGAGAGAGAGAGAGAGAGAGAGAGAGAGAGAGAGAGAGACTCACAACTAACTCCAAACCCTCACTCTAAGCCAGGGGTCTTCAAACTTGGCCCTTTTATGACTTGTGGACTTCAACTCCCAGAATTCCTCAGCCAGTGTGCCTGGCTGAGGAATTCTGGGAGTTGAAGTCCACAAGTCTTAAAAGGGCCAAGTTTGAAGACCCCTGCTCTAAGCAGTCATGGAGTTTAGCCTTTGACATCTCTCTCAAAGACTGGAGCACTTTTGAGTCAGGGTAAGCTTCAAATGCCTTTTCCTAAAGTGTTTCTCTCTCATTTAGTAATGGAGTTCAAAACAGTAAGGGCATATGTAACTTTTCTGCCAGCTCAGATGCATGTCAGAGACCTAGAACTATGTTTTAAGCTGGGGGTCCACAGTCTTTCCTGACATGCCAAGAGACCCCCTACACCATGGGTATCCAACCTGGACTGGACTGAGTGAAGAGGAATTGTCTTGGGCCACAATATACAATGTATAATATTGTTCATATATATTAATAACTTCCTTTAAAAGTTTATGATCTTGTGGGGCCATATTATTAGCTGACCAGGCTGCATGTGGTCCAGGTTGAACATTTCTACCCTACATCTTTCTGTAGCCTCTTAGTAGGGGTTGCAAAATCAAGTTTCCCTTTTTAGGAATAAACATTTCACCTTGTCATGAGAAGAGAGGAGGAAAATCCCACTTTTGGAGACATCCAAGATTTTTAGAATTCTATTTATTATAATACTCTATAGAGATGGCAGACATGTTAAAATGATCTGACCCACAAGCCTGGTTCAATTGGATAAATTATTGAATGTGTTTGTTGAATTTCTTGCTTCGTCTATCAACAATAATGTTGAAACTCTGCTGATCTATAGAATATGCTCATGAATTGGGGGCTTATGCCAACCTTTGATTTGAAGATTTGATTAGAAGATCCATTGAATCTCCAGATTTGATTGGATTCAAATAAACTCATTGAATCAGTTAATTCAATTTGGCTTGTTTTGGATGCCTTTCACTTGTGCGTACGAGAACTTATAACATTAGATTTGATTTGAATCAAAATAAATTATACAAATTTATTGATTTGATCTAATGGATTGGATTAGCCAAATTGAATCAAAAGTTTGAGTCAGATTGAATTTGATTTGCATAGATCTACTCAGAGTTACATATATGTATCCCTAAAATTCCTGAATACTTTTAGTACTGCCCTCTTCTAGAACCCCATTCATAAGGAACTTAAAAACCATTTAAAAGAAGGTTTCAGTATGAATACTCTGGATTCCCACAAATATTTGCAGCCTGATTTTTTTTTTCACTTGAGTTTCCTTACTATGTGCATGACAAATGAAAATAAGGGCAGGGTAACTTGTATGATTTCAAAAATAACTGGAAATATGAGCAACCTAGCTTCAAATCCTTCCTCAACAACAAATGTAGTACATAGCTTTGGACAAATAACGTACAGTAAGTACCTCAGTATAAACTGTTTTATAAGGTAAAGTCTTAAATGCTCTCGTGGATCCCTTGGAGGGATCAGTGAAACAATACATTACTATTTTATTTGTTAGTTTCCTGTCCTACATTTTTCAATAAAGCAAAAAGCACAAGGGGGAATTCCTTGTTCTCAAGCAGCTTTCTATCCTCTTGCTTTAAAAATGAAAAACAAAGGAGAAACAGGCCTTTATTGGTACATAATTGTTTAATTTATATTTGCCACCTACATTTGGGTCTTTTGAAAATAATAATTTGATTTACCATCCACATTAAATCAGACCATTAAAGCTGCAAGTTATATTTAGATAGTCCTTGAAGGACCAAAATGACAACGATATATTGGACTATTATCATCAGATACTAGGAGAGAATGGAACAAGAGTCTGACAACCTCCAAAGACTTCAGTTTAAATTACTCTATCTCTCTCCCCCATCCCAGTGGAAATAGGATTTAATTTTATATACATCTGGGCCCAAATAAACATTTTTACCAATAGATAATTGTGAAAGGGGCCAGAAGACTCCAATGGCAATCCTGGTACTTGTATTATTTAATATCCATCAGTGTCCCTGCCGTTTTGTTCCAAACTTCCCTACCTCCTCAGATGTCCAATTCAATTGTATTCACTTCGGGATGCATCTGTATCTGACTCATTCCTTTTCTAATAGTATATATAAACATGTCTCTAAATTATTACTGCATTCTAATCACAGCGCCGTGCTGGTGCAGTGGTTAGAATGCAGTATTGCAGGCTAATTCTGCTGACTGCCGACTGCCAGCAGTTTGGCAGTTCAACTCCCACCCACTCAAGATTGACTCAGCCTTCCATCCTTCCGGTAAAATGAGGACCCAGATTGTTGGGGGCAATATGCTGGCTTTATAAACTGCTTAAAGAGGACTGTAAAGCACTGTGAAGCTACGAATCCATCTGGTGGTGATGCTGTCTAACCCACATTTTTCTATCTTATCAAGTAGTAGGTTGTGATCTACTTTATCAAATGCCTTACTGAAGTGCAAGTAAATTATATCCACAGCATTCCTCTGATCCACTAATTTTGTCACTTGGTCAAAGAATGCAATAAGATTTGTCTGGCATGATCTGTTTTTGACAAACCCATGTTGGCTTTTAGTAATGACTTTGTTTGCCTCTAGGTGTTCACTGATTCGTTGTTTGATTATCTTTTCCAGAATCTTCCCAGGTATTGAGGTCAGGCTGATAGGTCTGTAATTTCCTGGATCCATTTTTTTCCCTTTTTTGAAGATGGGAACTACATCAGCTCTTTTCCAGTCCTCCAGTAATTCCCCAGTGCTCCAGGATCTTTGAAAAATATAGTTCAGTGGTTCTGAGATCACATCTGCCAGTTCCTTGAGAACCTTGGGGTGTCATCCATCTGGTCCTGGTGATTTGAACTCATCTAGGCTGCACAGGTACTCACCATTTTCTTGCCCATCTTAACTTGTCTTTCTATTCTGTTTTTTATGGCACTATTTTTGATAGGTTGGTCTGTTTTTTCCCTTTGTGTAAAAACAGATGCAAAAAACGAGTTAAATAGTTCTGCTTTCTCCCTGTTGCTTGTCACCTTCTTGCCACTTTCCCCCTCTAATGGACCAATCATTTCCTTCACTTTTTTCTTGTTTTTTACATGTTGAAAGAAGCTTTTTTTTGTTATTTTTGACTTTGGTCGCAAGCCTTAGTTCATTTTGAGTCTTAGCTTTCCTCACTTCATCTTTGCAGGCTCGGGCTATTTGCTGATATTCTGCCTTAGTTATGTGCCCCTCTTTCCACTTTCTATACTTGTCCTTTTTATCTTTCAGTTTATCATATACTTATTTCTATTTTCCAGGACAGGTAGTCCTCGACTTATAACAGTTTGTTTAGTGACCATTCAAAGTTGCAAAGGTATTGAAAAAGTGACTTATGATATTTTTCACACTTAGAACTGTTGCAGCATCCCCATGGTCACATGATTTACATTCAGATGCTTGACAACTGGTTCATATTTATGATGGTCGCAGTGTCCCAGAGTCATGTGATCACCTTTTGGGACTGTCTGACAAGCAAAGCCAATGGGGAAACCAGATTCACTTAAGAACCGTGTTACAACTGTGGTGATTTACTTAACCAACGTAGCAAGAAAAGTTCTAAAATGGGGCAAAAACTCACTTAGCAAAATAAATTCTGGGCTCAATTGTCAATAAGTCAAGGACTGCTTGTATTGATCTTCCCTTAATTCATATTTACAGTTCTGATTCTTTCCTCTCCAGTCATGAGACCTTGCCATCTTTTATGCCACAGTCCCCTCTTCTCTAACTGTTTTCCTTCTCCTCCTCTTCATGTAAGATTAGTGAATCAGTTTAGAATAAGCAAAAGAAGATACCTCTTGTGGGGCAATCGAAACTCAATTCTATATATTCTATTCCTCAAGGAGCATACATCACACTAAGCTGCCTGGTGATCTCTAGTTGTTTCAGACAATAGATCCCAAAGTTCAGGATGACAATTGTGTTATGTATGTTAGAGTCCAAAATATACGAACAGAACAGAACAGAATACAATAGAACAGAATAGAATATTGCTGGAAGGGACCTTGGAGGTCTTCTAGTCCAGCCCCCTGCTCAAGCAGCAGAACCTATACCATTTCAGACAAGTGACTATCTAGTCTCTTTTTAAAAATCTCCAGTGATGGAGCACCCACGATTTCTGGGGGCAAGCTATTCCACTGGTTAATTGTCCTCACTGTCAGGAAATTTAGAAATTTAGAAAATTTGGTATTACTTAAACCTTATTTATATACCAGAAGTACCTCTAGAAAGTAGAAACTAAATTACTCGCAATAATATTATCCCTTTATGATCCAGAATAAAATTGGTGGCATAGACATTTGAAAGATAAATACTTACATCCTCTTTGCTATAGATAGTGATTAGTATATGCTTTTTTGTTTTTGTGCATTGCAGTATTATTTTGCTATTTATTTTTTCTATAAAATATATGAAATGAACAGGAAGGAATGATTTGCTGAGAAAAATATCATTTAAAGTCTTCAAGTCCTTTGGAAAATAAATGGGATTTCCCCCCCCCCTAATCTGAGCCCTCCTAAAAGTATGGACATTGTAACTCCTATATTTGGCTGGCAATTTTGTGACTCATATTCCCAATATGTGGAGGACTCAAGACTGGAAAAGGCTTTTTCATTATATTATGCCAAAGATAGATACATCATTATTGAGCTATAGCCACTTCTGTCATACCTATCATTCCTCATCCAGTATTACTGGACATATAGGACTGTTCACTGGATTCTTTTTGCTTCTATTAGAACTGCCACACTTCAGTACCTTTAAAACATACTTGTCCATAGCAGTCTAAACATCAGTTCCTTAATTGCAGAATGTTCTCTGTCTAACTGTATCAAGCAAGCCTAGTTTCTATTGACAGTCAGAGTCAATGATCTTGCTGAGAAGTTATCTGAGTTACTTGTTTCAACCTTGCCTTCTAAGCCTATCACTCTGACAGTTCCCATCAGCTAATCAAAAGAGACGCATTAGGAATGAAGAGGGGCTTTCTTGTCAATTATGGCCTGCCCGTGTCAGACTGGATAGGAGGTTGTGAAATTGATAGCCTAACCTTTGAAAGAGTGTTTTTTCCCAACACAGTAGCAATAGGCACTGAATCCCATGAGAGTACAGTCCAAATACAGATAATGAACTCAGATAAATGGATCATCTTATTTTGGAGTGTTGCACTCTATTGCAAACACTGCCTAAAACACTGCATTCTTAACCTGTTGCTGGATTCTATCAATTATAGAATAACTGCAGTTATTCATAATCACTTAACTCAACTTGGATGCAATCAACTAGTTGTCCTTTCTATTATTCAGAATTATTCAAATTCTAATTCTAGCATTTTTATGACCTGCGTAACTATCTTGCAGGCTGGATGATATGCTGGATGTGGTGATGAGGATGGTGATGCTGATGCTGATAACAACAATAATAAAACTTTTATTAAATCCTTAGTTAAGGATAAATGGGATATTCCTTTTCAAATTACCCACTTGAACCATTACAGTATAATGGCCAGCTGAGACCTAGAAGACTCTGGATTTGAGAAGCCCCCAGCAATCTTCGAGAGCAGCTGTGTCAGCAATTAGACTGAGGACCACCCAGTTGCCAGGCATGTTGCACTCTAAAGCAAAAACATATTTATCAAGCTTTTTTTGCCCAACAAGGGTATTGTCAACCTTGATTGGCTCCCAGCTGGTGAGGCTCTATTTAAGCCAATGTTGGTTGACAAGATTTCATTGGCAATGGCCATTCATTCAATCCGAACTCTGTGTGCTGAAGCCTGTCTCTAAAATTATATTGCTATGAACCTAGACCAGGGGTGTTAAATTGCTGGCCTATGGACTGGTTGCATCAAACAGAGGCTGTGCCCATCCCAGCTCCAGCAATGCAAAAAAAATCGCGACACATCACATGACGTGGCCGTGACCTAGACCAAATGATGATCTACCCATGATGCTTAGACCTTTGGATCATGGCCTGACAAAGCTGTTGCTTTGCACTCACTCTGTTTTGAACTGTTTGCAAATAGCAAGTTCTTATATGGCTGGGACTTTTTGCAATGTGCACCTGATTTTATACGCTGGAAGTAAAGCTTTAGCAACTCTGCATCTGTATGTGTGAATATGTATGATTGCACAGGAGTTAGTTATTTAGTCGCATATAATAATCACACTATTCATCACCTCTTCTTCTGATTATTATTATTGGTATTCAAACAGATCATCTAAATTCCCATAGGCTTACAAGATAAAACACACAAAAAATCATGGTAATGAAAACCAATTATAATAAAATATTCATAGCAAAAAATAAACTAATAAATATATTTAAGACACAATCCACTAACACCCAAATCCCCAAACAATTCCTAGAATCAAAACCAGCAACATTTATAAAATAATGTTAAAAATTAATTATTATGGTGAACAATCATATCCCAAAAGACCTCCAGAATAAGAAGCATCTGCAGATCAGAAGCTTTTATCAAAATTACAAAACCAGCATGGGATCATTTCAGTGCAAACTCTACCCTTTTGTACATGTTTATGACTTCACAGTAAACATACAAAAGTGGCAGAGATTGTCCCTAACAATGTGATGATGCTTTCATAATCCCCCTTCCCCTTGCCCTCTGTAGGCACATCTATGTCAAAGGCCATTACCTAGGATGCCATTCTAACTTCTCCCTGGAAGCTGTTTTAAAGCATATTTCCCATAATTAAAAAAACAAAACAATGTTTTTTAGTCATAGCCTCTCTCTACTCACAAAAATGGGCTATCATCCACAGCTTGGCCTTGGACTAGTCTTGGTATGCCAATCATCAAAAGCAGTTGTATTTTTCCCCACTTGTACTGTGTGACTAGTTTTCAGACTTCAGGTAGAACACATTGCAGAAATTAAACTGTACGTTGTCACTGAAGATAGATCTTCCTGCCCCAGGAAGGACCACATCTGGCAAACTAACAGAAGCTAGGCACAAACCCTCATGGCCGTGGTCTCCACTTGCCCTTCCTACAGTAACAGCATCTTCAGGAGGACCCACAAGCCATGGATCTGCTCCACCATCTGAGAGACAACATTAGAGCTGATAGAAAACTGCAACTAATGAACGTAGCTCAATCTTGCTTGTATTCAACATTAATCCATTTCATCCCATTCGGATCTTGAAAGCCTCCAGATATCAAGACAGTACTTTGACAACATCTCCAATTTGATGGGAGAAAACAATATAAACTTGAGTATTATCACTATATTGATGGTATTGCACTCTGAACTGCTAAAAGACTTCTCCCTGCAGCATCCAATAAATGTTAAATAACAAAGAAGAGAGAGCTGATTTGTATGGCACACCGCAAGAGAGTGGCCATATATCCATCCTCTTTGCTATTGATCAGAATTATAGACTGATGTAGGAAAGGAGTCACTGCAGAAGGACGATTCTAATCCCCAGTCCTTGAAGGCAGTTTGAAAGGATGCTATAGTCAATGATATCAGAAGCCAGTAAAATATCTAAAAAGACCAAGACAGGTGCATTAACTCCATCAAAATCCTAAGAAAAGTCATCCACTAAAGCAGCGAGTGCTGTCTCCATCCTATAGCCCTGCCTAAACCCTGACTAAAAACAGATAATCTGTTTCTTCTAGGGTGCCCTGCAGGTGGATGCCTCACCATAAAAGTCTGGAAACCTGGTAATAGAGGTGAACACTTCCTCCTAAGGAACAGGTGTACTATCCTTGCATTAACCCATTCCCTTAGAAAAACATTAACAAATTGCAGCAAATCATGCCCTCCAGCTCCATGCGGTACTTGCACACCAAAAGGATAATTCCTAGATAACAGAGTTAGACAATGTCTCAGTCACCACATCAGCCTTTATCCAGGATGAGTGAAATCTTTGGGGAATCTAAGCAACTTTGTAGGTGCCAAACGGGAGATCTTCTTGTACATTTGTCCCATGCAGGATATTCACTACTCTAAATATCCACCAACAACCCAATAACACCACAACAGGAGGAATGACATTATAGGAATACACAATTTAAAAAATATAAAAAGCATCACTAAAAAAAGGACATTAAAAAGTAGGTTTTGAATTTGCACAATATATGCTAATTTTATAAGTTTAGATGTAAATTTAAAAATGTTACTATAGCTTTTTTTAAAAAAAAAGATGATCCATCTTTCTGTAAAGAGGAAGACTGTAATCAGATGACTTATGTCTGATATTCAAGTTATTGGTAGGCAGTTTCAATATGGTTCTGCAGCTTTCAGAGTGAGACTGCACTGGTTTTAAATTAACAGGGAAAGGAAAGTATGTCTTCCCCCTCCCCCAGTTTTGAGCTATAGTGCCTAGCATCCTTCATCACTGGCTATGGAGTCCACTGATATGTGCAAGTGTTTCCAGAAAAGATCAGTCCATTGTGAGAAAAAAAACAAAAAATGAAACTTGGTCATCCTATCTAATAATAAAGATCATTGAGTGATTTTGATTGATCAATATCTAATTCCATGGCTTACTTCATCAATATGTTAATAAGGGGGGGAAAACCAGCCTGGCCCCTCCAGAAGGAATGAAGATCATAATTTAATAAACACCACTGAGAAAAGAAACAATGTCTTTCTCACAACAAAAAGAAGAGCCTTTGGAAAGACCATAATTGAGAAATGAAGATTTCTCCTAGATGAATCCATAGGTATACATAATATTAATTGCATTGATTTACTAATACAAAGGTTTCATTCAGGTAGAACTCCTGTTCATAAATTTTCTTTCACCTATATATAGTATATAATCATTTTTTCTTTCTCTCTTTCTTTTTCATGTTAAGTATACATGCTTGTAGCCATTTCTGATACTGAAACTGTACCACATAAACTAAATTATGTACGTCTCTTTCCATTAAGCTGGCACCTATAAATACTTCACAACGAGTACCCGAATGATTAATGCTTATTTTAATAAGGCATAGATTGGAGTCTCACAGAGAATGACAAGTCCATTCATTCATTCATTAACCATGACCCAAGTTAAATCTGGAATAGAGCTGACCAGGGGCAAGTGTCCTTCTGTGGATCTTCATTGTGAAAAATGGTCATGCTAACACTAAGTAATATTTTCAGCTCCTCTTGAAGTTTTCAGAGTTCTGAAATACCACACTTTTGTTTGTTTGATTTAACACAGAGCAACTGCAATTGTTTCTTTGGAAAAAATATTAAATAAAATATTGAAATTAAACATGCTTTAACATTTATTTTCTCTTACAGTACATTTGGCACATGTTATTCACCTTCACTCATTGATTTCTCTGCTGCTCACCCATACTTAGCTTGCTTGGGGGGGGGGGATAAATTTCCACAGTTTACATATTTTTGCAGAAATAACATGTGCTGTGTACCGACCCACAATATAGTACATATCTCATGTACTATATTTATAGATTGTGATGGTTTTTGTACATGTAAAAATAAAAGTATGTTGCAATTATTTTCCATTGTTGTTATCATTGTCCAATAGTGTTTGGTGGGGATGGGACTCAGGGATAAAATTTGAATCATTTTTGCTAATTATTTCCAGAACACCAACGTTCTACATATTTAAAAAGAAAAAGAAAAAAGGAGAGAGAGAGAAAGAAATAAAAACTATTTTCCTGCCATTTTATTATTTTATTTTATTTTTATTTTTACATCCAGGGCCTTTTTTCTCTTAGAGGAGATCGCCATAAGAAAAGTGCCCTGTTTCAGAATTCTTAGATGTGATCGGATTAGCCTGCTGGTGTCTCAGCTGTAGAGAGGGCCATAGGTATAGGGAGCCCTAATGCAACCCATATTACTTTCCTTTTAAGATAGGCTATGTCTTATTTTTGTTTTATAGGAGAAATAAAAGATAGAGGGAAAGTGGATTGCTCCTGCCAGTCTACCCAGGGGAGCAGAAAGATCAGGGCTTTCGTTGTTTCTCTGTTATTGATTAGAAGGGAAACTTCTTCAATTTGCCTGAACAACAGCAGAAAGAAAAATCCAGCGGCAGGGAGATGCTCAGTGGCCTGGCTTTTATTGTCTGCTTGCTTGCAGGTATAGATTGAGCCTCAAAGGAAGAAAACCAGATCAGATCTCTTTGGCTGAATCTGCTGTTTGTTTCTGATCTAAAGAGAGAGAGGTTTTAAGTCCCTTTTGCTTCTCAGGAGGGACCTTCACTTGGTTTACAAAAAAAAAAAAAAAGACCCTTGGCAAAATTCATAGCTTTCTTCAGAAATACAAATAACAGAGCTTTTCATTTTTAAAATTCCTAATGTGTGAGTCTATTGAGTAATCGGAATGTTTATGCTCCTTTCAGAATTATGATGGCTTCCTACGCTGTTGGCTGTTTAGAAGATTAGATTCTCTCTTCTATATGGTTTTATTTTAATACTGCTCAATAGATTTAGAACTAGTTTTAGCAATATTATGTTTAGTGGATGAGAGCCAATTTGATGTAGTGGTTAAGGCTTTCGGCTAGGAACTGGGAGACCAGGAGTTCTAATCCCCTGTTAGACATAAAGCCAGTTGGGTGATCTTGGGCCTGACACTTTCTCTAAGCCTAGGAAGGAGACAATGGTAAACCACTTCTGAAAAATCTTGACAGAAAAACTGCTGGGACATGTCCAGGCAGTCTCTGAGAATCAAACACAGTTGAACAGAAGAAAAAATTGTTTAGTGGGGTCTGACTTGATTGCTAATTATCTAGAAGACCACAAGAAAGTCCCAGAGCTATAAATTAGATTGGGAGGTTGAGACAGCATATTGGGGAAAGACTACTAATATATTAAATTTAGTAAATTTCACTCATTAAATAATGAGTTAAAGTTCATTAATTGATTTGTATTGCAGCACAATGACAATAATAAACACACACGTGTGTGTGTGTGTATCTTAATGCATTTAACAATTTTAAAAATAAAAGTCTAATTCAGATTAGAATTCAAACTGAGACTGGATCAAATGGTCTGTGCAAAATACAGTGTGTGCCTAAAATCTATGTGAAAAAGACAAGTTTTAATAGCTTTCCTGCAGTTATAAGTGTAGGTTACCATCTGAATCCTAGTGGAAAGCTTATTTAAAAATGCCACATAGGCAAATATGAAGAAGACTTCTGGATCCCCTCCTCCCACCAGCTTTCAGGTCAAAAATGACCCACACCATATCTGCCAAAAAGTGAACAGGTTGGACAGAGTCTAGCTCGGGGAGAGAATCCCAAGTTGTCCAATGGACATTAACTTCATTTCCAAATCATTTTCTCAGAAGGTTTTAAGACTTTCCATAAAACTTGACAAGTTTAAGAGGGAAATATAATAGTGTTAACATTCCCTTGACCTTCAATGAAGTAGCTGTATGCTGTTCTTCAAAATATTGTTAAATGAAAAGATCTATATAATTTATGAAGGAGTGGCTGAACGCTAAACTGTCTAAACCCAGATTGGAATTTGTGAATCATCTTTTTATAAAATATATTCAGCACGACAGGTGCTCCATCAATAGTTAAGCCTCTAATTCTCAAAAATCCTGCATTGACCTACTCAATACTCATTCCTTATTTTAAAATTTATCTTAGTCTTAAAAATAGAATGATCAAAGTATCAGAGAAAAAGAGGAAGGTTGGGAACCGAGAATTAATTCCATCTTTTCCACATATCTACTTTTAACTATAGAGGGATTGTTTGCTATAAAATATATTCAAATTATCACAAGAACACTTTAACCGGTAAAAGGTTGTTTAACAGATAAAAGTATAACTCCTGGCCACAAAAAATAATTGTTCATCCCTGCTTTAAAATGGAGTACGCTTCCATGCAGGTTAGCAACAGTGTATTATAAGAATATCTTTTCAAAGCACTACAGTACGTGCTGAGATTTCCATCTGGAGTATTTTAAGTAAAGTAGCATCTAACTCACTCAAGCACATTGCTTTCCAGAACAGAATAATTAACTCTGAAATCATATCCTTAATTTAAACAAACAGATGTAATAGGATCAGTTTCTAACATTTATCTTAGCAATATATTTGGGATAAAAGGAAAAAATTGTCTTCATTTACTGAAGAAAAATAAATATGCTATAGAAAGCACTCCTATCAAGAACTGCATAGCATTACTTGAGGATTGACCCCTCCTTCAAAAATATTTTTTTGTAGTCTCAGGAAACATATTTGGTTACCAATACATGTTATTGTTGTTGTTGTTGTTATGGTCAGTCATCAATTCTAGATCAGGAATAATTCATAGAGTGGAGGAAAATGCAGGAAAACCTGTGTGAGATATGAAGAATAAATTCATCCCTGTTGAGATAATTGGCTAAATAAAATTTGTTCCACTCAAAAAACAACTGCAGAGAACTAAAGTGTTCAGGGAAACTGTGAAGTGCTTTGTAGAATCCTCTGGAAAGAAAACAGTGGAATACATCAGCCGGATGAGGAATGGACAGCTGAATGATGAATGAATTAATGTAAATATATTTTGAGATGTGTGCCCCTCTGCATGTCAATTCAGATCAAGGAATAAAAGTGCTCATTAAAAAAAAAAACACAATCCAAACATTTCACAAACCAAACACTCAGCTGAGATGCTTTGTGGAGCTTTGATCTAAATAGTGTATCTGCCATCTTGCCAATCTGACCTCTTTGCAAACATCCTGAGCATCTCCTCTAGTTTTTTATCCTAGTGAGCAGATGCAACACTTGCATCTTTTTTCCTTTTTTTCTACAGTTTGTAATATTTTATTAGATTATAGAATAAAATACAAAAATACAAAAGCAAATAGTAGGACACAGTGGAGAGGAAAAAGGGGGGAAAATGAGAGGGAGAAGGGAAAAAGAACAGACTTCCTCTGTTGCAGTAGAAGGAAGCATTAACACTGAACCTCAACTTTTTACTTTTCCATAATATTATAAACTAGCCATTTCTATAACAACAAATGAATCTAATCAGTAAAACCCAAAATCCCCCCCTTTTTTTTAGTCATCAAGTTTTTGACACCTTGCTAAGCACTGGTGGTACTCAAATATTGTCATGTCCTAAAAGTGGTACAATCTGTGAAAAGGTTGAAAAGCCCTGCTGTAGAGCATTCCACGCAAAAACAACTAGATACAAGGACAGTTTTTTCCCCACATGCCATCACTCTGCTAAACAACTAATTCCCACAACACTATCAAACTACCTTGTAGGGCTGTATTACTATTATCCTTCTCAACTTTCCTATTACTTTTTTCCTTATCTTCTTATGACTATAACTTTGTTGCTTGTATCTTACAATTTATATTAATTATTTTATTTGGTATCCTAGTATTGCTTATTTAGTATCCTATGACTATCACTGAGTGTTGTTTCTTATGATTTATGATGAATCTATTTTATGATTATGATCATGATTTATCACTTGTTGCTTGTACGAACACTGAGAGCTTATGCACTGGAGTCAAATTCCTTGTGTGTCCAATCACACTGGGGCCAATAAAGAATTCTAATTCTTACATTCTCTCCCAGCACATGAAGGCCAATGAGATTCCATGCTGACAATATCAGTCATCAAATGAATACACAGAATGAATGAAGATAGATGAAAAGAACTGGGGTTTTTTTTTTCATTTTGCTAGCACTCTCCCCCCCCCCATTATAGTTACACTTAAAAGTCATTTTTCTACAGTAGCTGAATTGTTTTTAGCAGAATTTAATCTTCGGCAGAGGCTGTCAGACTGGCAGCTCTGAAACAGAAAACTTTTGTCTCTCGTGCTGTGGAGAAACCCATAGCAGTGCAATCACTACCCTGATAAAGCAATACTTGATGATATATTTTTAATACACTTGGGCTCTATGGCAACAAAGGAGTTCAATCTTGATCCCAAGGCCACCTTCCAAAGCAATCTCATTAAAGAGTCATAACACCAATCAACTTTATGGCATGGAACAAACAATAATGCATAGTCCTCTCTAGCATCCAATATCACTGCTATTCAGTAGATTGAGTAAAACTAACATTTTTGAGAGGTATCATATGTGTGAAATCTGTATAATCCAAGCCAGCCTTGCTCTACTTCTATATGGCTTTTTCTTAGCCATTATCAAATGAAATTCTAATGTGATGCTACCCATTTTGCAAAAATCTGAAAAGGATTTGATTCGTTCTCTTCAATAAAAACTATTTCTTTGCATACATCATCTCCATCTACCAAATTGTTTCTTTAATGGTGCAGAAGAGAGTAGGAATCACCTAGTGGCCTATTTTCCATCTCTAGTTTGCCACTGCTATGCCTATAAAGAGGTTAAACCTGGAATAATCAAAGTCTGATCTGTCCATGTGATTGGTCCATACTAATTATCCATAGTTTTGTTTAAAATAGCTCTGAAAAGTATTTTTGAGCTAGAAAGGAAGAAAGAGAAACAGACAGAGAAACAGAGAAAGAGAAAGAGAAATTTTTAGTGAACTGCAAAGTTTTTGGAATTGTTTTTTCCCCTGGATCAATGGAAGTGACTGGCTCAAGATCATCCAGCTGGCTTTTTGCCTAAGGCTGGACTAGAACCCACAGTCTCCAGGTTTCTAACACAGTGCTTTAACTATATCAAACTGTCTTTTAAAATATAAAAATATAGAAATGTACAGAAATGCCCATTTCTTTCTCTCTTCATACTTTTGCCTGCCTTTCATCCCATTTTGCCAGTTAACTGTTCTGTTATTTGCTGCTGTTTAATACATAAGTGAACATCAAGCTCTATTTTTGTGAGCTATACTGAGTGGCTTCTGTGCTTACTCTGTTCTGTATCTAGGGATTGACTAGAGCAGGGGTCTTCAAACTTGGCCCTTTTATGACTTGTGGACTTCAACTCCCAGAATTCCTCAACCAGGCACACCTGGGGCGTGCCTGGCTGAGGAACTCTGGGAGTTGAAGTCCACAAGTCATAAAAGGGCCAAGTTTGAAGACCCCTGGACTAGAGGTATGGTGCCTGCAGACTTTATTGGAAGTTTCTCATAGTAATTTTCCAATAGTTTAGCATTTGCATAATAGGTACAATCTTAAAATGTACAGCTAATAACCTAGAGAAAAATATATTATTAAGTAATCTGAAAAGAAAGAACATACTTTAAAAAAAATTCTTACCACAACAAGTGATTTTTTTCTTCTTCCCACAATATAACTGCAGTTGGACTGGGCAATAAACTATCTCCCTTACAGACATATTTTGAAGGACATGGATGTCTCAGTTCTCAAGGATAGAATAGCACTTGACACTAAAGTTTCTTTAGATTGGGATTATAAAAAGAGCTATTCAAATTCTGATTGATAAAATTGATCATGGACACTGCTTCTGTGACACTAAATTACTGGATTACATCAGAGATCTGGTTAATACACCTAGGATATCTGCATGAGCTACCACACTCCCAATGGAGAATGGGAGTTTGGGTGTCTAGTAGGAGAGATTAAAGCAATCCAATTTTCCTTCAACACATTCTATTAGATTCAGCATCTACACAAACATGAAGTGAACAGCTATCTACCAGAGAGTAGGTAATAGCCACAAGAAAACACTGCATATTGTTATTTTTGTCTAGCCCAAGTAGAAGTCAAGAAGCAATGATATTGATGTTACAGATCAGCTCCACATTGAAAAAACTAATGCTATATCAGCTGATAGTTCATTGCTGCTCTTGATGTTTCTTGAATCTTTTATAAATAAACAAACATCAAGCTATATTTGGGTGATACCAGTCACAAGGATAAGGAATTATGGGAGCTGAATTGAACATTGGTACAGCAGACTAGTGGAAGAGACTTTTTCTTCTTGGCTTTTTCTATACCTGATTATGCCTCCATTTCTAGACATGAGATTCCAAATCAATCAGGTTGAAAAGGAATGAGACATCAAAGGACATATTTATTTAACCAAATAAATGTTCAGTCTTGATCAAGTTGTGAGAGCAAGATAGAGCAATCTTTACTGACTGGTTAGGTTAATATAAAAATATTCTTATTTATAGTCAAGATCCACAAGTATGCAGTCAGAGTCCTAATTAGTTTTACAATCAACAATGGGTTTTTTTTTCTGCCTTACAGCAAGAAACTATTACCAAGGCTTTCATTTCCTACCTATCTTGCCTGCTTCCCCAGAGGTGTAAGTTTTATTTTATATTTTGCTATCCCTTTATCTGATTTGGGTCCCCTAGCCTGCAGTTGTGCACATAAATGTTGGTTCATTACCTGTTCAATTCACGTTCTTCCTCTAGTATGTGGCCCTGTTTGATAAGAGAGAAAGAAGGAAAGGAGTTGTTTTCTGATTTAAGGATAATGTATCTCCCTTGACAGGTTTCATGGCAGTTTTAAAACTTTGAACAAGACAGTTGGCTTACCTATTGGAACAGAAATAGAAGGAAGTGGGGAAAGAAACAGATAATCCTTAAATTTTATTATCCTGCACAAAGTTATTGAAATCTTGAGATATTAATCCAGGTAGATGATTAGATAATAATTCTTTGGGTAGCCTAGAAAAGAAACATATACAATATCTTTAATAATAATTTAGACTGAATTCAACAATAACATTTAGACAACTGGGAGTCACTGCAGTTTGATTTCCATCTGAATCTAGACATACTATAACTCCTATGGGTTCTGTGGCTGCCAGCAAGCTTTTAGTTAGAGAAAATGATATGTCTTGATATTCAGGGAACAATTCTTAACAACTATAGAGTTTTGATGGACAGCTAAGAAAAGTGAAATGTCAAAGTTCTTTAGAGAGACAGGAGAATTTGGAGGTTCAGTACCTGAACTTTTGTAATGACTTTTCTTGTTTTTATGACAATCTTAAGTACATTTATGTTTATGACTTAATATAACTTATGCAACTTCAAGTCACGGTTCTTTTAAAGGGAATAAGTCATCTTTATTTAAGGTAAATCAATTTAATCTATTATGCAAGGTTCTTCTGAGGAAAGTAAAGAAGGGGGTATTGTATGTTATCATGAGGCCCTGGAGGAAGTTGGCATTTTAATATAACAAATAAATATATAAATGCTGATGTGAAATACCAGCTCTTGGGGAATAGCAATAGCTTTTACATCCCTACCTTTTCCATAGACTCCCTAGAAAAGCAGAATGTGAGGTTAAGTAGACCTTTGGAATTCCTCGTGATTTATCTGATTTGATTTAACTATATGGATTATTTTTTTAGAGTTACAGACTACTCTAATTTTGCCATTCTGGACAGCTGGTACAAACTTGAACCAAAAGTAATCCATAACATTTTGATTAAAATAACAGTGAAAGGTAAGCTAAATGACTGGATTTTATTATGGTAGTTTAGTATTAATCCTAGTTTTACAGTTGTCTCTGTGATTCCCTACTTAATTCTATCAGGGAAGGACTAAGGTTTTTAAACTATCTTAATTTCCACCTGATAGTATTAGTATCTATCCTGATTTAATTATTGTATGAATTAAAGAATTATATATTCTAGGTAATTAAATGTATAAATATAGAATTAGAGATTACTATCTTGGTAACATCTTAGAATAAATATATAAATAAATAAATATATAGTTGGCAGTGTGATACGGTTTCAAAATAATTTTTATTTATTTATTTATTTAAAACATTTATATAGCAACATTAGGCAATCGAAAGTTTTCTAATTGTTGGCTGGATTGAAACATTCTATTAAGCCATGGTTTATTTTATCCAAAGTATCTAATAGAAGTCATATTGTACTAAATTATACATTGTTCTCAACAATCAACCATCATTCACATTTTAAAGGACAATATTCGGTTTCACGTATTACATTAAGCCAAAATCTAGCCAATCACACTGAAAGGGGTTCACAGGAGAGTTAAAAAAAGATTTATGTTTAACGTGGAAAAAAGAAGACTAAGGCAAGCAGCTCCCTTCAAGTATCTGACAGGATGTCATATAAAAGAGAACAAAGAATATTCTTTCTCCTGCCAGCACAGAAGATGTGACTGAATTTTACTGACTTAAAGTAATCTATTCATTTATTTTTAAACATTAGCAGAATATTCTTAATATAAGGAGACCTCAGTCTTCAAGTAGAAGCAGATTATCTTGGGAATGTACAGTCTTTGGATTTTCTGCATCAGATAGGAAGAGGACTAATCTGCCATTTCTATAAAAAAAAAAAACTTTTTGTCTTTTATAGCATGTGTTTTACATTTCCCTAGCTGTCCCTTCTGTGCTTGTCCAGCTAAAGTTTCCATGCACCTGGGATTTTTGACATTTTGTTTTTAAAACTGCAAACTGCAGGCATATATTTTTATTTACAGTACGCAGTGAAAACAACCTTTATTATCTAGTGAACTACCACATGACACACATCTAACACATTTCTTCTTTTTTTAATGCTTTTCAGTTTTGTCAGTTTTGTTCACAGTTTTACTTGATGTAGGGGTCTGGAGTATCTTTCAAAAATGTCATCTTAAATTTTATTTTACAGACCAGTGTACGCTACAGATAAATCTCTTCCATAAACTTGTGATGAAGAATTGTCTAATGATCTACCCTATTTCTTCAGTCAATTAAACTAGTTTTACATACCCTCTTTCCTTTTTTTTTTTTTTTTTTTGTATCTGGGTATTGGAATATTTCATTTCAAAATATGCATTTTTAAAAATAGGCATAACATTAAATTAAGGAAATTTTATTGATTCGTACCACCAGAAATTAGTCCATTTAATTGGAGACTATTATATGCATTTTCATGTGTGGGCATCTGCAGAATGGGTAAGGGTTGGTGGGAAGGGTTTTTTAAAAAGCCAAGAAGGCAGCTATGACTATGCAATCAAAACCCCACCTGTTTGTTTGTTTGTTTTTTGGTCAGGTAATGTGTCACATACATGTAAAAAATAGGGTGAAGCTTTCCATAACTGCAGACTCCATCTTTTTTTAAAAAAAAAAATCTCCATCTTCAGGCATTTTAGCTCATCAAGTCATTTCATGCAAACAGAGATTGGGTTCACTAATGTCACACACAAGGAACAAGAGGACATCTTGAGCTGATCAGAATTGCTTCTTTATTGTTGCTTGCCTATTTATAAGAATTCTGTCAGACTGGCTGCATTCTCCTGGGAATAGCCAGGTAAGGATTTCAAGGATTTGGGAGAGATCTGTTCTATGTCACTTCCTGCTGTATAAAAACTCTACGCTTGCAAGTCTCTTCATTCTTCCCCCCCCCCACTTCTAGCTGGAGATTCCACCACACTTTCACAGTAATCCATATTTTGTTTTAAGAATGGCTTGTTGACCAAGTCATAATCTATGGATTGACAGATACTGCTAAGCCACAAACCAGTAACAGAATTCATGCAACACACTTCATGCTTAACAAAATCACATTATGGCTTTGCACAATGTGGGAATTCTGTTTGAAGAAAGCTTGGATTTGTAATGCTGCAGATATCGTGTGTTGTTTTCAAGCAGACATTTTTCATTTTCACATATAATATTTATAACATCGACATGAAACATTTAGGTAGTTCCCTAAAATGTAGTTTGTGATACAGCAATCAGAAATATGGTTTACATTACAAGCACATTGTCTGTGGGCACCAGCATGTCTGCAGACATTTCCCTGGTTGCACACTCTCTCGAAACTTCTTTTTCTTTTTTTCAAAAATTCTTTCAAATCATCATAAGAATAACCAGAAACCAGGCATGCTGCAAAGCAAAGCAAAGCATCAGCCATCTTGATTTACAATAATACTTTCAGACTCCACTTACACAATGCCTATTCCATCAGTATTCATAGAAAATAAAAATGGTCACAGCTCTGCCTTTGTTTGACCAGCCTCGAGACAGGGGAAGACAAACACCCATTGGGACAATAGACAGCATATCAGTGCCAAGAAGCATCCCCATAGAGGATCAGGGGGTGGATATGTCAAAGCCTACAAAATGGTAGGTATGGTATTACTATCAGAATGTCCTACAACAGGGATGAGATTTCAGTCACAATGCTGTGCTTGTCATCTTGACACTTTTATCTGCTCCCCTCCTCCATTGATATCACTCAACATCCCCACTAGTTTGCATTCTGGTAAGCAGATGTTTTATGAATGGCCATCTACATGGCAGCCATTCTATGCATGTGTCTGTGCTCCCTCACTATGGCATCCATCTTGTGAAAGCACCTGCAATGTGCTTTCCAAATGCCAAAGTTCCTACCAATCCCCAAAGACTGCCCATCCTACGTAAAAAGACAAGGAGACAAATTGAGGAACCCCAGTATAACCTTTTTGGACACATATTGTTGGTTGACCATTGGAAGAAGGAGTAGAACACTTTTTGGCCTAGGATTGATACGGACTATTATTTGAAGGAGGAAAGAGTTAGTGGACAGTGAAGAGTCCTTGCTGTAGCATTTGTTTCACTGTAGGTTTTTGTTATGGTTATTCACTTTTTCTTTGGCTTAATGGACTATATCTATATTACACAAATGCATTATATATGTCACCATTCTTCAGTTTCCCATTGCCCAAAGATATTATTTTTATCATAGTCACATTTAAATGGATTTCCACAAATGGTAAATTTGGGCCTAGATTGAAATACCTCAGTATTTAGAGGTAATTCTCACTAAAATAGTGTACATCTACATAAACAGCAAAAACAAAACTAGCATGTCAAAATCATCCCTGTATTAATCTTTCTCCCTGACATATGTTTTCTCCATGAAAAGAATGTTATTATTGATGGGATATATTCGTTAATGGTAAAAGCACCTTGAAGTGTAAAGTGCTACTGTTCAGATATAGGTTGACATCTACTTTTTATGAAAGCTAAGTTTTAATAATGCCTAAACTAATCTCAGTAGGGCTTGGCTATGACATACAAGTGGAGCAACTGGCCATATGTCCTGACAATGCTCCAGGTCTGTTTGCCTCTAAGTCAGCAGCTGGGATAGCACATTGCACAATATAATTTGTTGAATCATAATTGTTTGGCTGGGTTCACATAACATGCTAAATCATAAATCTTAGTTTATAAATTACAATAGCCGAGTACACATATGCAGACCAAAATTAAACAAATGTGACTTTATGCAACCCTGTCCAGTTACAACTTCTCAGATATAACTCCTCTTTGCTGCTCATGCCTATTTCAGCACAGAAGTTTCTCCTTCTCTTGTGCTCAGATATGTTCTCATTCTAATTTCCTTCCATCTTTTTATATACAGCACATAAAGTTGATGGTGAAACTGAAGACCTCATACTGCCTATTTTTCCCAGTGGAAGAAAATGTGGCTGGGTATTTTTCAACACACACACACACACACACACACACACCACACAAAATGGTATGGTGAAAACTGATTAAGAAAATCTTTTCCTCCGTATCAATCTCCTGTTTCAGATTGCAGCTCAGTATTACCTCTTTTGAAAGAGTCACAAGAGATCATCCTCCATACTATTTTGTAAATCTTCCAGTGCAGTCTATTTTCCATTGTGTAAGAAACCAATCCAAAGAATTATTTTCTTTCAGGTGCCCAGTCATTCTTTGACTATGGATATTCTTTACAAAATTGTTTCTACCTCAACCTAAGTTTTCCACAGATTTCATTTCTTTTTCATCCAAGTGAGTTTTCTGAGTCTTTCCATTTCTTGCCTCCCTTTCACTGTAGCAACTCACAGTCTTATTTTCTCCCATGTGTAAATGTACAAAGTTTTTTTTAGAAAAAAAGATTCCATCACCTGTTTTTTACCTGTTGTATCATTTAGAGGTACAATCCAAAATTGGAAAAGTAGGGATATCTGTAGCACACTTTTGTTTGTGTTAGCGCAGATGGCTCTGTATGTGTAACGGCATCTCCAGAGGACCAAAGCATTTCCATTTGCTTGGTCTGAATTTTTCATAACAACAAATGTCAAAGGGACTATGCAATTCAACAGGAGATGATATTCTTCCATTAGTGCCTCATTTCATGTGTTTTCAGAAAAGGGCAATCACTTGTTTACTGCCAATGTGAAACCTGAAGGTCTTTGGTTAGGCATTCAAATGCCTCTAATCTGGGCAAAATGGTTTAATTAGCACAACTTTGTCTTCTCCAAACTCAATCTTGTCACATTGTTCTTAAATGATAGAGGTGTGTCTTCTAACATGCAGCACCTTTATAAAGAAGAATTACCCCTTTTCCATGGTGCTTAGAGCCAAGAGGAAGGGTTAGCACTTAGAGCTAATATCGATTGTACTTTTGCTTCATTTATTCAGAACTAAAAGATGTTTCTTGGTCATTTCATATCTGTGAGGAAGTACAGACTTCAGCTATTGAATGCTGTGGTGGAATGGGAAAGCTGCCCGAAATGGTTTTTCTTCTTTAGGCAATTCCAACACTAATGAGATGTACTAATTACATCTAGCCTACTAATTAACTGCTAGAAAGTCACTCAAGAATGTATAGAATATGAAATGAATTTTATTCTTGGGAGAAAAAGTAATAATTGTGTGGCTATTATCCCTCATAGCACATTGAGGAAACTAATGTGTCTTAAATTTTAGATGCTGAGCAGTGAAACTTTTACTCTAAACATTTCTTCGGAAACCAGATTGGACATTTGTTCAAACCTTAAGACATTGATATAATTTGGTAGCCTCGTATGATTTTGTGACAGAAAATATTGCAGCATCAGTTCAATTGCATGTTTGAAAGCTTTCCTTTGCCTATATTAAGTGTTTCTGCACAAGTCTTCACAAAGGTTGTTGTTTTTTATTTGTTTGTTTTCTGTATGGTCTAGTCTGACTTTTTATATGATGGCATTCATCTAGACCACTGTAATAACAAATATCGGCAAAAGTATATGTCTTCTTTCCCTTCTAATAAGGAAAGTGGCACTTCTGTCAAATTTATTTAATTGGCTAATATTCGTTTTATTCATCAGTTTAGAAACCAGTATAAAAATAACAAAACAGCTTTAAGCTATTTATCTCCCATTCTGAATCAAGCTGGAAATGAAATCAGTTTAAGAAATAGCTCTCTGAGTTTCAATACATTTCTTATCACCAGCAATAAAGACAATAAAGTATTATATCTGGACAGCAGTTACCCTGGGCCTCAGTTAGTGGGTTCTCCTGCTTCTTTTATCTTCCACCATAGGAAAGCAACTCCAATCATGTTCCTCTCTGCAGAAAGGTCTTTGAATCCATATAGTTTCCATATATCAATCCTTTCCATGAATCCTTTTCTATTTAGGACAGTGGTTCTCAACCTGTGGTCCGCGGACCTCTGGGAGGGACGCAATTTCATCATGGTGGGTCTGTGAATGCTTGAAGAAATATTATGATTTAAATCTTGAGTTAAATCTTGGGGGTCCGTGTCCATGGTCTGTGGCCACAAACAGTATTTAAAGGGGTTTTTACCTCTCTTGCTCTTGCTACCTAAAGATGTCCATGTCATTAATCTGTTTAGAAACCAATTAAAAAATAGCAGCCATCTTCAACACTTCAACCAGTGCATATTTTCACTTCAAGATACAACGAGGCCCCAACCACCTCCTACCAATGGATATCAAAACCATTTCTTAATTCAAGATCACTTCTTTCATGCATTTTGAGATTTTGATTATATCAAATTTTCATGTTTCATCAAATGTATTTGGGAACATCTCATCCCAGTAAACCTATTCTTCCTTCTCCAGGCATAGCTATACAATAAAGAAAATAATTTCAAAGAAGAAGAAAAATACACATCAATCTCCATTAATCAAGAATACCAATGCCACCTATGTGAATTCAATAAATTAAAGAGAAACTATTAAATTAAAAGATTAATCAATCTCTAATAAAAAATTATGGAAGGTAAAGAAAGAATTCCCAGAGAACTAATTCTTGGAGACATAAAATCTTACATTTGCTCTCATCATAGGAAGCTGTCTTCTAATGGTACAATACAGATCCTAAGGGGTTTTAAAATGAGATGTTTAAACTCTGCAAAGAACTCTCACAGTTCCTAAAAGAAACAAACTCATTTTAGCAATCATTTGTATACTTATTTACTAGAATTTGTATTAAGAATAGAATTCATTCAGCAGAATTTGGAGCACCATATTTATAATATAATAATAATAATAATAATAATAATAATAATAATAATAATAATAATAATAATAATAATAATAATAATAATAATAATAATAATAATAATAATAATAATAATAATAATAATATATAAATAATATAATAATAATAATAATAATAATAAAGTTGGAAGGGACCTTGGAGGTCATCGAGTCCAACCCCCTGCTCAGGCAGGAAACCCTATACCATTTCAGACAAATGGCTGTCCAGTCTCTTCTTAAAAACTTCCAGTGTTGGAGCATTCACAGCTTCTGAGGCAGGTTGTTCCACTGATTAATTGTTCTAACTGTCAGGAAGTTTCTCCTTAGTTCTAGGTTGCTTCTCTCCTTGATTAGTTTCCATCCATTGCTTCTTGTCCTGCCCTCAGGCGCCTTGGAAAATAGCTTCACTCCCTCTTCTTTGTGGCAGCCCCTGAGATATTGGAACACTGATGTTTCATTTTGCAATGATGTTGCTTGCAGATGGAATTGCCAATCCTAATTGTGGTCAATAAGTGAGGATTACCCGTAGTACCATCTTCAAACCCAAAGCAATTGCAATTTCAACTAAAAAAAGAAAAGAAATAGTCGTTCATAGGGAACAGTTTTTGTGAGGAACATAGCTTGGTGAGAAATATTAAACCTTTCCTCTATCTCCTCAAATTCTGAGACTGATTGTCTCTCTACAGCAGTTTGATTACTCAGTTTGAATAGATGTCTTTTGCTCTAGAAATAAAATATATATGTATGTATGTGTGTGTGTGTGTGTGTGTGTGTGTGTGTGTGTATGTATGTATGTATGTATGTATGTATGTATATCTTTGTTGTTTAGGTCTATATATGGAAATGTGTCAGCCTCGATGTCTTCTGTGCAAGAACAGAACATTGGTGATGAAGGTGGGATTTGCTGCAAAGGAAGACAAAGAAGAAGCTAGGGCTGACTCATCTGAAGGCCTGAAGCGAAGAGAAGCATGGCGTCCAGAAGAAGCAACCACCTGCCAGTACGAAGATAATAATAATAATAATAATAATAATAAAGTTGGAAGGGACCTTGGAGGTCATCAAGTCCAACCCCCTGCTCAGGCAGGAAACCCTATACCATTTCGGACAAATGGCTGTCCAGTCTCTTCTTAAAAACTTCCAGTGTTGGAGCATTCACCGCTTCTGGAGGCAGGTTGTTCCAGTTGAGTTGTCAGCGCCTATCCAGTCACTGCAAATATGGTTTTCATATTGCTCAGCCTGTGACAGATACTCAGTAGTCAGCAACAATGCATACTCATCCTCCATTCAAACAATCTATTCTTCTTGTCCTCCTGCTGAGAAATTCTTTTGCCATGAAAAACAAAACCATTCCAATACTGATTTATACCTTGGAGTAAATTTACACCCCTCAGCTGAAAAGCATCTACGTAGAGGCACAAGAAGTCATGTCATTAAATACTCAGATATAAGACAACATATGCTGTAAGCTGCCCAGAGTCACTTTGAAACGAGATGGGTGGCAAATAAATGTAATAAATTAAACAATTAATTAATTAAATAATATATTTTGATTGATCTAAAGCAAATCTGGGCATTTTACTGCCCCCAGGCCACATCCAGTCCTTTGCATGTTCCTGTCCATGAGGTCAATCAGAAATTAGAAATCAGATGTAAATAAGTGTATGCCATGCACACAGTACAACTACATTGTTTTTTTATTTTGAAGGCAACTGTGTTTTTTTAATTTACGTATCTGTGTACCTATGTCCCTACACACCTTCATGGCCCTATTGGTTCTGCCCTCCAGAATAGTTCCAGTTTCTCATGTGTCTCCTTGGGAAAATTAATAGCCTAACCCTGATCTAAATAGAATAGGGAGCACAAAGAATAAGGAGATCATGAGAAATTCCACATAGGGCTTTTCTGCTACGCCAGAATCAGTTCCAAAGTTCTCTGCTACTGTACAGATGATTAATTAGATCAGCTGCAGTTTTGCAGTGCCAAAACTCTGCAGAACACACACTCAGTTTCTTCCTCTTGTCTCTACCCCCACCCCCATTTCCTCACTCCTGAGATTCAGCTGATCTAGGATTTCATTCACAGGTCCTTAAAGAGGCAAGATAGCTTTTTACAACCAAACAACTACATATCACTCAGTTGAGACTGAACTGGTCTGTTCCAATTCTTCCCAGGTACACACAACTCTTCCCCAACACCATTACCACCAGTCCTCCACCCTTGCAGCCTAGGGAAGCAAGCTGTAGCAAAATTGACCATGGTTCAATTTCACCTTCTCCACAGCTGGGGCTTAGCCTATTTCCATGCATCTGCCTGCTGCTGCATTTTTTTCCCAGCAACCACTTCAGGACAAGGGAAGTGAGGGTGCTCACAGTGTCTTTCATTTCCTTTTTGTGTGAAGGTGAAAGTAATTTTTGTTGGTCTAGAGCAGGGGTGTCAAACTGGCAGCCCGCAGGCCAGATGCATCACGCACAGGCCACGCCCAACCCGGCTCCGCAAAGGCAAAAAAACATTGTGATACTTCATGATACATCACGTGATGCGATCGAGTTTGACATCCATGGTCTAGAGCAGGGGTAGGCAACCTTGGCTCTTTTATGACTCGTGGACTTCAACTCCCAGAATTCCTGACTCAGCTATGCTACCCCTACCCCTGGTCTAGAGCCTACAAGAGGTGAAGGTGAGCTGCTGATATTCTTGCATTGGTCACTGATAGGAAGCAGGAAAGGCAGATGGTATTCCCATTCTGTTTTCTGCACTCTGAGGTCTGCAGCAGTGAAGATGGTCAAATAGCCAGCTTTGTGGTTTAGATAGATTGGGGAATGGAAAGCTGAATGAATAATCTAACAGCAAAAGAACTTAGACAAATGTAGAAATAAGAAGGGAAGGATAAACAACAACAGAACACATCATGTTGTTTGACCTCCCTGATTTTTAAGGCAGCTAGAGAATGAGCTAGCCTTTGTAAATTTCTAGTTTCTATCACTGTTTCTTTATACCTCACATTCTGATATATGATATGGAAATTACCAACTTGCTTAATTAATTTTACATGATATTCACAGGTAAAATTAGTTTAGTATTATCCTTTTTTGTGGCTGGAGTCAAATTAGACTGATTAAAAACTGTGAGATATTTCATAAAGGCATGAGATACTGTTCATAACAAGTCATAATATAATCATAGAATGAATAAAACCAAATGCAAAAAGATGGTAATCTATGCGCTATGTTATTGATCTCAAACTTGAATCAAAGTAAAAAGATAACATAGGACTCCAATCATATCTACCTCTTTATAATTAATTTTGGCCCAAACTCAGATTAGCAGCATTATATTTAGATTAGATATAGCGAGAGAAAACATGCTACCTCTGATATAAGCAGAAAGTTACTCTGTTCAATGAATTAGCCAGCCAGAATCTTATAGGTCAGCATTGCATAGTTCTCTGTAAATGCAGGAGAAAATTGAATATTGAAAGAAACAATAGGAAATATTTTAATGTAATATTAAATGTGACAAGACCTGACAGCTATCACATAGCTATAGTGAACATTTGGCAATATCACAGTGCAATCCTAAGCAGGTTTAGGATTGCAGATCTAAGTTAGAATAGGACTTTTTCTCTAATGAGTGTGTCTAGTAGTGCTGTCTCACTACCAAACATTATCTCAAAGTTGAATTACTTCTGAAATGTACTTTTATCATCATCGCATTGTCAAGAATAAAACTTTCAAAATTCCCACATCAAGTTTACATTACAGAATAAATAAGATAAGATAACCTTTATTGTCATTTTTATATTGTGGGCACAATGGCACACATCAAAAATGAAATTTAGTTGCCCACTCTCAAAGTGAAACACATGCATGACACACACCTAAACATACTATGTACAACATATATATAGACCCACATCCCTACATATACATAGCAAATAAATATTAAATATGTTGAACTGTGAGATTCCAACTGCATTTTTAACATTCAGCTTGGCTGATCTCAATGAATGAATGAATGAATGAATGAATGAATGAATGAATGAATGAATGAATGAATGAATGAATGAATGATAAGCAGCATCAAACCTGGTTGGATAGTAACTAGATTAGACCAGAGGTCCCCAACCTTTGGGGCATCAGGGACCGGTTCCGTGGAGAGAGGTTTTACTGCGGACCGGAGAGTGTGTGGTTTTGTGTGCTGCCTGCATCCCATGGATGGGGCTTGCTTGTTTGTGTGGACCAGTTGCTGGCATTCCATGGCCTGGTACCGGTCCAACGACCGGAGATTGGGGACCCCTGGATTAGACAATACCCAGAATTCTATAAAGTAGACTAGGAAAACCTAATAAATAAACAAACAAACTAAATAAATAAATAAATTGCAAATCACTTATACATTGTTATTAATAAAACTACATAGATGTATTTATGAATTTATTCAATTGAAAGAATTGGAGTCAACCTCAATTCAGTTCAATTCAGAACATAAGTTATTGCTACTGCTGCAAAACTATTCATGGACTTTCTCCCATTCTGCTTCTTTGCCTCTATTTATGTTCCAGAAGGTCAAAGAATTCCTAGAATAGATCTAAAGGCAACAAAGAGACTTTATTCTGCTGGTCAATGCCAATCAATTAATAGATTGCTTTTAGGATGGGAATACGGTAGTATTAGAAGTATTTTAGTAAGATTTAAAGTATGAAACAATGGCTTAGGAAACAACTTTCATGCCCCTACAGATATTCTATCATTTGAGGCACAAGTGATTACTAAGCATATTATTTTCATGGGTGTTTTCAGAAAAATGTTAGAATGACTATATTGTTGGCATTGGATCCAATCATTTCTAGGAAGCATTCAAGTGCTGAAGAAAAGAAGTATGAGGAATGCAGAAAAGTATAATGGAAGATAGAATGAGATTCGTTAGTAGATCTCAGAATAATTTGAAATAGAATAACAAGGTTTCTTAATTCAAATTGTTTAACAATAAGAGTAACAAATGAAGGCTTTCCCCTTGATCTAATCTATAATTAGGAGTGAAGATATATATTTAAAAAGGCTCTTACTCTAATCAGTGTTACATTTCTTATATTTATTCCAGCTGTGACTGTCAAGTAATTTTTATCTGCTTCATTGCAGCTTGGACATCATTCAGGCAAAGATAACAAGATTTGTCTACTATTTCACTCATAAGTAAAATTTGCAATTATTTCAACTTGAAAACACATTAATGTTATATCTCTGTTTAAATTTTGCTGATCATATTGAAGCTTTTATTGGTAGATGTCTATATAGTGCAATCCCTTGCTGATTTAATTTGCTATCTAAAACAATCTCCAGCTTTGTGACATGGCTGGTCCTTATCCCCAATTTATCTCCAGATGATACCACTAATGAAATCTTGTGGAGTTAGTACAAGATCTCTCAAAATAATATGGCACATTTATATCTTTGGGCCCACAAAGTGATCTCATTCAGTAGAGCTGCACTGGATGCATAATGACTTACTACAGTTCAGCATAGAAGGCAGGTTAGCAGCAGATGGCAAAGGATTTTTGGGAATCAACCACTTAAGCATCCCTGCAGAGAAACAATTTACTTTCTTTTGCGGTCCATGAACCACAGAAGAGTTTGTTTCTGATTAATTATATCCTAAAATATATGTCTGGGTTTGCTGTCCTTATTGTGCTCCTGTGCACATCTCTGCCTTCCAAAGTAAAAGAACAAATCAAAGAAAAGATAAAAGAGGTGTTGAATGCTACAGTATATTTGATATAAATACCTGTACTTTTCTGGGCAAACTTTGGGTTGTAAGAAACTGCACATGACCAAAGTATTTTTTTTAATTCCTTTCCCCAGTTTTATGAGAAAAGCTTTTATATATTTATCCAGGAATTCAGATTGATACACATAGCTACTTTTTTTTTCATTTCCCCCCCAAAGACCATATGGTCCCAGTGAGCTTCCATGGCTCTTTGCACTTGTGCACCCTAGCATGATACCCAACCATTACATTCATGGAGAGGATGTCTTCATTTTTAAAGCTATGTAGAGCATATTTTAAGGGCTAAGTTAAAATTCTTGATTATATAGCAAAGTAGTGGGAAAATTCACTACATGTTTTCATTTTAGAGGGTAAACTGAGGGTCACAAAGAAGGGTTTAGCAGAGCTTCCAGCTGTGCACATCCTTCTCCAACTCTAGTGTCCTCTGGAAATCATTCATCTGTTCCAAGAATTTTTGCTCAATAAGTTTAAAGCTTCTAGAAAGCTAGGAAGGTAAGACGATGAGAATTCCATTGCTTATGAACCTCCTGGGTAGATACACTGTAGATGTGATTCCCAGGGCCAGAAGTTCCTGTTGATTTGTTAACTTGAACTGTATTAACATGTTAATTGAGAAGAGAACAGAAACATATCATTTCATTTTATCCAAGTCATTACTACTGTTTCATATAGTGATACATTTTGATGCAAAGGAAGGAGAATTTTGGAGAGCTTAGCCATAACAATTGAGGGACAAGATTGAACCTAAAGCACTGCACCCTTTTTTACTCTGTTTATTCCTGAAAAATTGAATGGGAAAAACAGAGAAGAAAATAATATTTTGGATAGAGGGATTATTAACTGAACGTGTGTAAGAACTTCCAAGATGAATTACTGTGCTGTAGGAATAATCTAGCAGTTGGGTATCTCAAGCATGGTTACCCAGAAGGTCTTGAATTCAAATAGCAGCCAAATTACATCAATATTAGGCAATATCCTCTTAATGAGAATCCATCAGGGTTAGGATTCTTTTCTATCACAGAAAAACTCCAGGACAAATCCTTGTAAAGCTTCTTCCATTGCTTATTTATATATGTGTGCTGTTATTTTAGCAACAAAAGTCCTAGTCAGGCTTTTTTTCTCTCTCCATATATGGGTTGGGCAATAGGGAGCGTGTATGCTATTGCATCTTTTACTATTGGAGCTCTCACATTGTTCATACATTGAGTTAATAACCAAAAATGGGGAAAATATTTATGAATGTATGTATTAGATTTCTATCCAAACTTTCTTCTGGGAGATCAAGGTGGTATACATATCATCCTACTTACATAGACAAGCTCAATACCCTGGGCAGTAGGGAATGCCTGAAGACAACCAGAGCTATAAAGAATTGCATTCTGCCTTGGAGTTGCTACCATATGGCATTTTTCCCATTTTAGCAACAGGGGAGGGAAGAAAAAAAGATTCATTGATAGACATGATCTAGCTGTATAAAATATTTACAATCCATTTTTCTGCCACAAGGCATCCAAAGGATATTTATAATTATAGGGAACTTTTTAAAAAATATTTTCAGCTATAGTTTTTTGGGGGGGAAATTATAAAACCACCAAATATCAAATGTCTGTTCAACCAAATCAGCAAAAAAGCTTTCTTTTTATATTGAAAATGATGAGCTTCAGGCAATGACGAATTTCACAATATGGGAACATCAGCCGAAATGCTTGTTCCCGGGGGGCTATCTTCTCTGGAGGAGAAGAAATCTGAAAGGATGGATCTTTAGCTCTTCTTATACAACAAGCAAAATCATGCAGGGGTTCCTTTGACCCATTCCAAGTAAAGTAGTTGGCATCCAAGTATAGTTGGCATCTTGAATTATACCTAAAAATGAAGTAATAACATAAGAACTAGGAAGGTGTGAATTCCCCCTTTGATGCAGGTTCTTGAGTCAATATTATGACATTATTTGAAGCACCATATTGACTTGGTTTCGAACCATCCTGAAGCAAAGATTTGATGGCTTTTCTGCTGGTTCTGTGATTCCAACAGACAATGAGCAATGCTGCAACTTCAGCTCCACAAATGGGAAAAAGTGGAAAGGATGTTGAGTGATATCTTAGCCTCTCTGACATTAATATAAGTAGCCAGCCAATCAGTTTATTACCTCATTAAACTGTCTGCTGTCACAGCTCTTTTGGACAGGCAAAACTAATGTTGCTTTGGGCAACATTCATTTTCTCAGCTCTCAGCTTCTTTCATATGGTCAAGGCTGGCTTGCTTGCTTACTTGCTTTTGTGCTAATGGAATGATGCCCTTCTGTCCCAGTTCTGCCAGCATATTTAACTAAACTCTCAACCTTCTAAAAAGGGATCAAGGTTGACCAGTCCATTAGTATGCACACTTGGGTCAAACTTTTAGATTCCGCATGACTGATTCAAGCTGAATCTCCCCATATTACAATGAATGGGTGCCAAATATATATTGTCAGGTGGTTACCCAAACATTTTAATACTTTGAAGAAAGGTTGGAAATGATTATGAATCTCCCTTGTTCAGTGCTAGCTTCTGTTCTTATGACCTACTTTTGCTTCTTCTGCTGAATAAGGAATACAAGAGTATTGCCAGCAAGGGTGACTCAGACAAAGTCCTGAAAGAGTTCAAGGAAGTATTTCCAAGAGGGACCATGTTTGCCATCTATGCCTGCCTTCCTCATCCCAGAAAACAGCAATCAGAGATGGGAAGGCCCACTCTTGTGGGGTGCCAGAATACTAAGTGTTTTTAAAACCGGTTTTAAAAGGTTGCATTTTAAGGCAGCTTGTCCTTGTTTAGGTTTTCAGTTGAATTTGATGTATCAGCCAACTTTTCTGTAGGCCTTTTGCTGAGCAGTAAACAATCTGGAGGCTTATTCTCTTCTGTTTTACTCATTTCCAAAGTTTCCACCTTAAAGAGGCATGAAAGAATGTTTCAAAAGTATGTAATAGTTTAAAGGTGTCTAAGTGGAACTTGACAGAGTTATATATTCCTGAAGGGTCAATCATCCCAGCTATATTCATTCCATTCTGACAAAATCATCATGACCCTATTTGACATTTTCTTATGAATGAGTGCTTTTAAATTGGATCTTGAATTGGTTCAAATTTAGCTACCATCAAAACTTGAATCACAGAGTCAGAATCATGCCCTTTTCCTATCTGGAATTTCCAGTTTGAATTCAATCCCTGTTGATTCACACAAGTCTTTTATTAAAGACCCCACTACATTAGAATTAAAAAAGACCCCATCAGATCATTAGCCCATCTAAACCACCATTTTGCAATATTTATATTGGTTGTATGAATGTATTTGAGAAAATCATAAACCTGGACCAAGAATAATAAATTCTTTTACACGTTGCCTATGATTCCAAAGTTAACTATGCACTATATGAAAGAGTATTTATGTAGCTTCTGTGGAAACATGAATCTGCTTCCTGAATTCAACAACAGATTCTTCCAGAGAACCTTCCAAACAAGGTCTCTTTTAGGTCTTATAAAATGTATTTTTATCAAATCCATTGCTAAACCTTCTACCAAGAGGACCAGAGAGATTCTAGGAGATAATTTTCTTTTTCCTCCTTCCATTCAATAAGCAGAAACAAATATCCCATCTATACATGTGAACTTATTAAAGCTTTTGTTATAACACAGGGACAATAGTAATATTAAAGTACACTGTGCTATTGATCTCAGTGGGGTTGAATCTTCAAGTGCCTTTCAGGGAAGCTTGCTCCAAGCTAAAGTCTTCTCTCTCACAACAACTTGAACAGATTTCTTTACAGTGCATATCAAAACACAGTACATGGCAACAATTATCCATTTGGCTCTGCCTTTCTGGATTAGACTTCTAATATACTTACCTTAGTTTCTCATCCTCTTCTTCCAATTCACCTTTGGCTAAATCCACTGGGAGTTTTCTAAGGTACTTAAATTCCAACCTCTTTTTCCCTGTTGGCCAAACTGATAACTGATGCTCCTGAATTTCTTGCAAAAAAACTCATGCTTTCTCTCTTTCACCTCTTGCTACAAATAGTATGACTCATAAGTAGCCAGCAGAGAACGTACTTTTCACCCTGCAAATTCTCAAAACTCTTTGCTTCTTCTTTTTCCTCTCTCCCTGTTCTGCCTTTCCATTCCAAGTGAGAGTTTATATATATTTATGGGCAAAAAATTGGTTTTCCCCAAAGTAGCTTTTTCACCTCTTTTCACTACCTTACTTATTTGTTTGGTTATGTGCCATCAGATTTATATCAACTCTTAGCAACTGCACAGATATATTTTCTCCATGATGATCTAACTTGGTCTTTCAAGTCTTTTAATGGTACATCCATTACCACTGTAACTAGATCCATCTCTACCTTGCTGCCAGTCATCTTCTTCTCTTTTTTCTACCTTTCCCAGAATTAGAGCCTTCTCCAGAGAGCTAGGTGTTTATATGAAAAGTCCATTTGGACCAGGACACATCTGCTTTGAATGAGGACTCTACATTACTTTATGCAATGATCAATTTATTGATTTGTTTAGCATTCTACCTGATTACCATAGCTTGTGTTATTTTGATCTTTGTAGGTATATAGACAGATCATGGCATCTGAATATCATTTCCAAGAATAAGCTATACCAGTAGATCCTGCTCTTGCATCCTGTTTTCTGTGACTTAGCTTAATACTTTAACTCAGTGGTTCTCAACCTTTTCTTCACCACAGACCCCCTTTAAATTCTTTTTGTGGCCATGGACCATGGCCATGGACCCCCAAGATTTAAGTTAAAATTTAAATCAAAACATTTCTTCCAGCCTTCACAGAGCCCCTGTGATGACATTACAGCCCCCCAGCGATCCATAGACCAGAGGTTGAGAACCACTGCTTTAACTTTTTCCTGACACACATTAACTTTACAACCTCTAGGTCACATTTCTTTCTTTCATTCTTGGACCTCTCTATATTTGACTTCAATCGATAACCATGAATTCTAAGACCGTAAGAAAGGATGAGGGTTGAATAATTTTGTCTAGATTTTATGCAGGGTTTTATATACTTCTTATTCTTTCCTCATCCTTCTTTGTTGTTGTTGTTAGTTGCAAAGTCGTGTCCGACCCATCGCGACCCCATGGACAACGTTCCTCCAGGCCTTCCTGTCCTCTACCATCTTCTGGAGTCCATTTAAGCTCACGCCTACTGCTTCCGTGACTCCATCCAGCCACCTCATTCTCTGTCGTCCCCTTCTTCTATTGCCCTCAATCCTTCTTTATTTCATACTAAACAGCAATAATTTCTGTAGTCCTTTTTTGCAATTTTTCTAGAGCGATAATATCCTTCCTAAACTATGGTGATTAAATTTGTAGTGGCAGTATTTCTTCATTATGGTCACTGACCAGAATTCCACAAGTCAACAAAAATAATTTCTGATTTAGGCAAAATAAAACATAAAATTATAACTAAATCATTCAGGTGATCAAGGTATGTTGAGTTGTAACAAAATTTTCTCATATTCAAGGCAGTAGGATTGTAATTTGAAAGGAATAACTGCATATAAAATAAATTAGAATTGTTTGAGTGTTTCACCAAATAAGGAGTTTATGCAGCAGGACATTGCGTCCTTATAGAATGCATAATGTAACAAAAAATGGGCTATGGATTCAATATGGGGCATAATCCTAGCAGATACGGATTCATTATATCTATCTCCTCAAAAACATTTGTTGGGAAGACTTAACATATGCTAATAATAATACTCTTTGAAGTTTGGGGTTGATTATTTGATTTAAATATCTTGCAATCTGAAAAAACAGGCTTGACTTTTCAAAAAGCACTTTCTAGGTAGAACAGATTGCTCCAACTAGTTTTCTAAATCTCTGGCACATGTTTCAATCATCTCTTTTGGGAACCAATAGGGTGCCTGTTTCTGCATGAATAATTTTTCCATATTGAAAGTATATGCTACAATCAAAGAATCTAGTCCTTCTGAACAAAGGCAGTAATACATATCTCTGTTCCTAACTCCACTTTATTCAGATCAACCTTCTTAGTATCAATATTCAGTACTTAGCTACATACAAATAGGGCCACTTAAAATATAGTCCTTAAGAATTCAGACTGAGCCCTTTTCAGAGGGATAAAAGAGTGATATAGTTCCAACTGATTGCTTTTTTCCCCCTAGCCAAATATAATCTTAGTACTTCTGGAATATGTGCATCTTTCTAGCAAAGGGCTGTATTGTTGACACTATTTTTTAATTTTTTAATTTTTATTTTTGCATTTTGAATTACACATTTTTGATGGGCCTTGCATTTGGAATTGCTACGAATTTCAGGATTTTAATATGGTCCATTTTCTGGCCATATAACCACCAGGAATGCACTCTACTAGTTGCTTTGTAAAAATTAGGAACATGATTTTAATATAGTTGATCTCAGGTGCTTTCTCAAAACAATAATTGGCTAAGATTCATTTTAATCCAAATGAAATGTTCAGTAGGAGCGCTACGTAATTTGGGTATACTAAGATTGCAATATGCAAATTGGCTACCTTTAGTAGTGGTGCTCTAGATTACTTCTTTGGGCCACAACAGAATTGAGGTACAAATTAAACAGTGTGGGAGCCAAAATGGATCCCTGTCTTGTCTTGTTCCTTTTCAAGTTGGAATTTCTTAGTGCAGTTGTCTTGCATATTGTAGTCTTCTCATCTAGAACTCCTGAGTTATGGAATACATGCCTTTGGTGTAATAGATTCTCATTCTCCCAGATACAAATAGGCAAGCACACACGATATCCTATTCTCCTGCTGATTCTATATTTTGGGAGCCAATTGTAATGCCTACAAATGTCTTTAAGATCACTATGATATGGTAATCTGGACAAGAGAACATCCTGACATGGTGAACATACTTTAGAAATGGTAACTATTGAGAAATCATCCTTAACTGGATGGGTATGTTTTTTCATTAATAAAATCACTAAATTTCATACCTGCTCCTTCAAAAAGTTTGTTGCAAACAGCACTTGGGACTCTGGTTTTGTTTTGGGCAGCTGCTAATTAAACTTCAGCTAACAAAGAATGCTGGTTTGGGTTTTTTTATGAGCTTAGAGTAATATTACATTGAGATGACTGGTAAATTGGGAACAATAATTTACATTATACATCTAACATAATTTCCTTTGAGATCAATAGTGTTACATAATACAGAGAACAAGCAAAATTTAGTCCTAAATAGTAACCAATTCCTATTCATTTATTCAAATAGTCCTACTTATATTACTACACTTTGGATACTTGCAAAGTGAAGGTGAGGCAGAATAGAGACATTAGGTGATGATAAAGATGATATCTATCGCTGATTTGAGAACCCTTATGCCTGTAAATGAAAAACAGTACAACATTAGGGACTCATTTTTATTATGAGATCTTTGCTGTCTTCCTCACAATATACCCAAATGGCATCAAAGAAGAGAGATACAGATGTTACATTATGTTATGACCCTCTGTATGGGGTCTTTCATGACTTCCAAACCTTGTTCATTGTGATACAACATTGTCCTATTTCAGGTTTCAAACTCACACAGTTGCTAGGTAAAAATAGCAATTTATTCAAGGCTGAGTAGATAATGGCAAAACCAGAAAGAAATGTATATCTAAACTGGGAAAGAAAGTTTGCTGAGTAGTTTTGCTTTCAACAGAAATGTGCAGAAAAGAAGTCTAAATCTGGTCCAAAGTTCAGAGAGCCAAGTCAGGTTTGTCAGCCAGTCCAAATGTTAGAGTTTAGGATTTTTACATGAGCAGGATTCATAGGAACAACACACCAAAGCAGAAGATCAAATCATTGTTTCCAAAAGAGAAACTTGGATCAGGACTGCCTCTTAAATCAGACTGCAGCCAACTACTCTTAATTACAATACTTATTCCCTTGCTTGGCAAGGAGCCTCACTGAGCATCTTTGCTCTGCTTTCTTCTCTACTTATTGAGTTCAGGGGCTTGGAAGTCATTCTTCCTCATCTTACTGCTCCAGTGTTTCATTAGTCTCAGGTGATTCTTGGCTTGGTGTCTCCTGAGGCTGATATTCCACTGATTAAGCCAGAGCAGCTTCTTCAGAATCTGAGTCCTGGGTCATGACAGACATAATGTAATACCTGTATCTCTCTTCTCTGAAAGTTTAAGGAAAAGTTCACTTTATGGACAGTTCTAATAGCACTCTAGATATTTCTTTGTGCAACTTCTCAACATAAGGAGTCGGGTAGCTCCTAAAGCTAATGTATCATATTTGGTAATCTAAACTGTGAAGTTCAATTCCTGATAGAAAATTGAACCCTATGGAATAACATCTGGCTACCAATATTTGAAGAGTTCCAATAAAGATAAAATCAGTCATGTAGTGCATCCTGATGGTCAGTGAAACTACATAATTTTGAGTGTCTCTCTCTCTCTTTCTCCTCTCTCTCTCTCTCTCTCTCTCCCTCCCTCCCTCCCTCCCCCCCTCTCTCTCTGCCTAATCTAAGTCATTGTGTTGTTGTTATTTGGAAAAGAGGAGAAAAGAACCAGCTATGTAACCTACCATTAGTTCCCAAAGAAATAGTGGGATATAAATATAATTGATGATAATACATATTTATTATGTTTATTTATATTTCATATTTCTTAACCATACATCTCCCTCAGAGAAGGGTCTGGGAGGTGAAAACATAAAAAGTTTAAAAATATATATGTACAATTTCACCTAGTGTTTCTACTGCGCTCCAACTTCTCTTTAAAAACTTCTTAAATGTTTGGGGGGGGAATATCCTCAGCTTTTAATCTTTTCTTCTCCATATTAAGCATATCCATCGCTTTCAACTGTTTCTTGCAAATATAAAGGCCATAAATATATATATATTCCTCTGTTATTTTTCATCTATTTTTGATAGATATTCTTAGACTGTGAATGGGAATTTATCTGGGGCATCTGATAAAGAAATTATTTTGCTTCCTCTTCTTTTTCTCTACTACCTTTGCCTTTAGTATTCAAATCCTTTCTTCCCATTTATTTATTTGTTTTGGTGATTTTTATAAATTCAGCAAGATGGAGAGCAGATTATTACTTGGAACAACTTTTTTATAATCAAAAAGATAACTATTCTAGATAAATACAGAAAAGATTAGAGAGATTGGCCAAAATGGATATTTGTGGTTATGGGAGGTTTTTTTAAAAAAATAATTATGTGAGGATAATCAGCAGGTAGGGAGAATTTACTGTCTGCCTTCCTTGTTCTCTCTTAGCTGCCTTAAGAGACCAGAAACCTGAAATATATCTCATCTGAAGGCAAACCACTTCAGACAAAAAGCCGGCGCCTTTATGAAGTTATTGTTCTCTAAGGTAATTAAAACACTGATAGGATTTGGCTGAGGAGCAGAGGTACTGAAAGCAAATGGAGGAAAAATCATAATATTAAAAGAACCTCTTGCCACATCTTCAATTAGCCATGCTGTCTCTGCAGCAAGTTAACTGCATGGTTCATTACTGATGAATAACTGCCATTAAAGTAATGGACTAAAGCCTGCAAGATGGGGATGGCTAACCAAAGAAAGGTTTAATCCCAGACCATTTGGCAGATGATGAGGGGAGAGGCAACAGGACTCCATTCCAGCCAATCCTGTGAAGTGGTCAGCACATATGCTGAACGCATTGGTCCCAAACTTATCTAGCTCAATGGCACAATAAATATATTTCACTGTTTCTCCATAGCTAAAGAAGATAACAGGTCAAAAAGGGAAGTAAAGAAGAGCAAAGGAAAAGAAAAAAGCCTATCAATACAAGCGCAGCAAAAATAATAAGAGCAATATTCCAATAATATTCTAGCTCTCATCAGGCCTTTTTCTGAGATCAGGAAGATTATTTTAAATGAAAACACACTTGCCAATCTTACCCACATAGTTCTCTATCAATAGTCTGTGTGGACAGCCTGGGATTGATTCACATAGTAATAGCACTTAGACCACGGGTAAGCAACCTTGGCTCTTTTATGACTCGTGGACTTCAACTCCCAGAATTTCTGAGCCAGTGCTTCACAGTGCTTTACAGCCCTTGATAAGTGGTTTACAGAGTCAGCATATTGCCCCCAACAATCTGGGTCCTCATGTTACCGACCTCAGAAGGATGGAAGGCTGAGTCAACATACATGAAAGTATATATGCCCCTCCTCGTACTGTAATCAAAGGCCTTGCTATAACCCGGTCTGCCATCTGATGGTTTTCTTAGATTCAAGTGAAGGAGATCAGGAAACAACTAAACAAAAGTGATGAGGCACTCTTGGACAAAGTAGCGGATGCACCGGTATGGCTTTTGGTCCTATACAATTTGCTGTCCCCATACTTTTGGTGAATGTTACTTTTTTTCCTAGTAAACAATTGGGAAAGCTTTAACTAATGTGACATGGAATTAAAAGAAAAGAGACTGTATCTGCACATAGCAACTTTTGTGCACATCTTGCATAATTTAAACTACCACTAACAACAGATTTGTACAGATACAATATGAATGCAGGGAAAGTGAATTATGTATCCCAGAACAGAAAATTGGTAAGACTGCTCTCTGGCCACCCAGAAAGCTTCACAAATTTTTATGTAGGCAAGCACACCTACACCTGGATTGCAACCACATATAATTTATATTTTCTAAGAAAAACGCAGAAGATTTCTTAGAAACAAAGTAAATGCTACATGATGCTCTTACAGACTTCCAACTCCCCCACTCCCAGGTTTTTAGTTCTTTTCTTAAAAGAACTTAGGAAAAATAAAGCCAGATAGAAAGGGATAATAAGGGATAAAGCCAGATAGAAAGGGATAATAAGGGTACCTAGACACTCAGGAGAACACTATTTCCTGAATGAAGTTTCTCCAAATGAAACATTAGGTGAGTCTTGTTGTTTTCCAGTCATGGCAGTTACCCCAATACAATAAAAGCTGGAAAAAAGAGGAAATATATCCTATCTCTTTTCTTTATTTCCATTCATGCTAAATATCAGATTCATTGCTGCTCTGAGAAAAGAGATAGATAGTCATATATACTGTATTCCTCTCTCTCTTATGACCTGCAGATGATTAGAACTACAATTTTTGATTCTAAAATATAGTGTTGTGGCACACCAGAGATAGAGGATCCCTTCCAGGTTTTCAGAAACAAGATGTGGGCCAAATTCTAGTCCCAATCCCTCCTCTATGTAATCCCATCACACCTGAAAAGACTATTCCTACCTTCCCACCCAGCTACATTGATATAATTTCTTTATTGGGTTTACTGATGGATAGTTGCTAAGGCTGAGCCCTCACTTTCTTTTGTTGGTTTTATTCTGGTGAGTTATGCTTCTTTTTTTCTGGCCTGACAAGATAAAGCCCCCTTTATCTTCTGGTCCAATTCCCTGCCCAAGGCAGAAGTCTTCATACCATCTCGGACAAATGGTTGTCTAATCTATTCTTTAAAACCTCCAGTGATGGAGCACCTGCAACTCTGAGAGGCAAGCTATTCCATTGACTAATTGTTCTCATTGTTAAGAAATTTCTCCTTAGTTCCAAGTTGAGTCTGATGAGTTCCATCCACTGCTTCTTGTCCTGTCCTTAGGTACTTTGGAGAATAAATCAACCCCTTCTTCCCTGTGACAGTCCTTCAAGTATTGGAAGATAGCTATCAAGCCACCCAAGCCTTCTCTTTGTTAGGCTAAACATACATAGTTCCCTTAGCCATTCATTATATGGTTTAGCCTCCAGACCCTTATCATCTTTGTTGCTCTTCTCTGCATTCTTTCTAGGGTCTCAGCATCTTTTTTGTATCTTGATGACCAGAACTGGATGCAGTACTCCAAGTGTGGCCCCACTAGTACAACATAGGGTGGTACCATAATTTCCTGTGATCTTGACATTATCTCTCTGTTGATACAGCCTAGGACTGCATTATTTTTTTTGGCAGGTGCAGCATACTGCTGTTTCATACTTAAGCGGTGGTCCACTAGGACACTTAGCTCCCCCTCACTGGTGTTGAGCCAAGTACTGCTTGTTCTTTATCAGTGCATCTGATTTTTCCTGCCTAAGTGCAGGATCTTTTCTTTCCTCACCTCTGAGCTGCATCTTATTGGATAGGGCCCAATGCTTGAGTCTGTCAAGATCCTTCTAAGTCTTGAGTTTATCTTCCAAAGTATTAGCAATTCTGCCAAACTTGGTGTCATCTGCAAATGCCCCTTCTATCCAATGGTGGGATTCAGCCAGTTCGCACCACTTCAGCAGAATCGGTAGCTAATTTTTTGTTGCCCAGGCCCAGAATGGACTTCCGGAAACAGCATCCAACAGAGAACTGGTTATTCATATATTTGAATCTGCTTCTTTCCTATTGTCTGGGTCATTTATGCAGATGTTGAAAAGCACTGGGCACAAGACAGAACTTTGAGGTACCCCATACTAAATGCTTTCCTCCCTAGATATAGTCCCATTGAGGACCACACACTGAAAACAGTTGGTCAGCCAACTGGGTATTCATCTGATGGTGGAACTAAACAGATATATTTATATGGTCTACTTATTTATACGACTGCATCTTCAATCGACTACAATGAGTTGTCCTAAAAGGATATCTAGTATACATGGGGTGGAGGTGGGGCAAAGTATCAGAAATATGCTAAACAAATAAGAATTTCAATGAATAGGGTGCTTATTACTTTGGCCAATTAGCCACCATGTCTTTCTGTTCCATTTCTTCATGTTTTTTTCCTATTCAATTTACTATTATGTGACTTTTATCCACTCAGTCCACATTCAACTATCTAAAAGTGAGCCATCTTTTTTCCCCATAAATATTTATTCTACTCTTGAAACCCTTTAGAGTCTCCTTAACGTACTGATACTTCATTCTTGTTCTTCAAGTAGAACTTGCACAAATTAATTCAATCCATCCCCTGAGGTCTCCATTGTACATTTGTGTTTCTCTGTTATGGTGAGTGTGCAATTCCATATAATATTACACTGATGTATGCATCAGCATACATCACTTGCTCAGCATTGGCCAATATTGAACTGCCCATTGGCATGCAAAACTCTGGCTGAATCTTTGCCCAGGAGCTCAGCTTGCCAGAAAGTCATTGAATTTAACAGCTGTGATGGATTATTAGCAATAGCTAATGACTAGGCAATTATTGTCCTTTGTGTCACATTTTGGGATGCTTGAAAAGCAGTGTTGGTCATCAACCAGCTCAGCTTGCTTAAGTGGGAACTGAAAGAACTCCTCATGCCAAAAGGAGCACAACATTTTTAGGAACCACACCCTGGAAGCAAAAAGGATGGGGTTTTTTTAAATCTAACTCTCTACTTTCACTCTCTTGCTTACTATCCTTTTTGCTTTCAGTTCCTTTAAAGTGAAAAAAGGTAAAGTTTCCCCTGTCCTGTCGTGTCCAACCTAGGGGGCAGTGCTCATCTCCATTTCTTAGCCAAGGGAACCAGCGTTGTCCAAAGATACTTCTGTGGTCAGGTGGCTAGCATGACTACATGCTGAAGCACATGAAATGTTTTTACCTTCCCACTGAAGTGGTACCTATTAATCTATTTGCATTTGCATTCTTTCAAACTGCTATGTGGGCAGGAGCTGGGGCAAGTAATGGGAGCTCTGGTCTCAAACTCAGGCTGTCAGCTTTCCAGCTGTCAAGCTCAGAGTCTTTAACTGCTGAGCCATCGTGCCCCCTTAAGTGAAAACAAACTCATAATTCAGCAGATAACTTTTTGCTAGCTAGGAAGAGTCAGAGATCATTCTGAAACTTGGAAAGCCCAGAAAGTAATGTCGTTGGAATGGGAATGTTTCAATAGTAAGCTATTTTCTTCAGCAAACGAACAACTGACAATGATCTTTTACCACAAGAAGGTCGATATATCTATGCACTGATGTTTGTGTGTATACTCACTTATTTCTTCCACAGTCATCATCCCGAGTATCATGGATCATTATGGTCATATATAAGGTTAATTTTTTAAATCCCATGTAATTTATCTAGAGACAAGACAATGCACTGTGAGTGATTATGAATCAAATACTATACAAAGTTATGATGCTTTCACAATGCAATGAACTGATACTTCTATATTCTGGAAAGTATTGTGGAGATATATGGTCTTTCTGAGAGGGAAGAAGAAGCTAATTCAGCTCCAAGTGCAGCAGGAATTAGAAGTTTGCTGTCCTGTCTTCTGATCCTGTTGCCACTTTTTTAATCGCCATCATGCCTTTTAGATCTGACCTGGACTCGTCCTTCCTCAGTCTATTCATCCTTTCTACGATCGCTCAGAATCACTCATCAGTCACAGGGCACCTGATCCTAAAACTCATTCATTCGCAGCATTTGTGTGCCTTGCCTCAATTGCTTGCTCTTCTCCAGCTTCTAAAGGAACAGACATAGTAAAAAGGGAACCATTTTCTGGCTATCACAGCTACAAATTTCAGAGAACTGACATTTGGAATGACTTCCATCTGCTGCATTAAAGAACTGAGCTGCAGGTCAGGTTGTTTATTGGGCACTAAAATTTAAGCAGAAGCACCTTTGAAAGAGAAAACTTTTCCCAATATTGCATAAATGTGTTTAGAGCCTCAAACTGTTCTAGTTCAAAAAGCAGATTTAACCACACACACCCCTCGAAGTTTTATTTTCACTTTCTTAAAAGAAGACAAAAAAAAGGTCCTTTATCAGAGTATGACTGATACAAGCTACCGGGAAGAAATACCAATTGCAAGTCTAAAATGATACCCTCATAGGGATATCTACCTCTTGGTATTAGTTAGGATTTACAGCTGCCTATTTTCTTGTGTAGCACTCTTTCTTACAATGTCTCCTCACAACAACCCTATGGTGTAGGTTAATCTGGCTAATAGTAACTAGCTGAAAGATACTAATGAGATTCCAAGGGTAAGGCTGGACTTGAATCTGGGTTAGCCTCTTCCTCATCCAATGCCTTAACCACTACACAACACTGACTAATATGTAGCAGAACATCTCCTATGCCATGCCATTACAACATGGGTTTTGCTATTCTAATATGGTAAAGTAAGGGCCATAATACACTTAACAAGGTGTTGAGAGGCAACCTCCTGTCTTTTCACCAAGAGTTTGTTTGCCTCACCCTTTATCCAGGAGTGTGGTGCACTTCAGAAGCTGCATTGAGGGTCCATGAATGGCTGATGGCACCTTCAGCTTCCCTGTTCCAGGCTGAGCATCTTACAATTGTGCTTTCCTCTTCGAATTCAGAAGAGGTGTTTTTCACAGCAGCAAGAAGACTCTAGGCACAAAAATGGGAGGATACTTTGATTCCCACAATGGACGCACATCTGCAAAAGTTCATGGAGTTAGCGTGGCTAAATTGACTGCTTTGATTAAAGAAAAAAAATACAATTTATTTTGTTTCTACTTGGAAACTGCTTCTGGACTTTGTGCTTGAGGTGGAAAAAAGTGAAACTTTGATTTTGGGTTTTGCTGATTAGATAGGTTTGTTGTTATAGAAATGGCTAGTATATATTATTATGTAAAAGTAAACTGTTTAGGTTGTGTGTTATTTACCTTATTTTACTGCACCAAAAAGAATCAGAAGTCAATCTTTTTTTTCTTTTCTCTTTTACCCTACACTTTTTTCTCTTCCCTTCTCCTCCCCTCCTCCCCTCCTTTCCTATTTTCATTTTCCTTATAGTTATATATTTTGTATTTGATAAACTAATAAATATTTGTGACAAAAAAGAGGTGTTTTTTTTTGCTTTCTCCTATGTGATTTCTCTGCTAACCTTTAATCCAGAATGCAGTGGCTCATTTTGTAGTAGTAGTTGTTGAACAGTGGGACCTTAGATAACACTAATTTAGTGTTAATTTGGCTTCCGATAGGCTTCCAAGAGAAATATGGAATGCTGGATTTTACCTATAATGCCTCTGAAGACTCATTGACTAGGAGCTTGCTGAACCAACTCCTTTAGGAAATGAAGGACCACTTTCTTTAGGAGATGAATTTGTTACAGATGGGGATGTCCACCCATATCCCATGTGATGGGGAAAAACACAATGTTTCTAGTTTGTATTTTATCCTTGTGCAATAATTTACCTTTGGATATTCCACTGTTGTGCTTCGTGGCAATAAAGGAAGGCAGTCGGAACTGAGCAATTTTTCAGCGTTTTTAGTTAAAATATCAACCTTTTCATGAACTGACGTACAGGTGTTAAGGTTGTGTTGTGACGTTGTGTGTATTGTGTTTACTACTTTCATTAATTTTATGAGCAGTCTTTATTAAAATCCCAGGGGCAAGAGGTTGCACTGAAGCTGAGAAGGAAATAAAATTATCTCTAAATATAAACAATCAGCAAATATAGCATCCCATTACAAGCTTATCAAATGCCCTTTAGTTAAGGGCTTGACAATAGGTGTCCCTGTGGAATTAGTGGTATATAAATGCCTCAAATAAACAGATAAGACTTACAAAAATGGCGAAGGTGACTAGTTCGTTCAGATTTAAAAAATGATAAAGTCTTTTCTGAAAGACTGGAAACATTATGTGGACATTTTGCTCAAAAAAATTGATTTCAGGATTTGGGGATTTAAAAAGACAAAAAGGTTGGGGAAAAGTTGAAGATGATGGTTACTCAATAGAAAGAAGGGTGGAAGGCATAATTGTTTGCTTTTTTTCTCTTTCATATTTATTTTTTATCTATTTCTTATTTTCTATCTTTGTATTTCTTCTATATATTTAACTACATTGAAAAGTTCTAATAAAATATATTTGAAAAACAAATGAACAAATAATGACTTAATGCTATGCAATATGCAAAAACCCATAATTATCTTGCTGTTCAATCAGTGTGAATGAAAATCCTATTCATCTCCAAGAGAAATATTAATCCTGCACTACAACCTCATAAGGTGAGGGAGATGGCTAAGTGCTTGACATTTAGATAGCCTGCTGATGCCCACTTCCCTTGATTGCAGCCTCAAGAGACCATTGATCTCACTTTTTCATAGCCGCAAATTAGATATAAGAGGGCTGCTGAGGGACAAGATCTGATTTTATATTTAGCACAATGAAGTGACCAATACTGGATTCATCAATGTCTCACCCTGTACTCCTTTAATTAAAATGTAGCACAACTACCTTTTAAGACAGCCCATCAGATATGTGCTAACATGCCTGGTTTAGTTCAGTGCTTCCTGAACCTAGATAAATTACCTAAAATTGAGTAAAAGTGATTTTTCTTTGAGTAACCACACATGGACCCATTACTCAATCACAATAGGGACGTTTAAATAAGAACTTTCTGGTAAGCTTTGGGCAATGAAGGAAAACAATGGGGAAGCACTGGTTTAGTTGTTTAACTAGGCAAGAGATGCCACGTTGCATGTCTGGCTGCAACAAACACAAAACTTTAAAGCTCACAACTTTCAGGCCTCTTGCTTACCCATCCAAAGGCTGGAGAACAATGAAAACAAATTTTAAAATGTCATGACTCTTCCCAGTTTGGCACACATAATCTCAATTCAGTTTCCATCCTCCCAGCAGGAATGATAACGCAAATAGTAGCAAGATTGTCTCAGAAAGAGAGAACTGTAAAATTTGACAGGAAAGTGATTGGTAAATTACAAAAGCCAAATAATAATAAGGGAAGGATACTATTGACTATACGCCCTTTAATATGGCATGTTACTGACACTTTGCCTCAGAATAACAGCAGTGTGATAGTCTCTGAAGCTCAAATATGCAAAAAAGCTCAACCAAGCTGAAAGTAGCATAATTCTTTACTCTTTAAATATTGCTAAATTGACATGAGCTTAGTGACAGCTAATGAAACCTGTCCCTGTCTGGCAAAAGATCCTGATCTTCAGTAGCAAAGTCTCATAAATGTATCAAGCTGAAAGATGCCATTTGGGCCACAAAGTCCAACTGTGCTAAGTGCAGAAATCCAAATTAATGCCAATTAAAATGCCCTCAACAGATGGGTGCCTGCTGAAATGCATTCAGCAAAGGGGAGCTCACTATTTCACTGGATAATTGGTTCCACTACTCCAGTAATCTAGTCCAAGCAGGCTGGTTTGGGGTAATTGTTACATCCTAAAAGAGTTAAATAAAATTTAATTGGTATAGGATGTTTTGTTTCTCCCGTCAATATGGCAGGCTTACTTTTTCTTCCACAAGCTTCCCTCTGCAGCTGAGAAGAACAAAGCAACAGATATAGTCAAGATTTTACAAGAAACCAATACTTTCCACAACACTGCTGATATTAATTTTAGTTATAGGCAGTTCTTTCCTTCAAATGTTTCCTAACATTTGTGCTGTTCAGGACCTTTGCAACAGGTATTGTGTTTCTCTCCAGGTATGTATTAGCTACTTAGCAGAGTGATGCATTCTACCTTCATCATTGCTACCTGGAGCCTATTGAAGAGACCATGGCCAGTCCTCAGAATTTTGCTCAGAAAAACAAATTTCTTTTAAAATTGATTTTCTACCAGCTCTGTGCAACTGCAAAACCCATAAAGCCTTTATTGAGAAGCAAGATGGTAGATCTCAGTTGAGTATATTCTTTGAGCAATTCTTGCAATATAGCTTTACTGTGTCAGTGAGAATGCAAGAAAAAAATGCCCAAAGATATATTTATTTATTTATTTATTCATCTGATGTGGAGTTTTTATGGATTTCCAGAAGCAAAGAGGTTCACAAATACCATTTGTCAAAATTATGACCAGCCCCATTTTTCAAAAATTATTCAAATATTTATGATCTGCCTAATAGATCTGAGAGCAGATTATATTCAAAATGCCATAAAGCAATACAGTGATATAACAAAACTTCATAAACCATTTTTACCTTTTTGAAACACATACATACCCTGGCATTATAGTTGGAAATAACCTCTATGCAACTTATTATTATTGTTACTAGCAGCCTCTGATTCTGGAAATTGTACAGATTGTATTGATCAGTTATTTTCCAAATTTTTCAGAAAATATCTCCAAAAATAACAGCAGCTGATGTTTTTCAAGAGTTCATTACCAAGTTGTCAAACTGAACATACATGCAAATATATAACCAAGATGCTTATACATTCTCATATTGCTCTGAAGTACAGCATAGCGTTCAGGTTTGATAGTAGAAAGAGAAAGCAAGGCAGCAGAGCTGTTTGCTGTTTGCCATTTACTGAATATGTATGGTTTCCTAGTCCTTGAGATGCAAAACAATTCTTTAGCAACTTGTTTATTTAAAAAAACCTTACCACTTACCAAAATTGACAAAAATGTGTTTCCTGTTAAATTTCCTCATTTTATAAGATGATTTTTTTGGAACCGATTTTTAGTTTGATCTTGCTTTGTATTGCTTAATTCATCAGTTCTGAAGATTTCAGGACAAAATATACATTTTAATGAGTATTTTACTCTGACATCTAAGCTATCTTTCTTCCTACTATCTAATAGTGATTTCTCAGGGAAAGGCTTGCAAAGATGAAAATGTCTTTGCTTAAGGGCTCCAAAAATGGATCAAACCAGCTATCAATGGCCAACTGGAAAAAGCATTAAGACTGAAGAAAAAAGTGAGTCTGATGGCTATTTTCCCCCCAATTTGTTTATGACTCTAACATATCTCCTAGGTATATAGACAATTCCATGGCAATTGTATACAGCTTTCTGAATTGTGTAACTAAAAAATAATGTAACACTGGGCAAAAACAAAAACCTGGAAAGCATAATTATTGTGGTATGCCTTATAAAATCACATATATTTTATTGCTTTCATATGTTAGACATAGGTGCTGCTGTTCACTAGGAGCCAGAGAGGAGCTTACTTAGAGATCTCATTCTAAACCCACAACACCAACACTGTCAGATAGTTTGTGAAATGAAAGAGTGTGACTGGTCCCAGATTGTTATATTAATGTTACTGATAGATCTGTTTTTATCTGGACTGCTGTTTTATGTGTATTGGTTTCTGTGTTTTTCTGTCTGTTCTTTTTTTCTATTTTTTAATTGTTGTTAGCCATACAGTCAGAGGAGCCATATAAACTGAGCCAATAAATAAATAAAATTATCCAGTAGGTTATCATGGATGAGAAAAGCCTTGAAACTGACTCTTCCCAGTCCTAGTTCCATTTTTAATTAAGGAGATGCAAAGTTTTGAATCCAAGGCCATTAAAATGCTTTGGAGAAGGCATGCATGCCCATGTCACTCCTATCAACATCTGGATTTGGTGAAGAAGGTACTGAGAGCATCCCATGCCCAAGCTCCTTGCCAGCTTCAGACCAAAAATGTTGCACCCCTCCAGTCTGTCTCCACTGCACCAAATACACAACATTAAGGTTTAAAACTGGGCTGGGTGAGATATCAAAAAGATTCCATTTCATTGTAGTTTAACTGTCTTCCCAAAAGCATCTTCATGGGAAATATAGTCTAAGACCATCCTTTTTATATTATGCCCATAAATGCCTCAGAGAGCTACTAAAGATAATTCTGTCTCTCCTTAAATATGCTTGTGCTAATGGTGAAACTCTCAAGTTTTCCCCAGTTTCTAAAGCTTGTAACTATATCTCACTTTTTAAAAAATATACACATATGAACACATCTAGCTGAACTGGGGGGGGGTCTCAAAAGGCAGGAGTGGGAGGTCACCCAAACTTCCTGTAGGCTTGCCTGGAAACTAGGAGAGAAATCATTCTTGAAAAGGCAAGAACAGATCTCTTCCATATTGCTGCCAAGAAAATTATATGGGTATACCTAAAGCTAGCCTGAGTTGAGCTCAGCTTGCCTTTATAATTCTGGGAAAAAAATCATTTCAACTTGACACCTGAGGGCTACATCCAACATCACATATCTCAGTGTGGTGGGTTTGTAACATATGAAGAGGATTTCTATTATTTTGTTTCTGGGAATGAGAACCCAGACAGTTTAAACTAAAATGTGAATCTAAATGATTATTCTCTCATTTTAAAAGCCTGTGGATCAATACTTTTCACACAATACCAGCTATATCTTTTTCTTTCCTTTCTTTGTCTATTCCCTCCTTTACTAATAAATAGCTATAGATTATTTATCTGAATCATTTATTTTTTAAAAAACAATTTATAAGGCTGCATATCTCCCAAAAGTGACTCTGAGGGAGGTCTAAAAGAGTTTAAAAAATAACAATTTAAAAGATCCTTAATATCCCTAAGCTGTTTGATTCCAAGGAGAGAACTGGGATCCTGCTAAGTACTGTTCAACTGAAATAGTAAAAACAGAAAGTTCAGTCATAAAAGTCTGTATTTAAAGAGTTAAAAGCAGAATTTCACATGATGACCTGTATCTGACCTATCCAGGCCTCCACAGAATTGTACTTTTACTCAGGCTTAGGTGAGGCATTTGATAATGTAGACCAGAGCCTCTTTTTTGAAAAACCAAATGGAGCAATGTGGGATGTGTGGCCCCACTATCAGATGAATTCACAGTTGGTTGAACAACCATAGCCAATGTGAGATTCTTAATAGGTTTATGTCCAGATTGAGGAAGGTATGCAGTAAGGTATCTTATGGTACTATCCTGGGCCCAGGACTCTTCCACATCTTCATAAATGATTTAGAGGAAGGAATAGAAGGGATACTCTTAAAATCTGCAGATAACACAAAACTGGGGAGATTGCTAAAACCACAGAAGACAGGGAAAAGAAGGCTAAGAAGAGACCTGATCACAGTCTTCCAATACATGAAGGGATATCATAGGGCAGAAAATGTGGATTTAACAGCCAAGAGTAGACAACAACCAATAGGTAAAAAATTAACAGAGAAAGATTCAAACTTGTAATAAAGACAAATTTCCTGACTGTGAAACCCATTATATAGTGGAAAAGCCTGCCTTTTGGAGTCATGGAGGCTCCATCACCGGACGTTTTCAAGAAAATATTGAATAGCTACTTGTCTTAGATGGTATGAAGATTCCTGCATGAGGCAGGATATGGACCAGCTGATCTCCAAGTTCCCACCAACCATATGATTTTGTGATTTTATGAGTTCAGGCTTAAAAATCTTCAGGTCCAGGTTGCACATTGCTAGAACAGTACTTGTGAACAGCTTTAGTTGGTTGGCTCTTCCAGCATCTGTGCCTTCATTAGACTCAACATATTTGATTTGGGATTTTGCTTTTGTTGACCAGAAGCCAATTCAGCCCTAGTCAATTCAGGCTGGCTAGACAATCCTGGAAGACATTAAGGAAATATTTATATTATTATATTAAATTGTTGATGTGAACAGCTTTGAAAAAGGCAAGTTGTTGGAAATATAACTTTCTAACTGCAGATCTGGTGGTCTTGCTGTAAAGTCCATGATTAAATTCATGTACCTCATTTAATTTTCAAGTTAACAAATGGAAGATTGGGTTTTGAAGCTTTGATGAAACTGTTAAACAGTACAAAATGCAATATTCTGCAGAATTGTTAAAATCATTGGAGCTAAAACTACACTGGCATTATGTAGGCAAAATCCTATTAAATGTCTACCATTAATGAGTGGTTTGTAAAGTCATTTGAAGTAGCATGATTGGGGGGGGGGAATAGCAAACTTAGTTCAGTGAAGAAACTGATAGTTCAGTTTTACAATCACTTTTTCCCAGATACAAAGAATCTAGAAAGACTCATCAGTTTTGGTTTTCTTCAATGATTATGCTGCATTCATTAACTTTGAACACATACACACACTCCCAAACAGTAGCACCTACAAAGTTGAGTAGACTTTCAATCTCTTCAGGTCTCACTGTGTCTGCATTCAGTGTGCTGTTTATATATTCAGGAGTTACATTCCAACCGTGATTATTTATTTATTTATTTTACAGCTTTTCTGTACCCATCCAATTCATATGCAGACAAATGAATTTCAAATCTACCTTAAAACAAACAACAATAATACTTGGAGGGTCACCCACCATTTATAGTATGGTTTTTAGGGCCTTCTAAAATGAAAGATGGGGAGATGCTATGCACATCTCTGGGGGTACCATATTCCAGAGGATTGAGACTCCTAAGAAAAAGACCTCCTTGCTGATGCACACACTCTTTTCTCTCATGAGAGTGGGACCTTCAGAGTGGGAGATCTTTAGATGTTCAGATCAGAAAGGCAGAATAATGCTCGGCAAGGCATGCCCTGGCAGATTGCAGCACCTTGGCTTTATAGTCATAACCAACATTTAACCCAGAAGCCTACTGGCAATCAGCACAATGACTTCAAAAGGGACACTCTGGAATAGAGTAAGCCACCACAGCTTCCAAGTCATCCTCCAAGTTGATTTGTGGTGATAATATTTTTAACTGCACAACATACAACTTTCTTTAACTGTATATAACTGCACTTAGGGGTTAATGACCTAAATAACAGATTTTTAAAAGTCTCCCCTCAGATTTCTCAAAAAGCCACTAGAAAATCTTGGCTCCATTCACATCATGGCACTAGCTTCCTATTCATTCACTCACTCCTTTCCCCAAAAGATATTAAGGAAATAGCAAGGCTAAACCTTGTTTCTCCCCTTGTTATCTGTGCCTGTCCAATATAGCTGAACTCAGACAAGCTAGTCGAACAGACACTAAAGGAAAGAATAAAAGTCCATACACAAGCAATCTAAAAAGATAAATAGCAGAGGTAAACATCGTGGCCCAAACTCCCTAGGGCAGGAGTCTTCAAACTTGGCCCTTTTATGACTTGTGAACTTCAACTCCCAGAATTCTTCAGCCAGCATGCCTGGCTGAGGAATTCTGGGAGTTGAAGTCCACAAGTCATAAAAGGGCCATGTTTGAAGACCTCTGCCCTAGGGAATGCTGAGAGTTGTCAAGCAACTATCGTTGGAGTTGCTTCAAATTCCCTGCTCTGCCCTACATTCTTCTTTCATTGTTAATTGTCTTGTAGGACCATGATCGACAACCCCAGCATATGCCTTATTCCTCAGAACATCCAGTTCTCCTGCACAAATTGCAATGGAAGGAAGAGAAAAGGAATATCTTAAGTCACTGCAGGGGCCTCAACAGCAGTAGGTGTCATTTTTATAACAACAACCTTTGCCACCTAAGGATGCCTTTTGGGAGGAAGCCATGACTTGGATTTTTTTTCAGGAAAGGAACCCAGACAAAAAAGAAAAGTGCAGTGAAATTTGTCCCATTTTTGCAACATGAAAGAAAACAGAAGTATTTCCCCCTTATTGTTTCTATCTGCCTGTTACAATTTGGAAGTGACAGATCCTTTCCTGGAAATGAGTTGGTTCTTGGGACACAAAAAAGGCAAAGACTGACATACCTAAAGCTTGCAAGAAGAAACCAAATAGAGTTCAGGGCATCTATGTGTGTGCTTGTGTGTCAAAAAAAAGGCAAGATGTCAGCCGCATCAGTGTTATATCAAAGTCCCACCCATTTTTTATGTGGTCACGGCCACCATTCTCACTTTTTTACCCCCATGGATGATTTTGGTAGAGTCCAAAGAGCTGCAGAATCAGTGTTATTTTTTTCTCCTTTTTAAAAAAGGAAAGTCTCCATGGACATAAAGTTGCCCCTTATACAATATGCATTATTTACTATCTTCCCCCTGCTGCCCAATTATTTTATTGTTGAGCGATATTCACAGACCACGCAATGCATTTAGTAAATCTACCCCTCAGTGGATTTTTCCCATCTGCTTTGTGAATGCCCACTCCACTCCATGGCCATCAGAGGCCTTCTTAAGGCATTATGGGTGAATTGGAAATACGAGACACTTTGAGACTAATGATTACTTAATATAATGCACCAATTAGTATGCTCTGGTAAAAATGCCTATAGAGGTGCTGAAAGAATGCCAAGACAAATCCCTGCAAGTATGTGTATCAACACAGAAGCTTAGTTAGAGCCAGGGCTTAGCCCAAGGACTTCTTTTGTCTAATACTTTTTCTAATACTGAAACACATGAAACAAAATACCTCTGAACTTTCTTTTTCCCACTCCATTGAATAAGCCCTTGCACACATGGATTGTAAAACTAATTTCTAATGACTGGAAGCTCAGCATATGAATTTATAAGTTCTGTGTTGAGCAATGCATTTGAGATGACCGATTCAGCTATTCCAATTTTTATTGCATTTACTATCACATTTTTCTACAGACTCAACACAGCACACATAAAGTTCCTATGTAGTTCCCCTCTCCAGAATTATCAGTTCAGTCCATCAGAGTGTTTGGACTAATATGCTGATCTGGGATTCCCTAAATAACTAGGATGGGTTTCCAAACTTGGCAACTTTAAGACTTGTAGACTTCAACTCCCAAAAGATCATGTGAAGTATTAATACCACTTTACAATGCCTTGGTAAGGCCACACTTGGAATACTGCATCCAGTTTTGGTCATCACAATGTAAAAAAGATGTTGAGGCTCTAGAAAGAGTACAGAGAAGAGCAACAAAGATGATTAGGGAACTGGAGGCTAAAACATATAAGGAACAGTTGCTGGAATTGGGTATGTCTAGTTTAATGAAGAGAAGGACGAGGGGTGACATGATAGCAGTGTTCCAATATCTCAGGGGTTGCCACAAAGAAGAGGGAGTCAAGCTATTCTCCAAAGCGTCTGAAGGCAGGACAAGAAACAACGGATGGAAACTAATCAAGGAGAGAAGCAACCTAGAACTAAGGAGAAATTTCCTGACAGTTAGAACAATTAATCAGTGAAACAATCTGCTTCCAGAAGTTGTGAATGCTCCAACTGGAAGTTTTTAAGAAGAGACTGGACAGCCATTTGTCTGAAATGGTATAGGGTTTCCTGCCTGAGCAGGGGGTTGGACTAGATCAGGGCTTTCAACCTTTTTATCGATTGTACCACTTTTAGGATATGGCAGTATTCGAGTACCACCTAGCAAGGTGTCAAAAACTTGGTGACAAAAAAAAAACCCTGTTCAAAGTTGCAATTGCACTGAAATGACTTATGACCATTTTTCACACTTATGACCATTGCAGCAACAGGGTCATGTGATTTATATTTGGATGCTTGGCAACTGATTCAAAAAACTCTGCAACAAGTGAGAGATCAAACAGATTCCTAATCAACCGAGCTGACAACTTTGTCATCCAAAATGTAGAGGAGAGAACTAGAGCAGGGCTTTTCAACCTTTTCACCAATTGTACCACTTTTAGGATATGGCAATATTCAAGTACCACCTAGCAAGGTTTCAAAAATGTGATGACCAAAACAAAACCCTGTTCAAAGTTGCAATTGCACTGAAATGACTTATGACCATTTTTCACACTTATGACCATTGCAGCAACAGGGTCATGTGATTTATATTTGGATGCTTGGCAACTGATTCCATTTATGATGGTCACAGTGTACCCAGGGTCATTTGTGATCCCTTTCTGAAACTTTTGACTAAGCAAAAGTCAATGGCGAGCTGCTGGTGGCAACTGCTAAGGCGGGACTACTTCCCTCCTCCCTCCTTCTCCTTTTTCTCATTCCCATCTCCTTCTGAAGGAAGAATTTGAAAAAAAAACCCCATATTTTCCCTCTTCCATATATGATCAAACAAGGAAAGGCCTCCAGAGACAGAAAAGACAAGCTGCTGAGTGAACTAGCTTAAAAAGGCACTTCCCCTTTAAGAATTAGCTACTGGCTAGAAAGGAAAGTAAGGAGCCCAGCCGGCACTTAAGGAAGAAAAAAAAATGTAAGTACTGGCTGCCGGCTAAGGCAGCCTCCCCAAATGGCTCCATTCATAAGTAAAATCTGCAGCTCCAGAGGATTCTCTCACTGTAAGTCTTTGCCTGTGCTGGCTCTTTCCCTCCCCCACTACACTTGGCTAGGCAGGGCTGCGTACCACCTGCCACTCATTAATGTCCACAAGTGGTACGGCGTACCACAGGTTGAAAAGCCCTGGACTAGATGACCTCCAAGTCCCTTCCGAAACTTTTTTATGTTGTTGTTTGTTGGTGTTTGTTGTTTATAATTCAGCCAGCATGGCTGGCTGAAGAATGTCGGGAGTTGAAGTCCTGAGTTAAAGTTGCCAAGTCTAGAGATAGGACCAATTCACAAACACAATATGACGTAAGTCACTCTTTTAAAGCCATTGCTCAAATAATAAAGATATGGAAATAGCATAAAACTGTACTTCTTGATAGGAAAAGCTTTAAAAAGTGCATGCTGTTGACACACAGGAATAATGTTTTCACAAACTGTTAAGAGTTAAGAGAAAGGTACATAAGAAAGGAAGAAATATTGTGCAGAGGATTTTATATGTTCAAAGTTGTAACTAAGCTAAGACGACTTTGTATTTGAACAAAATGAGAAATTTCAACTAAAGTAAATTGACTGACAGCAACCACCACCTTTCACTTAGCTTCAGCAAGGAGGTGTCCACATTAATGTGCCATCCTAAACATTGATAACACATCTGTAAGGTGCCAAAGACTGTTAAAGCTGCCATTTTTTTATATAATTTGCGTATTGCTGGGAAGAATATTTGGAGAGGGGAACTTTTTATAGTGCTTGACACATAGATGACACGAAAAAAAAACTTTAGAGTATTTCATTTTACCTGTAGACTAATATAACATTTTTTTTTAAAAAAAAAAAGTGTTTATGCAGACAAATGTACGTTCTTATGAAACTCTTTGATAGTACCTGGGGAGAGTTCATCAGTCCTTGATACCACTGCTATTCCTAGTTAATTACATAAATCATCATCTCAATTTTCATTTAAACAAGTATTAATCATTTCAGGATTTTAATAAATATGAAAAATGGCAATTCAAGGCATAAGAATCTTCTATTGCCGTAATATCTTGGGTGGAAAAGATAAGTGAGCAGGGGGAAGATCAATTAATAATAGAATGATAGATGCTTCCGCTATTGCTTTTATTAGTTCTTCCATCTTCATAAAGACTTTTCGAGTGCTGCTCCAAGTATGGCATTCAAAATATTGAAACAGGCCTTCAGGTAGCGCTAGGGGGAAAACTAGCTCATTTAATTAAAAATAAATGTCAATTAAAAATAATTAAAATCAATGTAATGTAGTTTAAAAATATACATTAAGATTACATTTCAAGCTTGAAGCTAAATTTCGTTTGTGGGACATTAGCACAGAGGTCTTGGGGACACAATTTGGATATTTTCAATTCAATAGTATATGACAATAGTGTGCTTCCAATCAAATTGATGGGAACTGTGTGTGTTTATTAATACTGTACTCTCATAACTCACTAGGAAGAATATTGATAATTTGGAGAAGATTTCCTGAGAAGAGTTGTGACAGCCAGGGAAAAACACCAGTGGATCATCAAATAAAGATCCGAGTTTTACTCAAGCAGACGTGGTCAGGCTCAAATCTTTATTCTCGATGCATTAGGAAGACCATAGAGTCAATGGAGAAGCTCTATTGGGGAACGCTGGGAAAAAAGAGGAAGAAGGATGATCAGTAGCAAGCTTTCATTAATGATTAGTTACTCTGTGATGAGTATAATGTTGGAAAACCTGAAAGATTAGGGACAGATTGTCATAAAGGAAATATTCATGTGTTCACTAAGAGTCAACACCATTTGATGGCCCATAATCAATCAATGGCAAAAGGGTGTTGTTGTGATCTGATTTTAAACAGAATATGTTTTTCCATGCTGGGAATTCCAAGTCTTCGGTAAGACCAGGGAAGACAAGATTACTATGATGTGTTGATACCTGGGAGACACAGTCAAAAGCAATGTTGTTCTTCCGAGTTCTGAAACCGAAAATACAAGTAGCAAGATTGGTTTCTTGAAATATGGGTAGTTATATGGGTTCCCCTGGGTTATATATAGTTGGCAAGCCATATTTCGCTCTCTCCCATTTCTCTGACACAAACAAAAGGAGTTCATAAGGGCTGTAGTACAGAGTAGAGATTTCTGACACAAATATAAAAAAAAATCAGTGGAAATCCTATGAGAAACCATGTTCCATAATCAAAACAGTTCCATTCTAATAATTATTCTGAAATAGCCCGCAAGCACCGATTAGATCAAGCCGACTCAGCTTAGAAAAGCTCGCTTTTTTTTTTTTGAGGAAAATGTTGTGGTACTTGGAATCATTCAGTCAAGAGAAAGCATTCTTAAGACAAATGAGTGCCACCCAGGCTACAGCCAAAAAGGGATGTTTTCTCACCTCAGATTTTCCTTCTCTAAAGTGAAATTAGAATGATGAATGAACGCTTATGTCACTTTTAAAAAAAAATCTTGATGTCCCGGGACTTGCTTTTTTTTTTTGTACTTGTGTAATGAACCTGTACCTCGAGAAGGCAGAGAAGTGCAGGACTGAGTGCATCAGTGTGAGTCCAATGAAGAGAGTTGTTAGCTTGCTAGAATGACATTTTACATGTCCAACTTGAACGGTGTGGTGTTCTATTAAATAGAAGCTAGTGAATGCAGGTTAGAAAATGTGAGAAGATACATTTTCTGACCTAAACCGCTCCACTTAGTTGCCAGCTCGGCTCTGACTTAAAGATGTCACTATAAAAAAGGAGATAGAAAAGATGCTTTAATGTATTTACACTCTAGGGAACTCTACCACTACCATCTACCATTCTGCTCTCTAGTAAAGTCCTTGGACTGAACAATTGCTTTAATAGGCTCCCCCTGGAAGAAAAATTATGCAGACACCATAACAGAGTGGTCACCAATAGTTTCTAAAAAGGAGACACAACCCAGCATTCCTGTGATAGGACGGGCAAATTTTAAAAGATCCCAGTACTTCATAGGGAAAAAAGAGAACATTGGTGATAGGACATTCAATTCATTGGGCATAGAAACTATAGTCTGCAGACCAAACAGTCAATCTAGAGAGGTATGTGTCTTCCTGCGAGCAAAATCAAAGATGTAACTGAGAACTTTACTAAATAATCAACCTCCACAGCATTACTACCCCTTCTTCTTTACATACGGGGACCAAGACACAACAATTAATCTAAAACAATCAACCAAAAAGATACGAAGAGCTAGGGAAGAACGTTAAGGAAATTAGGACCTCAAATGGTGTTTTCAGCTATACTTCAACAAAAGGACAACATCAATGAGGGAGCAAGGATTTAGAAACAAACTCTGCAACAAGTGAGAGATCAAAACAGATTCCTAATCAACCGAGCATGACAACTTTGTCATCCAAATGAGGAGGACGAGACACACTAGAGCGGGCTTTTCAACCTTTTCACAATTGTACCCCTTTTAGATATGGCAATAATTCAAGTACCACCTAGCAAAGTTCTCAAAAATGTGATGACCAAAACAAAACCCGGTCAAGTTGCAATGGCACTGAAAATGGACTTATGAACATTTTTCACACTTTATGACCATTGCAGCATGCCCAGGGTCGTGTGATTTATATTTGGATACTTGGCAACTGATGCATATTTAGATGGTCACAGTCCAGTCATGTGATCCCCTTTTGCAGCTTTTGAAAAGCAAAGTCAAGAGGGCTGCTGGTGGCCAAGTGCTAAGTCCTCCTCCCTCTTCCCTGCCGCCCTCTTCTATGCCCATCCTTTGACGGAAGAATTTGAAAACCCCCCCCCCCATATTTTCTACCTTCATATATTCATCAAACAAAGGAAAAGCCTCCAGAAAAACAGAAAAGACTAAACTGCTGAGTGAACTAGCTTAAAAAAGCACATTTCCCCTTTAAGAATTAGCTACTGGCTAGAAAGGAAAGCTCTTTCATGGATTACTGCCTTGTCGTGGCGAAGGGGCTTGCGTAACTCAATGAAGTTATGAGCTATGCCGCACAGTGCTACCTCTAGTCCCCCACCAAGATGGACAGGTCATAGCAGAGAGTTCTGACAAAATGTGATCCACTGGAGAAGGAAATGGCAACCCAATCCAGTATCTTTGCCATGAAAACCCATGGACATACTAAAAGGCAAAAAGATATGACGCTGGAAGATGAGCCCCCAAGGTCGGAAGGTGCTCCAATATGGCTACTGGGGAAGAGCAGAGTGCTAGTACTAGTAGCGCCAGAAAGAGTGAAGCGACTGGGCCAAAGCCGAAAGGACGCTCAGCTGTGGATGCATCTGTGGTGAAAGGAAAGTCTGATGCCTGTAAAGATTTTTCTCCATAGGAACCTGGAACGTAAGATCCATGAATCAAGGCAAACTGGACGTGGTCAAACAAGAGATGACAAGACTGAACATCGACACTTAGGAATCAGCGAACTAAAATGGACAGGAATGAGGAATTTAATCAGAGACCATCAGGTATACTGACGGCAAGAATCCCTCAGAAGAAATGGAGTAGCCTTCATAGTCAATAAAAAGTAGGAAAAGCAATACTGGGATTACAATCCCCCAAAATGACAGAAGATCTCAGTGCGAATCCAAGGCAAGCCATCAATATCACAGTAATCCAAGTCTATGCACCAACCACTGGTGCTGAGAAGGATGAAATTGACAGGTTCTATGAAGCCTACAGCCCTTATAGAATCAACACCAAAAAAATGATGTCCTTATCATCATGGGGATTGAAGCTAAAGTAGGAAGCCAAAAGATAAACGGAAATAACAGGCAAGTTTGGCCTTGAGACACAAATGAAGCAGGGCACAGGCTGATAGAATTTTGTCAAGAGAATACGATGGTCATAGCAAAATCTTTTCCAACAACCCAAGAGACGTCTCTACACATGGACATCACCAGACGGTCAACACAGAAACAGATCGACTATCGTGCCGCAGCCAAGATGGAGAAGCTCTATACAGTCAAGTAAAAAAAAGACCAGGAGCTGACTGTGGCTCAGCATGAGCTTTCGTTGCAAAATTTAGGCTTAAATTGAAAGAAAGTAGGGAAAAAACACTAGGCCACTCAAGTATGAACTAAATCATATCCTGGATGATATACAGTAGAGGTGACAAATAGATTTAAGGAATTAGTCTGATAGACAGAGTGCCTGAAGAACTTATGGACGGAGGTTCGCAAACATTGTACAAGAGGTTAGCAACTAAACCATCCCAAAGAAAAAGAAATGCAAGAAAGCAAAATGCTGTCTGAGGAAGCTTTGCAAATAGCTGAGGAAAGAAGGGAAGCGAAAGGCAAGGAGAGAAGAGAAAGATACACCCATTGAATGCAGAATTCCAGAGAATAGCTAGAAGAGATAAGAATGCTTCTTAAATGAACAGTGCAAAGAAATAGAAGAGAACAATAGAATAGGGAGAACCAGAGAATCTCTTCAAGAAAATTGGAGATATGAAGGGAACGTTTCATGCAAAGATGGGCATGATAAAGGACCAAAATGGCAGGGACTAACAGAGGCAGAAGAGATTAAGAAGAGGTGGCAAAAATTACACACAGAAGAACTATACAAGAACGAGCTAGCACCTGATAACCACGATGGGTGGTCACTGACCCGAGCCAGACATCCTAGAATGTGAAGTGAAATGGGCCTTAGGAAAGCTGAGCAACAACAAAGCTAGTGGAGGTGACAGTATCCAGCTGAGCTATTCAAATCTTAAAAGACGATGCAGTAAAAAGTGCTAACTCAATTGCAGCAAATTGGAAAACTCAACCAGTGGCCACAGGATTGGAAAAGGTCAGTTTACATTCCAATTCCAAAGAAAGGCAATGCCAAAGAATGTTCAAACATAGCACCATTGCACTCATTTCACATGCAAGTAAAGTTATGCTTAAAATCCTACAAGCTAGACTCCAGCAGTATGTGGACGAGAACTTCCAGAAGTACAGGCAGGATTTCAAAGAGGCAGAGGAACTAGAGATCAAATTGCCAACATACGCTGGATTATGAGGAAAGCTAGGAGTTCCAGAAAAACATCTACTTCTGCTTCATGACTATGCTAAAGCCTTTGATTGTGTGGATCACAACAAATTGTGGCAGTTCTAAAGAGGGGAAGTACCAGACCATCTATTGTCTCTTGAGAAACCTATATGCGGTCAAGAAGAACAGTGAGAACTGGACACGGAACCACTGATTGGTTCAAAATTGGGAAGGAGTCGGCAAAGCTGTATTCTGTCGCCGCCTATTTAACTTATATGCAGAGCACATCATGAGAAAGGCAGGCTAGATGAATCAAAAGTTGGAATTAAGATTGCAGGGAGAAAATATCAACAACCTAAGATATGCAGATGATACACTCTAATGCAGAAAAGAGAATAAAGAGCCTCTGATGGGGAAGAAGGAGAGTGCAAAGTTGGCTTGAAACCAATATTAAGGAAAACCAAAATCATGGCATCCGGCCTCTCATTCCTGCAAATAGTGGGGGAAGAAAGGGTAGTGAAGAATTTTATCCCGGCTCTAAGATCCCACAGCTGGGACTGCAGCACAAGAATTAAAAGACGCTTGCTCCGGGGAGGAAAAGCTATGGCAAATTTAGACAGCATACTAAAAAAGCAGAGACATCAACTGCCACAAAAGTACGTATAGTCAAGGCCATGGTTTTCCAGTTGCAATGTATGGCTGTGAAGTTGGACCAAAGAAAGGCTGAACGCAAAAGAATTGAGGCTTTGAACTATGGTGCTGAGAAGACTCCTGCGAGTCCCTTGGACTGCAAGGCGATCAAACGTCAGTCCTAGAGGAGATCACCCTGACTGCTCCTTAGAAGGCCAGATACTGAGTGAAATCAAGTACTTGACCACCTAATGAGAAGGAAGGACTCACTGGAGAAGAGCCTAATGCTGGGAAAGATTGAGGGCAATAGAAGAAGGGGACGACAGAGAATGAGGTGGCTGGATGGAGTCACTGAAGCAGTAGCGTGAGTTAAATGGACTCCAGAAGATGGTAAGGACAGGAAGGCCTGGAGAACGTTGTCCATAGGGCAGATGGTCGGACATGAATTTCGCAACTAACAACAACAGAAGGAAAGTAAGGAGCCGGCAGCCGGCAATTAAGGAAGAAAAAAAATGTAGTAAGGATGGCTGCCGCTAAGGCAGCTCCCCAAAGGCTCCATTCATAAAGTAAAGGAATCTACAGGCCAAAAATCATTCAGGAGAAAAATACTTCAAATCCCTTGCAGCAAAACTTACAGCTAACAATAGCAGAGCAATAGAAGCTAACACAGCCATCAGCCACCAGCCAAATAGAAATTGCCACACATCTTAAGAACACAAAGCCCACATTGCACAAATCCCAGAACTTCAAAGTCACAAAAGCACATAAGAATCCTTCCTTCTCCATCTCCCTCCCTCCCTCTCTGCCTCACCTCCACCATGCTGCTTTTCATTCCTCTTGGAGGGCGACCCTCCCCCACTGCATTTCTTGACGTTTGCTGCTGGCCAGCACAGGTGGCTGCCACAGCAGTTGCAAATCAGCTCATGGCCGGCCTGCTTGATTTGATCTCCTCTCCTCTCCCCCCCCCCTCCTCCTCCTTTTCCCCTGGCAGCTAGAGCTGACTCCACCTCCTCCCAAGGCTGCTGCTTTTTTCTCTCTCTCTCCCTCTCCTGCCCAAACTGCCTCCTTTTATAGGTCTCCACCCCCCCTCCTCCTCCTTTCTCATGGGGGAGGGTGAGCCAGAAGTGAGCCTGGGGCCTTTGTCTTGCCCAACCACTCTGCAGCTCCAGAGGACTCTCTCACTGTAAGTCCTTGCCTGTGCTGGCTCTTTCCCTTCCCCACTACACTTGGCTAGGCAGGGCTGCGTACCACCTGCCACTTGTTAATGTACCACAAGTGGTACGTGTACCACAGGTTGAAAAGCCCTGAACTAGAGGACCTACTTCTTACTAATAGAGAAGAAGTGATAGAGAAAATTGAAGTTGCTGGAACTTTGGGTGAGAGTGACCACGTCATATTGGAATTCAATATAATGCAAACACAAGCAATAGAATCCAGCCAGTGTCTTTAACTTCAAAAGAGTTGATTTTGACAAACTCAGAGAGAGTCTAAGAAAAATTCTATGGATGAAAATCCTAAAGGGGAAAACAACTCAAGAAGAATGGGAAACACTGAAAAAAATGATCATAAAAGCCCAGTCCAGCACAATACCACTGAAAAAGAAAAACAGAAATAAAAAAAACAACCAGCATAGTTGCACAAAGATGTCTCTGATAAACTGAAAGACAAAAGGGACAAGTACAAAAAATGGAAAGAGGGACACATAACTAAGGCACAGTATCAGCAGATTGCCCGAATATGCAAAGATGAAGTCAGGAAAGCAAAGGCTCAAAATGAACAAAGACTTGCAACAAAATTCAAAGATCATTTTAAAAAAGTTTCTTTCAATATATAAATAACAAGAAAAAAATCAAGGAAACAGTAGATCCACTTAAGAGAGAAGATGGCAAGAAAGTAACAGGCAGTAGGGAGAAAGCAGAACTGCTTAGCTCATTCTTTGCATAAGTCTTTACGCAAAAAGAAACTATAGCCCAAACTACCAAAAACATTAACTGTAAAATACAGACTACTAATAAAAATTACAATAAGCAAGAAAATGGTTAAAGAACACCTATCTGATCTTGACAAATATAAATGCATTGCAGTTCTGAAGGAACTGGCAGATGTTACCTCAGAACCATGTACCATATCTTTCAAAAATCCTGGAACACCAAGGAATTACCTGAGGATTGGAAAAGAGCTGATGTTGTTCCCATCTTCAAAAAAGGAGGGGGGAAAACAGACCCAGGAAACTACAGACCAATCAGCCTAACATCAATACTGGGAAGATACTGGAAAAGATAATCAAAAGATGATTTACGAACATCTAGAAACAAATAAAGTTATAACTAAAAGATAGCATGGATTTGTTAAAAATAGATCATGTCAAGCCAATCTTATTTCATTCTTTGACACAATGTCTAAATTAGTAGACCAGCAAAATGCTGGACATAGTATACTTAGACTTCAGCAAGGCATTTGACAAGGTAGATCACAACCTATTTCTTGATAAGCTAGAAAAATGTGGGATAGACAACATCACCACCAGATGGATTTGTAACTGGCTGACAAACCATACTCAATGAGCCGTCATTAATGGTACTACAACTACATGGAGGGAAGTAAGCAGTGGGGTACCACAAGGTTCCGTCTTAAGTCCAGTACTCTTTAATATCTTCATAAATAACTTACATAAGGAATAGAAGGGGAGCTCATCTAATTTGCAGATGACACTAAGCTGGCAGGAATAACCAACATCCCAGAAGACAAGCTCAGGATCCAAAAAGATCTTGACAGACTTGAACAATGGGCCCTATCCAACAAAATGAAATTTAATGTGGAGAAAAGCAAGTTTTTACATGTAGGCAGGAAAAACCAAAGCTACAAGTACAGATTAGGTGAACTATGACAGGGCTTTTCAACCTGTGGTACGCATACCACTTGTGGTACATTAATGAGTGGCAGGTGGTACGCAGCCCTGCCTAGCCAAGTGTAGTGGGGAAGGGAAAGAGCCAGTGTAGGCAAAGACTTACAGTGAGAGAGTCCTCTGGAGCTGCAGATTTTACTTATGAATGGAGCCATTTGGGGAGGCTGCCTTAGCCAGCAGCCAGTACTTACATTTTTTTTTCTTCCTTAAGTGCCGGCTGGGCTTCTTACTTTCCTTTCTAGCCAGTAGCTAATTCTTAAAGGGGAAGTGCCTTTTTAAGCTAGTTCACTCAGCAGCTTGTCTTTTCTGTCTCTGGAGGCCTTTCCTTGTTTGATCAATATATGGAAGACGGAAAATGGGGGGGGGTTTCAAATTCTTCCTTCAGAAGGAGATGGGAATGAGAAAAAGGGAGGCAGGGAAGGGAGGGAGGGAAGTAAGTCCCGCCTTAGCACTTGGCCACCAGCAGCTCTGCCATTGACTTTGCTTGCCAAAAGGTTGCAGAAAGGGATCACATGACCCTGGGACACTGTGACCATCATAAATATGAATCAGTTGCCAAGCATCCAAATATAAATCACATGACCCTGTTGCTGCAATGGTCATAAGTGTGAAAAATGGTCGTAAGTCATTTCAGTGCAAATGCAACTTTGAACAGGTTTTTTTTTTTGTCACCAAGTTTTTGACACCTTGCTAGGTGGTACTCGAATATTGCCATATCCTAAAAGTGGTACAATCGGTAAAAAGGTTGAAAAGCCCTGAACTATGAGAAGGACTTTTGAGTCCTAGTAGATGATCACTTAAATGTGAGCCAGCAGTGTGTGGCAGCAGCCAAAAAAGCTAATACAATCCTTGATTGTTTAGATAGAGGTATAGAATCGAAAACACATGAAGTATTAGTAGTGCTTTATAAAGCTTTAGTAATAGTGCATCCAGTTTTGCTCACTACATTACAAAAAAGATGTTGAGACTTTGGGAAAAAGTGCAAAGAAGAGCAACTAAGATGATTAAAGGCCTGGGGACAAAAACATATGAAGAACAGTTGCAGGAATCGAGTAAGGCCAGTCTAGAGAAAAAAAGGACTACAAGGGACATGATAGCAGTATTCCAGTATTTGAGACGCTGCCACAAGGGGGAAGGGGTCAATTTATTTTCCAAAGCACAAGAGGGCGGGACAAGAAACAATGGATGGAAACTAATCAGGGACAGAAGCAACCTGGAATTAAGGAGACACTTCCTAACAGTGAGGACAAATAACCAGTGGAACAGCTTGCCGTCAGAAGTTGTAGGTGCTTCATCACTGGAAGTTTTTAAGAAGAGACTGGACAGTCACTTGTCTGAAATAGTATACGGTCTCCTACTTGAGCAGGGGGTTGGACTAGAAGACCTCAAAGGTCCCTTCCAGCTCTATTCTGATTCTGACCCTACATTGATTCCAATCATACTCTTAACTGTTTATAAACCTAGAAACCAATGCATCAAAAAATACATATTGCAAGACTTTTTGCCTCAGTGGTAAACTCCCAACAAGAATTGACCGATGCTGAGAGCAAAATTTGTCTTAATTAAGAAGCATCTTGCCTGCAAAATATGCTTACAAGGCTCTAGAACTGGGAAATATATGTAACAATAGCTCATTGGCTCTTTTGCTGATTGAACAGGCCCTCTGGGCTGCAATGATTGACAGTTCAAATCAGCAGAAGAAGAAGCACTTAACTTTTTCCTATACAGTATTTTTCTGCTTTCCAATTCCTTTTCTCCCTCTGAGAGAAAAAGCAGATCAGCAATAATTAAGAGCAAAAAAATAATAAAAAAGTAGCAGGCAAGGAAATGATTGAAAACCTTATTTTTTCCACTTTTCTTCTGCCTCATCTCCCCAGCTTTTCAGCCCGACGAAGGAGCCGTAAGATTGACGGTACACATGTTTGCATTTGTAACATAACTCTACATCTTCAAGTTTATAATAAAAATGGTATTAACTCATGGTCCCAGCATCCTTCACCATTGGCCTGGGGGACTGTAAATCAGGAAGACATGACATAGAAATCTGGTCAGTAGCAATGAACATCAGTGTAGTGCCATGAAATATGCCTAGAAGAAAGAGTTAAGAAATTGAGAGCAGCAGAAAGAAGGCACAATAGGAAAAATGGATGCAAACTAACCATAATGTGCAATAAAGTAATGGTGCATAAATGTTTTGGGTGAAAGGAAGGTAGACAAGTAGGTATGTACAGAACAGGAATGGATGCACCGAAATAGAACAGAACAGAATAACAGAGTTGGAAGACCTTGGAGGTCTTCTAATCCAACCCCTTGCTCAGGCAAGAAACCCTATACCATTTCAGACAAATGGTTGTCCAGTTTCTTAAATTCTTCCAGCATTATTTTGAGTTATTTTTATGGTTGGTTGCACAACCAGTCGGATATTTAGACTGGATTTGGCATTTTTGTTCACCTATCAAGTCCTTCCCAAAAACTGGGATGGGCAGATGTTTTGGTTGATGGTTTTTCTTGTCAACAATTGTTAGGTTTGGGGTTTTATGTGGCAAGTGCTTGTTTGTTTGAGTTCTAAATTCCTAGAGCACTTTGATTTTTTAATTTTCTATTATTTTGTCTATTTTGTGATCTCATAGTTCTTGCTTGCAGACAAATTATAGTATTTAGTAAGTCTTCGTGGTATACAAGCTTCAATGCATTTTCTTCACTGCCCTTCAGATATTCTTTGAACAGCCTTTTTCATCTTCACGTTCTATGTACTTACAACATTTTGTGTCCATTATGCTTCTTGGTAAATTACTCTATCTATCTATCTATCTATCTATCTATCTATCTATCTATCTATCTATCTATCTATCTATCTATCTATCTATCTATCTATCTATCTATCTATCTATCTATCTATCTATCTATCTATTATATGTGTGTGTGTGTGTGTGTATGTGTGTGTGTGTGTGTGTGTGTGTCCTTTATAACACTAAAAATGCGAATCCTGGGAATACACATGTTGATAAAATTCTTACAAGAAAAAAGCGAACACCAGGATAAAAATAAACAAGGCTGTTTAATATAAACAGGCCTGTGGATAAAAGAGCACTTAGCTTTCGTCCGCCAAACTACAGACGTCCTCAGAGTTGGAGTGGGAAGCATTCTGGGAGCTGGCCTATATAGCCTCCTGCCTCTGCGCCCGGCTTCTCGAGCGCGTCATCGGCCCATAGGTTGTAATAGTCCACAATGTGCTGAGTTGGTCTACACCTGGCAATCTGTCAGTGGCCTTGCTGGTTGTCTTCAGATCCTCCTTCGCTTTCCTTGAGCGCGTACATGCACTCGGGGGGTGGCTGTCCAGCTGCCTTTGCTCCTTATCTCCTTCCCCTCCCGTTTTGAAGCGATCTCTCAACCTACAATTAAGACGCCCTGTGAGGCTGTCACCCTCCCCCAAGGCCGCTGTTGTCTCACCCGTAGCTCCCTCGCCCCAACCTTGCGAAGGATGGCCATTCGGGCATTCCTGCCCTCTGTTTCCCCCCCCCTTTTTTTTACTCTTTCCAAGCCGCTTCCGCACGTTCGTTTCAAACGCCCGATCGTAACCCCTTGTTAGCCCATCATCTCCTCCCATGGCAGTCATCGCCGCTTCACCTATAGCCCTATCTCCCCACTCCTGCAGGGAGCTGTCCAATTGTTGTGACTCCTGATCCCCCTTCCCTTTTTTTGCCAGTTCGCTATCCTCTCTGGGGATCACCACCTCCACGTTTGTAATTCCATCCCCCTGCTTTTGCAAAGGGCGGGCTGGCCGTCTGCTCCGTGGGTCACCGCGTTTTCTCTCCCACCTTCTGAGGGTCTGGTAAGCCGGTAGGAGGTCTATATGTCGGTTAATAGAGTTCTCATCAGAGAGCCAGGCTTCTTTGAGAAGGCGGCCACCCTTGGTAGTCTCACGAGATATGGCCTGCGCATTGTCCAGATCGAATGTATGATCAAGGCTGGCCATATGGGCCCACACTTGTGAGCGCTGCTCCTGCCTTTTAATTGCCAGTTTATGTTCATGGACCCTAGTCCTGAGCCTTTTGGTCGTTTCCCCAACGTAATTGCAAGGGCAGTTCTTGCAATTAATTCTATAAACTATCGAAGATCTTTCTTCATTGGGGAGCGTTGGTGACCCACGGAGCAGATGGCCAGCTCGCCCTTTGCAAAAGCAGGGGGATGGAATTACAAACGTGGAGGTGGTGATCCCCAGAGAGGATAGCGAACTGGCAAAAAAAAGGGAAGGGGGATCAGGAGTCACAACAATTGGACAGCTCCCTGCAGGAGTGGGGAGATAGGGCTATAGGTGAAGCGGCGATGACTGCCATGGGAGGAGATGATGGGCTAACAAGGGGTTACGATCAGGCATTTGAAATGAACGTGCGGAAGCGGCTTGGAAAGAGTAAAAAGGGGGGAAAACAGAGGGCAGGAATGCCTGAATGGCCATCCTTCGCAAGGTTGGGGCGAGGGAGCTACGGGTGAGACAACAGCGGCCTTGGGGAAGGGTGACAGTCTCACAGGGCGTCTTAATTGTAGGTTGAGAGATCGCTCCAAAATGGGAGGGGAAGGAGATAAGGAGCAAAGGCAGCTGGACAGCCACCCCCCGAGTGCATGTACGCGCTCAAGGAAAGCGAAGGAGGATCTGAAGGCAACCAGCAAGGCCACTGACAGATTGCCAGGTGTAGACCAACTCAGCACATTGTGGACTATTACAACCAATGGGCCGATGACGCGCTCGATAAGCCGGGTGCAGAGGCAGGAGGCTATATAGGCCAGCTCCCAGAATGCCTCCCACTCCAACTCTGAGGACGTCTGTAGTTTGGCGGACAAAAGCTAAGTGCTCTTTTATCCACAGGCCTGTTTATATTAAACAGCCTTGTTTATTTTTATCCTGGTGTTCGCTTTTTTTCTTGTAAGAATTTTATCAACATATATATATATATATATATACATACTTATAAGATTTATTGGCTACCCATCTTACAACAGGGTAACTCTGGTCATCTTACAATCATAAATACTTTATATTAGCAAGATTTTTTCAAGTAAATATTCCATTGAGCTAAGCTCAACTGTAGATGACTTAGTGGATGCATGCATTTTTGGCAGACTATTTCCACTACTTTTTCTACAACAGCTCAGTCTAGCCTACAGTCCCGGGATTCTTGATGGTCACCCATTCAGTGGTCAACAAGGAGTATATTTTTTTTTGATCAGTCAAGGTTTTTTTTTACTTACTAACCTTCTAATGAGAAGATGAGTTCTCTCTTAATCCCTCACATTTATGAATCAACATTTTATTGCAATTTTACTATTCTTATATAACGTTCACAATGCCTGGCCCTGAAATCCAGTTCTATAGGTGAAGGACACAGCAGAATTTTTTAAAATAAAGAAACACAAAGACTCTCACCTCACTCTAACACTTTTATGGTTATAGCAAAACAAAATGACACATTTTGAAGATGAATATATTTGCTCAAGTATTATCCATGCTAATGTTGTAATAACTATATAAGTCAATAACAACACAAGAGGCAACATTTGACACCTGTGTGATAAATATTTGCTGCTCCACCTTAAAATGCAGTTCACTTGCTTTTAATACATTTTTGTCCTCTATCCTCCATTTATCACTGTAAATAATAATTTACTATAGAAAAGGATGCAGAGATGATGATGGGCAAAAAAATCCCATCACCTTTATGATATTTGTCTCTTAGATTTTCACAGGAAGATATAAATGTGTTGCAGAGAATAAGAAAAGCCACATTATAATAAACAAACAACGATAGGAAGGAGAATGTTCAAAATGAAGCCAGTGCATTGCTTTTCCGGAAAAGAAATTTTGGACAATCATAAATATCAGATGGAAATCTAAGAATACTAAATAAAATCTGTCCCTGTTAGCAGGTATGGCCATGCAATATTCTTTTTTTTTTTTTTGAGTTCATAAAACAAGCAATCATATTTCTTGTAAGCCATGAGTCTTCTTTTTCATAACACTTCGGATAACATGAAGTGTCCATGGGTTCGCAATTTTTCCTTTTTTACATTATCATTGTCAATAATAGCATCATCATTTTGTTTGAACTCCAAGCTAAATCACAAGGGAATGCTGGGAACACAAAAGAGAACAGACATTGAATTTTCCAAGTGCATGTGTCAAAATGAGTAAAAATGGAAAGGCAAGATGGGGAAAAGAACGACAGTGATGTAGATGTTCTGAAATGGAAAGGATAGATAGATGACCCATCTTTTTTTTAAAAAGTACTAGATCCAGAAAGCAAGCAGCTCTCTGTACAAAGGAAATGTTCTCTTTCATCTTCAATATGAAAGATCTTTCTATAGGAATTTTCTGAAGTTCACATTAGGGGGCAAAACCATTTTGCTTCACAAGTTTACTGCTCAAGTACTTCCCTAAAGGCTAACACTGATTGTCATGTAACAGAGGAAAAGAAGAATGGAAATGAAATAGGTTTTTCTCTCTCATGCTTTCAAAATGATTTCCTATACAGTATTAAATTAAGGTTGCAATTCTATGGAGACAAAGTCTAAGTGTGGAGGGGAGGAAAGAGAGAGAAAGAGCGAGAACAATTTATTTTCTATGTAACTTATAAGTGCTTATAACTTATAAGCGCTTTTTTTTGTAGATACAACCAAATTCTGGTGCATTTTCATATGTAGCTCTCCAAAACATAGGCTGATTTTTGCATTTTTTTTCCCTAGTCGGGAATGGTGAACAACAAAAGAATCTGTGTATTTCTGCCACACAAGCTGCATCTGAGTCTCTTCTGGCAGATAATGATATTTCAAAATAACACCAATTCATGACAGGTTTGTTTCATTTATTTATTTATTTTCAATTCTTATCTTTATCTAAAGAGCCATGGTTAGTTAGCACAACACTGACCAAACATTCAGAATCAAAATAGCAGCCAATGTATTCCCAATCTGCAGTCAAGATGGGGGCTGTTGTGCATCAGAACCATTAAGGCTTAGTGCTGATTTTGTGGTTTACTTGAAATTTCAGTGATTCACATGAAGGGATACGTGTATATAAGAAAACAGTGAGGAATGCTTGTCAAATCTGACTGGCTGGACTGTCACCTATCAGAAGTGGTGTAGGGACTCCTGCTTGGGCAGAGGGTTGGACTAGATGACATACAAGCTCCCTTCCAACTTTGTTATTCTAAATCTAAACAGTTCAATTCATGCAGTTTAGTAAAAGCCAAATTTACCCAACTTAACTACTGACTTTGGGGGAGTTCAAAAGGAATAAGTAATCAACAGTATCCAAAACATAATTAATTTTGTTAGTGCAGTTAGTGCTAACCGGATTGTTTAGAGTCAAAATCATCAGAATGAAGTAAAGGTTGACTAAGCAAATGAAAAAAACTAAACAAAGAAGTTCATGTCCAAGATGATGGAGCTTTACCACCATGATGTTGATTCAAGTCGGCAGTCTTTGGCTTGTATCTCGGGGAGAGGCATGTGTGTTACTGTTGTTTTTTTCTAGTTTTTTTAATGTATTACTGTTTGGACATTTTGTGTTATCACTATTATTATTCTTTTGCATGTTACCCAGAGCTATAGATGGGAGGGAGGGAGGGAGGGAGGGAGGGAGGGAGGGAGGAAGGAAGGAAGGAAGGAAGGAAGGAAGGAAGGAAGGAAGGAAGGAAGGAAGGAAGGAAGGAAGGAAGGAAGGAAGGAAGGAAGGAAGGATCAAGACAGTACCTTTTGGTGAAAAAGTCTATTCTTTATACTTACTGTAACCATCATCCCCTTTGTAAACTTTAACATTCATCAGAGTCATCATTCACATTCTGTATTTATTATTCCCAAAATAAAAATGGCCCAAAACCAGCACCACAACATAACACATAATGGGGACCCACCAATATATACACTGCCTCCAAAGACTTAATGCCTGAGGGAACAACCATAGCTTTCCAAATGGGTACCAAAGTCGGAGCCAATCAAATCTCAGAGGAGAGATTGTTGCATGGGCAAGCATCACAATAGAATAGGTTTCATCCTAGGTTTCATCAGATGACATTGTTTCAAGAAAGTGACATGATGGATACCCACTCTACTGAATGTGTGAGAGGGCAGAAACAATTGGGCACAGACAGTTCTGAAAATAATCCAGTGCTGTATCATGAATGACTTTGTATGTGATCACCAGTACCTTGAGTTGCATCCAGAAGCATTCTTGTCAGCCCTTCCAGGTTGACCAAGGAAATCACACGTACTTTTGTTACAAGCTTATAGTAACATAATCTTTCATATCTGTATACAGTTTTTCTCCTCTCTCCTTTTATCTTTTTAAGAACTGTGGAGGGTCTTGTCTGAGATATTTTCTCAAATTACATTTCTCTCCCTGGCTCAGATTTCTTTTATCCGACTATTGTTTTGATTGTGGCCCTTCCTCCTGTTTCTCATGTTTATTTCTTCTGCCCACTCAGTCACTGGGGGTGCACGCAGCACATGAAGTAGAGGTATTATATGGCTGCCCATGACTGACCTCTACCACTACATTATGGATCAGGTGCAGTTTTTAGATGGTCTTCAGGGGCATCCCCATATGCAGCAGATTGCAATAATCCAACCAAGAGGTGACTAAAGTATGAATCTCCTGGTCCAAAATAGACACCACTATTTCCCAAGATTGAGTTATGCAAAGGACCTCCTGGCTATGGCTACCATCTGTTCTTTGATCCCTCAGTACAAAAGATGAAAAATTCCAATTTTGGGTTAGGGTAGTCTCAAAATCCACAATCACTTGTTCTTTCCAGAATTACATCAAAGTCTGGTCTTCTTCATCCAGGCATCCAAGCCTTCAAGCACTGGGACAGAATGTTGACAGTATCACTTGGACTGCCATGGCAGAGATGTATCGTTAAGTATTATAAGCATCCTTATGTTGAATTGTCTATGGAGATTCTCAGAGCTGTAGAAGCTTTTCTGATGAGAAGTGAAATTTCTTCAAAGAAAAACAAAGTCCAGTTGCCTTATGAAAAAACACATAGGGGATACTTATGTTGAATTATTTAATAAATGCATTAACTAGCCTTTTCTAGTTAGATTGGAGAATGACCTTATTCATGTCCTAAATATACATTCTTACTGGCTCTTAAGAGAAGAAGAAACCTCTGGAAAGGGAGTTGAGCAATCTTAGTTCTAGATTTTCATATGTCCAGATAAAGATTTAGTAATTGTTCTAAAACTGAAAAAGATTTTTCTATTAGAATTTTAGTGACTACAGAAAGTGATTGCCACAGAAATTACAATCTGTAGGAAGCAAACATGTTAGCCATGCATTGTACTCAGGAAGAGAAGAATCTGGACTATACAGATTCTCTTCAGCCTCCCACTGTGGCCACCAAACATGACAATCCAGGAAATGTGATAACATGACCTATCTTGCAAAGGTTGGAGGTAAACCCACCCTAATATAAACCCACCCTAATATAATCATAATGATATGGTTGTTAAATAATGTTGCAGCTCTAGAAAATATAGAAAATAGCTATTTATTAGTGCTGAACTGGAAGAGAGTGGAAACATTTCAGAGGCCTTCAAAAAACATCTTGAACTGTAACTCTTCTTTTCTACTAGTGTCATTAAAATGCAAAGCTAGTCAGCTTATAAACTGAATTAGACAGCTCTTAATTCTTGACTACATAATGATCCTGGTGCTTATTTCATCAAAGTTTAATATTTTTATAACTGAAAGCCAGATTGATTACAAGTTATTTATATTTTTGCATCTATGCATTTAGCATGACTAATCATCTAAACTATGCCATCTTCCTAATGATGTCTGATGTTATGACACAAAGGGTGGAAAACAACAGCACTTTATATGAAGTATCTTTCCAGGACACATCTCGATTATATGCACTTAAAAAAAAAACCCAACAAAGAAAAATTTGCATTGTGAAAGTAAAACTGGATTTCTAATTTGCCAAATAAATGCTAACTTCAGTCCTTCAGTGTTTAAGGTATTTGGCATCTCTTTATGAAAGAGAATGGAATTGTTTGGAAGGAAAACAGCAAGCATCCAGTATTGGGGAGAACAAAATTCAACTTTCAATAGTAATAGTAATAATAGTAATTATTATTATTATTATTATTATTATTATTATTATTATTATTATTATTATTATTATTATTATTATTATTATTATTATTATTATTATTATTATTATTATTATTATTATTATTATTATTATTATTATTTGGAAGGGACCTTGGAGGTCTTCTAGTCCAACCCCCTGCTCAGGCAGGAAACTCTATACCATTGCAGACAAATGGTTGTCCAGTCTCTTCTTAAAAACTTCCAGTGTTGGAGCATTCACAGCTTCTGGAGGCAGGTTGTTCCACTGATTAATTGTTCTGTCAGGAAATTTCTCCTTAGTTCTAGGTTGCTTTTCTCTTTTTAGTTTTCATCCGTTGCTTCTTGTCTTGCTTTCAGGTGCTCTGGAGAATAGCTTGACTCCCTCTTCTTTGTGGCAACCCCTGAGATATTGGAACACTGCTATCATGTCACCCCCTCATCCTTCTCTTCATTAAACTAGACATACCCAATTCCAGTAGCCGTTCTGTTGTAAGAAATTTGACTGCTAGTTTTATTTAGATCCAGTCATGCCATAATTGACTGACAATGGAGGGAAGGGTGGATTGGGACCTGGATCTGGTAACCACATTACATTACAGTGATATGTTGTAAGTAGAGCCAGCAAGAGTTGGATTTAATGAGAAAAATGCTTGCTAGCTTATTGCAGGGGAAGAAAGAAACTTCAGCCTAACCGGAAAAACAGAGTAACAGAGTTGGAAGGGATCTTGCGGGTCTTCTAGTCCAACCTCGTGCTGGACAAATTGCCTGGACAAAATTAATATCTTTGTTACCTCCCTCATAGCAGTAGAAATGAGCTTGGCCTCAGTGATTGACCATGAACTTTGATAATATTTTCGTGCTGACTGTGATTCCTAGTTCCCTGAGACCAGTTATTAAAGAGGCAACCCTCCACAAAATATTTCAATTAAAAGGATTTCCACATAACTTTTTAAATCCATTGAAAGATGCAGCATCCCGCTAGTATTTTAGTGAACATTTGAAATAAGTATGTGTAGGATCTGTAGTAGAAACTTATTGTGCTGCAGAGTATAGCTAATTGATTCTTACACACTACAAAAGCTTGAAATAGTTTGTTTTTTTATTTATTTGCATGTTGGTGATTAAATGGGTCCATCTGTATATCTTATGTTTGTGGGTTATTGCTCTGAATACAATGACTGTAGCTGAAGAGAGGTGAAAACTCTTTTCCTAGGCTGTCAATTCAGCCTTTTAATTCAATATAAATTGGCTTTTTAGGGGAAAACCCTTGACAAATAAAAATAAGTAATGTGAATGATCAAGCATTTGGAAACAAATTGATTTGGGCCTAAACCCCAGCTGCACAGGTAAGTAATGACAAATATTCTAGCAGGAATCAAATAAGATCAGTAGCAGGGTTAGATAGTCCAAGAAGCACAAATAATACCTCTGTAATTTTGGGTCTTTGAACAGAAGGTTGCAAGGCATGTTCCTTTCTTTAACTAGTGTTCTATTCCATTGCCCTTCAATATTATTCTATATTGTAAGCCCTGTTTTTACAATGCACTTTGGAGATCTTCCACATACAAAAGCTAACACTGTACTTAACAAATCTATAATCCAATGTGTTTTCAAAATTCAAAGCCTTACCTTTCATTTCTCAAAACTATACACTTTAAAAAGATATATTACTCAGAGTAAGAGACTGATATGAAGAGAAACAGGGATAACTCTCCAAAGCAACTAGTTCATATATAGATGAACTACGTATGTCTTGACTGTCATTTCAAATTATTGAAGATCTGATAACCTTTCATAGCACTGCTGCTGCTACTGCTGCTATAATTCATCTGTTTCTATTTATATCGACTATCTATCTATTATATATCTTTCTAATGTCCCATATTCCTGAACCTAAACAGCTGACATTTTAGGGGAGTCTTAAATCACAGGAATTTCACCTGGTTAACCCTGTGGAAGTGTACAAGGTCCTTGGAGCTATGAGCTCTGCCAGCTGTGTTTTAGATCCTTGGCCTCCCAAGTAGTCAAGGCTTCCTGGGAGATGGCATGCATTGGTTCCAAGCAGTGGTGAATGTTTCTTTGTGGAACATTGAAATCTGTGCCCTCCTCAAGAGACCATCCTTGTATCTAACAATATAGAAACTTTCATCTCCTATAGTCTCCAATCCTCCCATTTTAGATAGAGTTATTGAGAAGATTGTAGATGCAGAACATCAGGAGCTCTGGAAGAAGCAGATAAGATTTCAGATCAGATTATAGTAACAATTGCGGCAGTTGTTAAATTAGTAATATGGTTGTTAAGTGAATCTGCCTTTTCCATGGACTTTCCTTGTCAGAAGATCACAAAAGATGATCCCAGAACCCCTGGGACATTGCAACCATCATAAATATGAATCAGTTGCCAAGTGTTTGAATTTTGATCATGTGATCATGGAGATGCTGCAACGGTCATAACTGTGAAAAAGGGTCATAAGTTGCTTTTTTCCAGTGCCATTGTTAACTTCAAATGATTACTAAACAAATTGTTGTAAGTCGAGTATCTGCCTGTATCTCTAAGGAGCAATTCTCTCCTCCCCCACAAACTCATAAAGGAGAAATATCCAATCTCTGTGAGGTCTTACAATTACTCACATCATTAGAGAAGACAGCAGAGCAACAGGTGTACAAGAACTGTGAGTTTGTACAGACTGAATAGGCTTCTAAAACCTAAGGATAGAAACCAACTCTTTCCTCCACCTCCACCTAATGGTGCAGGTCAATATAAACAGCAAGACAATGACATTTGCTTTGCTTAAGTCCTAAATCCTGAGCAAAAGAGAAGGTGGGGGGAGGGGAAACATGCTTCCTTCCCTCCTCCTTTTCCAGAATTTTGGCCTGATTCATCTTTATCCTTTTCTCCCATGGGTTTCTCTAATCTTTTTTGTAGGCATTTTCTTAGCATATCTTTCCTTCCACTGCCTGTCTGCTATTTTTAGTCTTTTTCCCATGGGTTCCAAATTTTCCATTAATGCAGTTTCCCTCCAGCCTCCTCCTAGACTCAATCCTGTGTACAATTCTTCTCTTTTTCCATCCGATTAAGCTTTGGGTGCACTGTTTCTCCCTCCCCTTCTCTTGCAATTCTGAGTCAGGAAATCTCTACTAGAACTACTTAGGCTTCCTCACAAGTAATATTTCTGCTGCAAAGAAGGCCCCTGATGTTGTATGTCCCAAATGACCTTGTCTTTCCTTTTATTTTTATTATCTAACTGTCCCTGCCCAACATTCAAACCTGTGGGTTTTATCTCTTCTTGGCTACTCTCTGCCTTCTCCCAAAACTAGCTTGCCCTCTACACCTCGTCCCTTCTGCCTTCTATTCCTCTTACCTTACATTTGTTTTTTAGGGGGTTATTTAAACTTTCATTCTTAGATGTTAGGATGGCCAGCATTAAACACAGTACAGTTCTACTAACCTGTTTCCTACAATTTCCTGCAATTGATCTTAAAAAACTTGATCAGTTTGCATCAGCCTGAATTCCTTTACTTATTTTTCAGCTCTGCTGCAGCCAGCTCAGTTACATCAATAAGCTTCTCATGAGCAGATCTAGGCCTGCTTTAGGCATCTGGTAGTTCCAAAACACCCATAAAAGCATAGCTCTTCTCTTGTACAAAGAAAGGAGCCTTTATTTGAGAGGCTTGATATAACAGGAGGATATGAATTAGTTTCTTTGAAGAATCTCCAGTTACATCCTGGCCCATGGCAAACATGAGCAAGCTTGACTACAACAAGGCAGTTGAAGCTTAGTTACAAGTATAGTTCTTCTCTTTTAATTACTTTGCTGGAATCCCACTGCTGGCTGAGTATCAGCTAGAAGAGCCTCTAGCTACCAAGAGCAAAATAGGGTAGAGCTCAGGATGTTGCTGCTAGATTTCATATTTTGAGAAATATTGTTTATCCATTTAAAAAGGGCACTAAAAGTGTCTTCTTCCAGGATATCTTTTGACTTCCTGGTGTAATCTATAGCCCATGGGACAATTACTAATGAGCTCTCCCACTTAGTTTTTCAAGATGAGCCAACATCCAGCAGATACTGCAGTTTGCTATGGCAAAACTAAGGCTGAGACAAAATTCCTAATTGTAATATAGAGAAATTTAAGAAGACTTTGTCCCATGAAAATCAGGTATGGATCTTGGCTGATTCAAGATTAAAAGTTGAAATTCTGTTTTGGGGAGGGGGAGTGACTAATTCTTAAGTGAATGGAAGCAGAAATACAATGATATCCAGTATAAACAATGAATGGCCATAGTAGAATTTGAACTATCAACAGATAATTGATAGTCAACAGATAAGAGAAGCATGGTATATATATATATATATCTGTATCTGTATTAAAGAGAGTTAGAAGTAACCTTTTTTTTATTTTTATCAGTTTTTAAGCTTTCCCTGCTGTTCCCCTCTCCCACTTTTTTCCATTTTTTGTTTTAAGCTTTTTATTTTTTGAAATTTATTTTTTATATAAAAAGAGAAAAGCATGATATTGGGTTACTTGGTTTTAATATAATTAACCAATAAAAACAAATCAGATGCATAGGGCAATGAGATTCATTGTGGACTCCAAAAAGTGCTTGCTCCATCCATAAACGGTAAAGTGGGTATCACCTTGCAGACTGAAGGATAAGGATTGCTGATAAATCTATTTTTTTCCTTTTAGTTAAACAAGTCTTGGAATCTTTCAAAATGGGAGAGAATTTCCTTGCTCAAGATGTTCACTGGTTTGTTGCATGAATGAATTTGTGATTTCATGATAGTTCTTTGTCCCACTGGGTTTTTGTTGTTGTTGTTGTTGTTGTTTTTAGCATAAGGTGTACATAGCATGGGAAGCCTACAATGCTTTTTTACCATAGAGTAGTTCTGACAGCCTAGGACTGCTAGTTCATTTTGTTCATGCATGTATGCTATCCATGGTGCACCATAGGGGGTGAACTAGCTTTGCACCAGGCTAGCTAGCAGCGTTCAAGGAATATCAGGTCATCCGGGCTTTCTCCGCCAACCTCGCCTTGCATCCGGGCAGGTCTAGCATCAGTTCCCAGCACAGTGGCACCTTGTCTCACAATGGTTGTGGTAATGAGTAAAATTTTCAGAAACTACAGGTTGGGTGGGTGGGTGGGTTTGTCTTTGAAAACTGAAGGATTTTATAGACCAGGGGTGTCAAACTGCCGGCCTGCAGGCCGGTTGCATCATAGCAAAACCGCGCCCACCCCATTGCCGGCAATGGCAAAAAAAGTCACGATACGTCGCCACATGTCACATGACGTTGCGAGTTTGACACCCCTGTTATAGACTGATAAAAATTCCAGTTAGGAGTAGAAGAAGGCACTGAGGAGGGATATTCCAAACCTATAGTAACATTAGATATCCGTGGGCTCAAACAAATTTTAAAAATCAAGCAAAAATGTCAGACAAGGGGGGGAATTATTCCATGTGGTGGGTGGACTAGATAGAGTTGAAAATCCTGTCCTACATTTGAGGTAGAGAAAATGGAACAATGCCTTAGCACTTATTCTTTGCTATTCTATCCACTTTTTGAAGAACAATGTGAACAAGGTAATCAAGTTGCAAGATCTGTTTAGGGGAGAAAAATCATCTGAAAAGAAGACACCCCCCAAAAAAAGACAATAATTGATATGAGACCTTCTCAGCTAACATACGTTTCAGAACAAATTTAGCTGTGAAGAGCTTAGTACTTATCTCACTTACATATTTTGAAAATATAATGTTCCTTTTTAAAATTGAAAGCATTATAGCATCTGTGGGGGAAAACATTAAGTGGTTTTCAAGGAGGCTGGGAGAAAGATATAGAAGACAATATAGACTGAAAGTGATTGAAAGCTGCATGAAATTAAAAGAAGACAAAACATTCAGATTGGTGTCAGCCAAAATAAAAAAGGAGCTAATAGTTATCCAATGATGATACCTTACATCAGTATTGCTCAGGGCTATGCAGATCATTTTAAATCCACTCTATTTATTCCCATCTCAGGCATTTTTTACAGTTTTTTTTTTATGAAGATGCTGAAATTCATTTTCTTATTATATCTGGAGGCCACCATCCAAAAGGTGAGTGTTTTGTTGTATGGCATATCTTTATCTGGCTCCTCAAAATGTAGAAACATTTTTTAAAAAAAAAACTTATTGTGTCTGAGTATTTTTACAAGATTCGTTACAGACCCATGTCTAAAATGCATTAATATTTTTTATCACATGTGGAAGGTTTAATTTTTGTACATTTATGCCAACACATTAGTGAAAAACACTGTTTCACAGTACTGTAGATGAAAAAGAAATCTGCCATGGAAATTTTTATGGAAATTGGTTTAGAAGGTCTGCCAAAACAGAGTTCAACATGACATGGATTGTCAGCATTCAAAACATCACTGTCTTTCATTTTCTTGCCAAAAATCTGTGAGAGATCTGCAAAGAAATGCATATTTTCTGAAACTATATACCAAAAATGGTAATTGCTAGAAGGAGAAAATGAGCTCCCTTTGGATAAAAGCACATTTAAAAAGCTGCATCTGAGAAAATCTGCAAGGAAAAAAATGCTACTCTTAATTGTGTGACAACTATGGCTGGGCAAAGTAAGTTAGATTCACTTCAGAAAAAAAAAACTTTGTGGCACAGAGGCAACATCATTTTCCTCCATGAAGCACTTCATATTGTCTCAGAGCTTCCTGGATCTCCTCTCCATCACTTGCGGTTGCTGGGAGGGACTTATGCACACTTTGCCAAGAGCTCCTGGGGAAGGTTGAATAGAGAGCTTTGCTTAACCTCAGCCGGAAGTGGGTTCTGTGTAGATGCTGAGGAGACAGTGGTGGGATTCAGCCGGTTCGTACCACTTCGGCAGAACCGGTAGCTAATTTTTTGTTGCCCAGGCCCAGAATGGACTTCCAGAAGCGGCATCCACACAGAGAACCGGTTGTTCACATATTTGAATCCCACCACTGTGAGGAGAGGCTATGTAGCTCTTAGGCTAAGGCCAAGAATGACATAGGACAGATCATCCAGAGTTCAGTTCTTTATTTGCTTACACAGAATAGACAGAATCTTGCCAGACTAAGCCTTTACTACTCTCACCCCGAAAGATATACCTTAGGTCTAGGAATGGCTATCCTTATCCTCTTCTTCTGTCTCCTATCCAGTTCCGAGTTATGTTGCCTCTTGTCTGCCCCTCCCTTTTTAGAACATGCTCCCTCTCTTCCTCCTGGGAAACTATCTTTTCCCTGCAGTCCATCACACCAGCTCTCCCTCTATGGATACCATCTCTTATAGCAGCACAGCAAAGCCAAGTGGCTGCTTCACCTTACTTTTGAAGCAAGGGTATCATGATGCTTCAGGGGAACATTTAACATAGTAATATATGGAGTCCAGATAGTCCTTAGGTTCAGCAACTGTTCAAAATTACAATGGTGCGGAATGAGAAATATTTGCAACTGGTGTTGTGAAATTATGGCCATTTCAGTTACGTGATTACAATCCAGGTGCTCAGTTGCTTGGCTTGTGAGTATGACATTGCAGCAAGCCATGGTCATATGATCATCATTTCCGACATTCCCTGCCAGCTTCCCACAAGCAAAATAAATGGGGAGGTCAGTAGGTAAGTTGTTCCTGTCACTTTTTCTCCTGAGAAACTCCATTATGGACCCCAGAGATCTGATATTCCATAGCAACCACCTGCCCATCTGCACTACACAGCACCCATCTGTAGACCCTGCCAGCCCAGCCACTGCCTTTACCAGCCATGCATCTTTTCCAGCACCCACTTGTAACACCCCCATTCCCCTCCCACATGCCTAACCTAGAACCCCCACCTCTTCCACTTAATGAGGAAAGCAGTTACAACAGCAACTGGGGTTATAACAGCAGCTGGGACTACCTTTGCCATTGCTATGCAACATGGACTTTAAGACCACATCATGTAGTAATGGCAATCCCAGTTCTAATTGCTCTTTTTACCTGAGGACTACCTGTATTGCATCATTCAAAACAAGAATATAAGATTAACCAGAGAAAATAAACACACTGACTTTATGAAATCTCCTTCCATTTTATTATATATGCAACTAACATGGTCAATATTTTTAAGCTGTCCAGCACAGATGCAGCATTACAGAAAGATACCATCCTATGACTCAAATGTTCTACTTTATATTGTGAGAGAATTTGCTCTGGAAGTTGTGTTCTTCTAATTGAGATTTAGAAGCCTCAGTAGTACCGATCTTTAGAGTTTTGTTGATTTATAATTCTTTTTAATCTGATATTTTCCTAATATCAAGCACTGGAGCAATGATGAAGAGGAAAAGGGGGAGAGAAGATGTCTGGAGAGAAGATGTCTTTACCAGATACAGGCATGTGGAAGACTGATTCATATCAGAGTGGACTGTAGTTTCTGAATATTAAATGTATTTAGACAGTTCAAACGAACAAGCAATATTTTCAGTGGTAATGTGTCGGTTTAGAAATCTCAGTAGGGGGGAAAACTGTCACTGATACTTATTGGTCTCCATCCAAACTAAACATGCTAAAGTTTGATCAGCATAATGTCAAATGCTTGTGACAAATATATCCGTCACTCTGATTTTTTTCTATTTCTCCTTCTAGTCTAGTCAGTCTTTTCAATCTGCATGTGTAATGGGTAACATTCTGGCTGGGAATTATGGAAACTGTAGTGCTTTAATACTAGAGTACATGCTATTACAAAGCCTTCAGACTTACTCTGGCTGAAAACAAGAATTATTATTTTTTTTGCCATCTATTGTAATTCAGAGCTGAATTGACTTAGCCTTTAATAACATTTTGATTTTCAACACTGTCAGCGAGATGGACAACTCAGAATGAGATTGTTATTAATCTCCTTTTGGGATGGGAAGACATTAAAAAGCAATTTCAAGGGAAGCGATACACCCATGTCAACCAGCATGCTCGAAATGTAAGGGAGACATTAGCCCTTACAGCTTCCCCTTGGCCAAACCAGCAATTTAGTTGTATCAGTTGATCTCCAAGGAAAAGAACCAAAACCTCAAAAGAAAAAAGCTTGGAATGTCAGCCAAGATGGGGCAACATTAATTCCAGGGCATACATCGATTCCATCTCCAAAAAAACAAACCCAGTGCTTTAATAGCTGCCTAGAAGTGAGCGGTGCAGCTTCCTAGCACAAGCATGAGAATGTAAACAGGTCTTGCACAAGCTGAAAATATATCAGATCACATAAGGGGAAAGCTTGATTTCTGCAGATCCTTCCTTTCATCCACTATCTCTGACACCACAGGCTATGTTCCATGTTTCCAAGCAATGTCAATAGAGGCCCCAGATTTTTTAATTCCATCCATTTTGGGTTGATAGAAGCAAAGCAAAGCAAAGTCCTATACAAGCAGCAATGACAACAACAACAAAATGATGAAATATCCTGCCATAATAGGAATCCTAACCCTTTGTAGTTGTGTTCTAGCACTGGACACAATTACATCAATCATTTGATTTGTGTCATTGTGTCATACATTGTGTCATTCCCCCCCCCCCAACCTGATGGACACTTAAGTGCGTAAGGGATGATGGCAGGCCACACTTTTTGTATCTGTGAAATACAGAATGAGCTCTCTAAATGGCCTTCAGACAGAGCTAGGTAAGTCAGCTGATTCCCTCATCTTTGGAATACAGCTCCCACAATCCCTTTTTGTTACCTATGTAAGCTCCTGTCTGAAATATTTGGAGGGCACCAGAACTTTGCTGCAGAAATAAAAGAAGTCTTCAAAGTCAGTCTTTGATTCTCTGTTATCATGGACATCAAGAAATACCCCCCCTCCCGACTCACCTTTACTATTTTCATTAACACGAAAGAGAACTGAAATCTGGGCCTCTCTGAAAGCATTGTCACTATCATCCTCATTCCTATTCTTCAGGAGAGGTACTTCAAATATTTGTACTGTTCCCAGTCAGGAGGTCTTATTATATTTGTCTCTTTGATTTTTCTTTTTCTAAAATCCTATTTTCATTATCCCCTTTATCCTTATAGGCTATTTGCATGATGCTATAGAAACAATAATATGAATTTATGCTACTGTTAACTGTGACCCTAAAATACAATTCCTCCACTGGATACATTCCTCTTGACTGAACTTGTTAGCTCTGTGACAATGTACCAATAAAGGAGAATATTTGTAGTTCAGGGTTGAAATGAGGGGTCCTTGGTGCTCTCTGACAACATCTGTGATAATGTTCTCAGTGCAACAAGGAACCTTGAATAAGGAATCAGCTTATTTTCTTTCTGTAAGTAGTGATCAATAATTTCATTTAATTGAGTCACATTACACATTACCCTTATATTACAGGAAAAGGTTATAAGATGTCCAGGCTATTCAGCTTCTGGTACATGAAATTAGGCTCTTCAACGTCAGAGCCAATGCTATTTTGACACCTTTATGAATTCATAAAGCACAATTCTTAAGTATAATCCATTGTCAGTTACTGTCTTTTTCTGTCTCTTGGCCTGGGCCAGGGAATATAACTGCATTTATCATGCTAGCTGCTTGTTTTTTTCAGCCCAAGGTCATTTCCTGTGTGAGATAAATGAAAATTATTAGAAATAATAAAGGACAAGGGCAGGCAAACATGCCACTGGTCATGCTGGCTGAGACTAAATAAGAGGTGAACCCAGTGGTGGGATTCAAATATGTGAACAACCGGTTCTCTGTGTGGATGTCGCTTCCGGAAGTCCATTCTGGGCCTGGGCAACAAAACATTAGCTACCGGTTCTGCCGAAGTGGTGCGAACTGGCTGAATCCCACCACTGGGTGAACCTGTTTGGATATGAGTCACTTTGACTACCTTGATATAGGGAAATGCATATCGAATGGAGATTTTTGTAGAAGAATGTGATGGAATAGTTATCAGTTTATGTGTGTGTGTGTGTGTGTGCATATTCACTAAAAATAGATACAGAATGTAGATATACATGTGTTACCTAATTTCACAATTGTTTTTTCCCCTGCTTCTTATAACAGTTAGAACAATTAATCAGTGGAGCAACCTGCCTCCAGAAGCTGTGAATGCTCCAACACTGGAAGTTTTTAAGAAGAGACTGGACAGCCATTTGTCTGAAATAGTATAGGGTTTTCTGCCTCAGCAGGAGGTTGGATTAGATGACCTCCATGGTTCCTTCCAACTTATTATTATTATTATTATTATTATTATTATTATTATTATTATTATTATTATTATTATTATTATTATTATTATTATTATTATTATTATTATTATTATTATTATTATTATTATTATTATTATTATTATTTGTGTGCACCATTTGACAGGAAGATTGCAAGAAATGTAAACATTCTCAACTTCTGCTTATAGTACACAAGCCAAATCTCATCCCTGTTTTCAGATAGAATGCTCTAAAAATGAAATTTAAAAGTGAACATTTGAATGGAAGAATTGCCGGGTAGCCCTTAAAGTCTAGTAAGTATGAAAGTATGTTATTGCAGCATCTTATATTATTTTGGTTGTGATGTCATTATGCAGATAGCATGTTGATGTCATTATGCATAGAATGTAAACTGAACTGAACCTAGGGACCACATTATGCAAATGGCATTAATTGCCTCAAATGTATAATGAAGTACAACTAATGTAAATGTAAGTACCTCGCCCTGACTATTTTGTATGCAGAGGGGTATCATTTGTCTATTATCTCGGGGAGATGTCTGGGTGAAAATTTGGTAAGCTAATTGGGAGTCCATTAAATCAAAATTTCACTGTGCTGATAAACAAATACAAGCAAACATCAAGTAAATGTCAGGAAAAAATAATGTAGCTCCTTATACATGAGTGGATAATGCTATTAGATGTTAGATAATGTACTGAATTATCCCTGGGCAGATGCTGTAGTGCCTATTCTATATAAACAAAAGCATATATCTGGCTTCCTATTCAGGTGTTTTGAATTTGCCATGACAACATCCTGAAAACCTTCCTGATTTTATGAGAATTATTTTTTCCTTAGAGGAGCAACCTGGGATTGTTAGATATGTTGAGATTGCAAATCCCAGAATTCCAATCTAGCTGGGAATGCTTGGAAATGCAGTCCCCAACTTTACAGAGAGCACTACATTAGGAAAGACTTCTTCAATGTGTATAGCACTGCCACCAAAAAGTCTTTCTGCTAATAGGGGAATTGAAATTCTCTATAATTATAGAAGTCCACACAATCCAAAAACAAGTATCAGTTCCTACCAAAATATATTTAAATTGTGTTTTGTTTTGTTTTGTCTCTCTTCCAAGGTATAAAAGTCCACCCAATGCCTAAGGAAATCCTAACAATCCAAGAGAAACAATTTGGTCCAGTTGCAGGGTTTTTCTTGGTGAGAAAGATTTGTAGGCTGCAGTTGAGCATCCTTCCACAGATGACGAGAACTGATTAGTGCTGCTTTACAATTGAGTTTCTTATTTAACCTTTAGTGTCTTCCTTATCCAACAGAGATGCAGACATAAAATTCATTGGGAAAGAAATCAATCTTGTCAAAAGCATTTTAGGGGGATCAGCAAGAACATATTCTCATATTCTCTTCTGAGGATTAACAATGAAAAGATAATGTGTAAGCAGAGAGGCTGCCACTTGGTAATAGAAAGACTCTTTGGAATATTTATATGTTCTGTGGGCAAGAGCATATGAATTTTTAAATAATTGCACCATTCATGTTCTCACCACTGCACAATGAGCTCAGCTGGCTTTGAAGCCAAGTATTAATCATTTATGACCAATTATATTTTACAACAGCTTTCTGCATTGCTTGTCTGATGACTGTAGTAAACATGCCAGCCTATTTCTCCATTTTGGAAGCCCAACTCATCAACTATGTCTACAAGCTCATTATTCGGCAAGGATTGCCATTTTGCCTTTTTATTGTCTTCACAGTGCTCAGATTCAATCATGATTTGTTTGTGACACATTCAGCATGATTCAAAATGAAGCCAGGACAACCACAGCCATTAATCAGTGGATGCAAGCTACCTATCACCTTAGATTAAATAACCTCATATATGTGTTGAGTTCAGGAGTTTTGGGGCACTATTGTTAGACTAATCTGATATCTGGATTAATCTGGATGATATCTGGGGATTGATCTGGTCTATTGTACTGAGTGAGATATATTCTTACGATAGTTACAGATATGCACTCATTCTACATATTAAAATCCCAAATGAAAACTCAATTTGTATATTCCTCTAATGGATGTACAAGTTGACTAGTTATGGCAAATATGCTGAATAAGCAAGAAGGACAAATATGTTCAAATTCTCTTCTCTAATCTTCTCCAGGCTAGATTAGTCTGAAGATGGATAAAACTCTAGTTTACAATATGAGCCATTATTGAACGTAGCTGCAAACATGTCCAAATAGCTTCTCCTTAAAATCCTCTTTTTCTCACCCTTGTGTTTAGGAGAGCAGAGCTGGAAACTACTTGATTCAGTTCTTTGTAGCATATTCTGAAAACATGTAGGGCTGTGCTTGGAGTTATCCCAGACATTTCAATTAGTGTGGAATAAGGTTGACCTGGCCCCAAATGTCTAAATACATCTAAATTAAGCAAATTATAAAGGAATATTTGGGTCTGCCAGTTTAATTCAAAGCAGGGCTTAAGAGAACCTACTGTAGAACTACAGTAAGAGCTCCACCCACTTTCACTCATTCTTTTCCTTCAAATACTGTAGGTCTTCATTTCTACCCAATAGTCTTCAGAGTATTAGTAAGGGCACTGAATTTGGATTGGGGATACAGATAGTTATTTCTGGAAAATTAATAGCTGAAGTTCTTTTCCATCAGTGGTGAGAGGACTTGTAATCCCCTGGTGGTTTTGGTTTTCTCCAAGCTGGTCTGCTATGTATTAATAACTTTATCGTGTATGTGTGAGATGAAGGCATTTCTATTCACCCAAGCCTTTATAAACAAATATTAAACTTACAAAATCCATCAAGGGGTCAGACTGTTTTAAAGGGTGTGCCTGTTTTCATCTGCTGCTTTTGTGGTTTATGATATTGACCTTTTGTGCTCTGCCCTACCCCAAAATCTAATATGGGAAGACTTATTTGTGTTATTTTTTATTTTCATGCTGCTGGCCATTTCTTTCCTCTGAGACTTTTGATGCAGAAGCATATCTCACATAAAAATTTAACTGTGCAATTAATTTGGATGGGCTTTTTTCATTTCTTTTGTTAGTTACTTTATGTATCACCTATTGATTCGAATTAAAGTTTTAAAATATTAAAATGTTTTAAACAGGTTATTTAAAAAAACTAATCTATTTAAAATAGATTAAGGAAATGTACTTCAGAGCATCTATTTTTCTCAGGCCAGATGTATGAAAATATTCAAGTCGTATCTTATCTCAAGGCTTAAAAACTTTACAACAGCCTTCTCAACTTAGTATCTCCTGAATGTGTTGCTCTAAAATTTCCAGATGTGAGGTAAAAATTACTTCTCCTGTCTGCAAGGAAAAGTATCTCCTTGCCAAACTTCATAAGGTACAACAACATAGTTGAAGCCTAGGCCTTTGTCTCTGTATTGCAATACAGCAATTTTAAATAAGGTTTAATAGTGAAATACATTGGGGGGTGCATAAACACACAAACATACACAATCTGACTTATCATTAAATTGTTGTAGTGCTATAAAGAATCCAGGTTCATATATAACACACTAAATAATTATTTAATAGTGGCAGAGAACTGAAAACAGTTTAATTGAAGTTGTGCTCAATCCTTGTTTTCCTGAACGTCTTTTTCATGTAAATGAACAGACCCAGTAACACATTGTATTCATGAGTAAACAATTAGTTCAATGACTACTCAATGATGGAAGCTTTGAATGTGTACCTTTCATCCCACTTCTGCATTCTTAATAATTTTCCAGTAACCAGCTATTACTATAAAAACATCCCTCAAAATGCCAACAACACTGCATCATAGAACATTTTGTTCTTTCAAGGCTTGTAAAAAGAGTGTGTAAACTTTGGGTAATCTTGTTAATTTCTTTTTTTCTCCCAAAGCAGGTTGATTTATCTCATGGGATGAGTTAATCATAACTAACCTAATGCCCATTGATTTTCAGTCAGGGATTATCAGTATCCACATTTAAGTAATGTTCTGTAGTCTTTTGGTCCTTCGGTATTTCTCAAACTCTTCTCCGGGGCATGAGTCTGAAGTAGCAAGGAGTTTATGGCCACTATAATAGCCATGGACCTGAATTTTGGAGAGAACTGTATAAAATCGATGAAATGGATCCATACTTAACAGACAGCAAAAATAATCATTAGCAGAGATTTAATTAAACTATGTGAAAGACAAAACGGTAGAAGACAAGGTTGCCCGCTGTCTCCTCTTTTGTTTATTTTAGTTCTTGAAATATTAAATAATGATATAATAGAGATAAGAGGATTATTGATGTAAAGATTAAAAAAGACTCATACACATTAGGAGCTCTGTGGATAATTTGGTTTTGATTTTGGCAGATTGTCTAGACAAAATTGAACAAAATGAATAAAATAAAAATCTGGATCATTAGCAGGCTTCAAGATTAAAGGACAAACTTATTAACAAAAATATGAAGTTACAAGACGAAACTGAACTCATGAACAAAATTTTAAGATTGAGAAGAAGGTAACATATTTGGGTATAATTATAACCAATATGAATTGTATGTTATTTCAAAACAAGTATATGAAGATATGGAATGAAGTTTAAAAAGGTATGTCAAGATGAGATAAAATACAATTGTCACTAATAGGAAGAATTACTGTGATTAAGATGAATGTTTTACCCAGAATATTATTTTGTTTCAGACAATATCTGTCTTGGCAACTGATGTACTATTTAAACAGTGGCAGAAGAATATATTTAAATTTGTATAAGCAAAGAAAAAAAAATACAAAATACAAAGGAAAGAGGAGGATGGGTTTATCACATTTCAAAGTGTATCTTACTGCTTCCTGTTTATGTGTTGTCAAAGAAATATAAGGTTACTGGATTTAGAAGGTTATGATTTGAGATTTGGCTAGCATGAATATCTATGGTATAATAAAGCTAAGATGAATGTAGAGTTTAAAAATCAATATGTTAGACAGAGTATTCTTAGAATATGGAATAAATATAAACTCAGATTTTGCCCGGAAACACCTTTATGGCTTTTAGCATAAGAAGCAATTTATAAATGAGAAATTATAAGTAAACATAAATGGTTAACCTACTAAGATGGACTAGAATTTTCTCAAGAGGATTGTATAATGAAATCAAGAGAAGACTTGATAATAGAAGGATATTTGTGTCAATGTACAATTATGTATATTGTACAATCATGTACAATTAACGGAAAGGTTTAAAGTGGGTAAAAGATTTTATGATTTTGAGCAAAGTAAAACTGAGTTTGAAGTAGAACTATGGACTAATTATGAACATGTTTGCTAAAATTTATAAACTTTTGTGAAATATAATAGCAAAAGAATGTATGATAAAAAGGGCTAATTTTTTGGCAACAATATACAAATGGACCAATGGGAAAATATGTGATTGAAATTTATTTTATGTTCTAGTCTTTAAAAGAATTTTTATAAAATGATGTATCATTGGTATTTCTCACCAGAGAAATTGTCTAGAATCTCTAAAGGTACTGTGAATCATTGCTAGGAAGGTTAACAACATGAAGGGGCATTTTATCACGTTTGATGGACATGTTAAAAAAGCCAAAACATTTTGGATACAAATATATGCATTAATTCAGATGATTTTAAAGGCTAACGCACATCTGAAAGGCTTCTTTTCTTTTGGGACTAATGGATAATAGCTAGGGAAAAAAGTCATGGAACTTTGTTTCATTATATGACAACCGCAGTGAGACTATTATATGCTCAAAAGTAGAAAGACTCAACATTACCCACAACAAAGGAATAGTTGGTGAAGATGAGGGAACTTGTGGAGACGGCTAAATTAATCTCTTTGATTAGAGAAAAAACAACATCTACATTTATGGTTGACTAGAAACCCCTTATAGACTTTTTGCTTTTTCTGAAGCAGAAAAAAATGCACTCATGATGGTTTTGATGACTAGAAAAAGAAACCTGGATAATAGAACAAGATTTTTTCTTAATCATAGAATAAGAGGTAATTTTGTAGTTGTACTTATATTTGCTCCAAAGAAATTGGACGCTTTTTTCTATTTTTTCTTTCTGCACTTTTTCTTTTTTTTCTTTTTTCTTTCTTTACCACTTCTTCTCTTTGTTAGTTTGTTAGTTTCTATGTGTTTTGTAAAAGTTTAGTTTTAAAAAATATTTTAAAATAGATATAACCCAGTAGGTTTCACATTATTATTTTTCATCAAAGGTCCTGAATATCCACATTTAAGTAATGTTCTATAGGCTTATGGTCTCTGGGGTCTTTAACTTCATCTTTAATTCTTTGGGGGCCGAGTCTGAGGTAGCAAGGAGTTTATGGCCATTATGACAGCTACCAACCTGGATCTCAGAGAGTATCAAGCCAGCGATTTTTCCTCAGGGTCACTTTAAAGGCATCCATCAGATAAAATCACTCAAGATGGCCTATACACTGAGACTGACCTGCTGAAGCTTTGGTTTTATTCTTGGCATGCATTGTAAGTTTTTATATTTTGTTTATATTCTTTTTCATTGTATTAGTGTGTTGTGAGCTGCCCAGAGTCACATCTATGAAATGGATAACATATGAAGCAAATAAAGAAAGAAATAGTCAGCATTCCAAGGTAACTTAAATGCAAAATGAAAGATTATAGTGAATTTGTCTCCTGATTACAGAAAGTAAACTTTGGTGTCACTGTAAATAGTTCATCAATAGCTTAACTTGACTAATTTCCACAGCACAAAAGATTCGGTGTTTTTTTTTATTTTTCATATTCATAGTGCAACTAATCTAGACCTGCCAGGGGGAAAAAAGAAAAAAGAAAACAAAATAAAAACTTGCTTGAAGCTCATCCTACATGCTAATACACTGCTTACAAAGTGTGAAGTCTCTAAAAAAGAGTCAACTGAAGTGTTATATCTAAACTATTCAGGGAAACAGAATAGAACATCTTGAAAATTATGCTTTTTAAAACAAAACTATTTTGGATCGAAACATTAAAGCCAGACTTTAGTGCTTTATATGAACACTCTTTTTTGATGAAGTGGTCATATTTTTGAGAATTTAATGAGTGTTCAACTCAACCTTTCTCCTCCTAAAAAAAGGATCTCTGCAAATTTTATACATAGTAGTGTGGATATGTGTAAGAAAAGAACTCATGGTCTAAACATGCATTTGTCTTCAGAGCAGTAATATAACACACATTGTTTCCTCCATATGGCAGAATTTAATGAAACACATATTCAACTAGTCTCCAAAATTACTTGACTATGATTTCTTTTCATTACTTTGAGGGATGATTGGTGAGGGTTTTTTCCTTCCATCCTAGCTGTCTCTGAAGCCTTGGTAACTGTGCTTCTTCATGTTCTTATTGTCTCATCACACATTTAGTTTAGAAGAGCCGTGGTGGTTAGAATGCAGTATTGCAGGCTAAATCTGCTGACGACTGACTGCCAGAAGTTTGGCAGTCTCACCGGGCTCAAGGTTGACTCAGCCTTCCGTCCTTCTAAGGGTGGTAAAATGAGGACCCAGATTGTTGGGGGCAATAAGCTGACTCTGTAAACCACTTAGAGAGGGCTGAAAAGCACCGTGAAGCAGTATATAAGTCTAAGTGCTATTGCTAATGACTAAAGTAATAATTTCTTTAAATTAATTTTTAGCTTGAAAACACTGTGTTGGTGATGGCTTACTTTTTGTCTCATGGAAAATATGACAGAGGCGATTAGTTCTCCTCCCCACTCACATTTCCCTTTATCCTATTGTAAGGTGGAGAGGATTGCTCTTACTAGTAGATTCAGATGGTTGCTACTAGTAGGGGAGGAGAACTAATTGCCTCTGTCATATTTGACCACAACACTGAGTTATTCAAGCTTCAAGCCATCACCAGCACAGCATTTTCAAGCTAAAGGTTAATTTAAAAAAATGATCACTTTAACCATTAACTAAATTATCACTAAACTTGTTTTTCTGCTATATTCAAAATTTAATTCTTCCTCTCAGATGAGAGCTGAGTCATATAAACATTAGATTCATGCTGGTGAACAATTTAACAGCTTTTCCAGTCAACAGGCAGAAGCACATTTCAAGTTTCCTATGCTTTTTCATCAAGAATAACCAAGCAAGGCCCCACTGCTGCCCATATGTAGTTTCTTCTTTGTGGCTCTTGAAATCTCCTCATTTGTAAATTACTGCACATTTTAAGATGAGAAACACATGAAAATTATAGGGATACCCTGTCCAAAAAACCCCAAAGAAAAAAAGACAAAAATGTCGTAACTATACGTTTTCATTATGCCCTCTGTGTTTGGTAACATCACTTGAACCCTTCTCCTTCTTTAAAAATAAAAATAAAGTTAAGTACAGTTTCTGGCCACAAAATGTTCCTTGCCCCTTCCAATTTATCCATTTTAATGCTTTTTTCTTGATCTAAGCTGGTTAGTTATGCATTGCCTTTCCATTGTCCCTTGGCATATAAATACATCAGATTTGTTGATTGGGAACTGCCCAGATTGGCTATATAAATGTTTTAAATAGATAAGATAGATAGATAGATAGATAGATAGATAGGTAGGTAGGTAGGTAGGTAGGTAGGTAGGTAGGTAGGTAGGTAGGTAGGTAGGTAGGTAGGTAGATGATAGATAGATAGATAGATAGATAGATAGATAGATAGATAGATAGATAGATAGATAGATAGATAGATAGATAGATAGATAGATAGATAGATAGATAGATAGATAGATAGATAGATAGATAGATAGATAGATAGATAGATTTATATCATTATCATCAGATTGTTAAATTGCTGCAGGTTCAAATTATCTTTCGATAGCCCAGGGAAATTTTAGTTGCTGATTTCATCTCATTTTTTCCTCTTTTCATTTCATATCAGAAAAAGAGCTGTGTGCCGTTTTCAGTTTAATTCGGCATTTAGCCTGTTGCAGTAAAACTATGCCTCAGCAGTTCTGAAGATGTGCAGTGCAGTAGCACCTTTAGAGCTAAGGTTAAAACAACCTAGAGAGGTTGCAAGTCAGGTATATCAATTCTGCATGGAGGGCTAAAAAGAGACAAGTGGCATCTTTGGTGCAGTCTGTGCTAATGTAGCATGATCTGAACACTGGTGAATGTTTATTTTCTGATGTGTGTTGCATCAAGTAGGATCTGGAGAGGGAGAAAGACATCAAAAAAAGGCAAGATGGCAAAAGTGGCATTGCAATCCAAGCACTATTCCTTTGGTAAATGTATTAATGTCACTCATCAACCTGCATATACAAAGGAGTTCATTGCTTCACACATGCACCCAAAAAGATTGCCTAAAATTCACACAAAAAGAATAGATCTGCATAGATGCACATTTTAAAACATTTGCCACCATATAAACAAAAATGCCATAAATGACTAGATAAGCCAGCAGTTTTTCTGCTAACTATCCAACCACATTAAGAAAGGTTCAGCTGCGATTTCTGGTTTGGGTTTGTCAAAATTATGATTCACCATCCAATTCCTAGGCTGCGACCAAAGTCCAATTAATCCACATCAATTTATCTTTGGCTCAAGGAATTATTTCAGACATTAAGGAATGAGAAGAAATGCTGCAGAAACATAGACTCAAGATTGGAGGAAAGCAAAGAAGAGAATATTTTTTAAAATTGTTTTACAAGCTATCACTGTTTCTGTTTCTAATATTTACCATAAGTGGCTTGCTGACTAATTCCTTATTTACTGTGTTCTAACATAAAGTTGATTGTAGTGCGGGGGGGATTAACAGGTGAGATTTTGTTTGCTATGAAGTAATAAATTGCCCGTTATACTGCTCAAAACCTGGAATGTGTTTGGTTCTTAAAGTGTAATATTTATCAGTGAATGTTAGAAAAGTGAACAGGGGTATGTCAGCTCAATAGGCAGAAGAAACAAGGAAGACAGGAAAGTGATTAAAGCTGTATTTTAGAATAGAATATTACAGTTGGAAGGGATCTTGGAGGTCTTCTAGTGAGTCCAACCCCTGCTCAAGCAGGAGACCCTATACATTTCAGACAGATGGCTAAAGAATAAGGTGGCTTTTCTAAGGAATACTCAGCTGAGAAGAGTACACAGGTCATCTCCAGAATAACTGCTGATTGGAAAGTGTAATGTACTGAGCTTTATTTATGAAACAGGTGCAGGGAACTGCCCTGGGAACCGTTAGCAGACCACGTGGCCTGCTAGCCAGACTTGCTGTCTGCAAGTTTAATCAGCATGCAATTGAGCGGGAAAATACGGTGCATTCATTGGCAGACACCGCCCCTAACTGAATGTATAAATAAGGGTGGAGCCATTTTGTTAGAGTTCTGTTTTGTCTTCAATAAAGAAGTACCTGTTTACTACTCCTGCCTCTTCAATGCTGGACCCAGCAAGAAACAGAACATTGGCGACGAAGGTGGGATAGTGCTGCCACAAATCGAAGGGCTGACTCACCACCGGAAAAAGGCCTAGCAAGCACTTAGAGGGATGGCATTCCAACTTCTTCTCACTCTGCCTGCCAGTACGGAAACGCTGGAGGAGAGTGCTTCAAGGAACCGCCCTGGAACCCCTCCAGAAGCCTGCGCAGCACAAGGCATTGAAAAGGCCGCCAAAGACTCACCATGGCGAAGATAGGTCGTCTCTCAGAATTCGACGTCGCTTACCCAGAGAGGTGGAGCTCCTACGTCGCGAGGGTTGAGAACTACCTACGAGTCAACAAGGTTCAGGAAGATGGATTGAAGGCCGCAATGCTACTGTGTGTTTGCGGTCAAGCAACATTCGACATAGCAGAGAACTTGGTTGCACCAGCGCCATTGGAGTCTATTGCTTATGCTGACTTAAAAAAAATGCTCAAAGAACATTTTGAGCCGAAGCTTTCGGTCATCGCTTGACACACTTTTGAGCAGCAGGACCAGCATCCTGGGGAGTCCGCTGCAGATTTCATAGCTACTCTTCGCCAAGCTGCAAGACCATGCGAATTCAAGGACCTTGAAGAATGGTTACGGGACTGTTTAGTTTGTGGTCTGAGGAGCCGAGATCTTCAACAAAAAATCTTTGCCTAAGAGACTGTCTCTTTTCAAGACACGTTGAGGGAGATAATGGCCGAAGAAGCAGCAGACGGAGCTGTTAAGGCCTTCTATCCAAAAACCCTCCGTGCTCGGACACAGTCCACCAAGAGGACGCTGAGCGGGTTGAAGACTCTGAATTGGACCACGAAGTCGACCGGGTGCAGCAACCCCAAGAAAGAAGGCCTCAAAGGCAACTTGACAAGGCAGTTCCCTTCTCTCGGTGTCTCAGGTATGGAGGCCACCACAAACGGGCCGACTGCCGGTTCTGCACCACAACTTGCCGGGCGTGTGGCAGGCAAGGCCACATCACCGCCGTTTGTGATGATAGACTTGTGTATCACTGAGTGTCATTGTACTTGTGAATATATGAACCATTGAACAACAATAATATTGTGTATGTGTTAAAGAACCAGGAGGGGAGGGGTGTAATGTACTGAGCTTTATTTATGAAACAGGTGCAGGGAACTGCCCTGGGAACCATTAGCAGACCACATGGGCTGCTAGCCAAACTTGCTGTCTGCAAGCTTAATCAGCATGCAATTGAGCGGGAAAATACGGTGCATTCATTGGCTGACACCGCCCCTGACTGAATGTATAAATAGGGGCGGAGCCATTTTGTTAGAGTTCTGTTTTGTCTTCAATAAAGAAGTACCTGTTTACTACTCCTGCCTCTTCAATGCTGGACCCAGCAAGAAACAGAACAGAAAGGATGTGCAATTGTTGGTTGTGGATTATTTGAGTGATTGTTTCCTGCTGAATAAGCAGAGAATGCAAGAAGTATATAATTCAGCAAAGTTTTAGGGACCATGCTTGCAATGGAAGTTAACAGGGAAATCAAACAGGAATTTTCAGTGTAGTTCAGTGAGGAAGTTGGAGGGTAAATCTTTAACAATTCTTGCTTTTTGTAATAATGTGTACTTAGCTCATTCGAAAGCCTGAGAAAGGAACAAGAGAAGTAAAAGCCATTCACTGAGGCATCTGAAGAACTCAATAATTCAAGTAGCAGTTATTATAGCTTATTTGTATTTCTGCCTAAAAGCAGCTTAGCATATACACTATCATCAATAGTAGTACTCATTTAAGAAAATGTCAAAAGAATCAGAGCAATAAATGGTCACATATCATATAATAAGACAGACTGAAGGTTTAGCAGAAAAAGAGATTCCAATAAGAACTGTTGAGAAACTACATTGATCCATTAAACAAACAAAACAAAAAAAAGTACGTGGACAAGAAAGGCTCTATACAGCCAGAAATATTCCACACCATTAAAATGCAAAAATAGCTTCCAGATCTGAGCCTTTCAAAAAGAGGAGGGGGGGAGAAAGAGTGAAAAGCAGTTTTCTGAAAAGCAAAGAGGATACATTTTAGAAAAAGACAAAAGAGAAGAGCTATGATAAGAGGTGGCATATTGCCAGGAGAAACTGAAACAAACAGGCCAAAAAAGGGAAAGGCTAAAATTGCCCCATTGGGACACACTGTCTTCTGTTTGACTAGCTTTGGTTTGCTTTTATACTTGGTAGCTCTGACAATGCTTTTCTAGTTGACAATATGTTCATTTTCTTAAAATTGGTGATAAAAGAGGACAAAAGCAGGATATAACTGTGCAATTACTAGGATATCATTCATATTATCAGTTTACAAGTCTGCAACCCAAAACGTATATATCAGACAACTATCAACCATGTTAGCCATGTGGGATTATCTTGCTTAAGAATGTTGACATGTACAGCTTATATTAAGCATATTTGTCTTTTCAGCCCAAACATCCATCATCAACTAGATGACTCTGCCCTATGGTGGATTTCCTCCTTGCTCATTTTTCAATCTATTGCTTGTCAATGTAGTGATAAAACTTCATCCCAGTAACTTGCACTAACTTATGGTACTTTGACTGTTATGGCTGTCAGAACATCAGCTGCTTCTTAAATATATTCAAAAGGAACTGACCACTGCATCATTATGTCCATGTAGACAACTATGATGTATGTATAAGAGAACATTTTTCCCTTCTGGCTACATGATTGTCTTTACAAATGCAAAAATGTGACGCTATAGCTGCAGTTTCAGTCTGATCAATGAGCTGTGCTAATGGAATATAAACTACCAAATTATAAATGTATTCAAGAGCGATTGCCACACCTGTGAATCACAGAGGCAGCTTGTCATTTTTCCTTACACCCTAGTGTGAACCAACATCCCCAATTCTCATGTGTCACTTTCTGAACAACTGAGAATGTATAATTTGGATGAGGAATCAGCTTCACTGGTGTAATTGTAATCTTTAATATAATTACTATTAAAGGTCAGCTTCATTATATGATCTGGATCAGATGTCCCCAACATTTTGGGCACCAGGGACCGGTTCTGTGGAGAGAGGTTTTTCTGGGGACTGCAGGGTGCATGGTTTTATGTGCTGCCTGCATCCCACAGGTGGGGCTTTGCTTGTTTGTGCGGACCAGTTGCTGGCATGCCGCAGCCTGGCATTGGTCCATGGACCGGAGGTTGGGGACCCATGATCTGGATAAACTACCTATTCGTGTTTCTGCTTTAAAAATAGGGAAGGAAGGTTATATTCTAGCCTTGACAGCTAATGTGAATGTATATCACTTTTTCTTTTCAAGGATTTTGTCCTAACATATCAGAGCAGGAAGGATTTAGGTTTGATGCTTTGACTCAGAACATGAAACCAGAAATGGCATTTTTGTGAAAGGTTATCTTGTCATGGTTCCGATAGATGAAACCCATCAAAAGAACTTCAAGGCAAAAATTCTTCCTTAAAGAACATTTTATTCAGGAAACAAAGTATCGGCACTACATAGTTGAACCCAAAAGCTAAATTCTCTTCCCCCGGATACAAAGTAACAAGGTGCAATTCCCACCCCCAATAAGCTGTCATAAATCACGTTCTCCAATTAATCTAAAACACGGGCTTTCTCCCCAGCTCCTCAGTCTGCCAAAACGTTATCAGTTCGTCCTTGGGTTCCTACAAAGCAGCGTTATTATTATGGCTAGCTGAGCTCGAGCATTTATCCCAACACCCCCCCCCCTTTCTGCACCTGATTTCTAAATACAGGAAAAAGCATGTTAAAAGCAAAGAGAAAATAGCTGCAATTTTCATCAGTTGTCAGAGCAGGAACATCCAATGTTTACAGCGTTGACAATCTTCATTTGTGAAAAGTAAAATAGCACAGACAGAGGTGTACATCCACTCTATTTTTCTACAAATTGACATTCTTATGCTTGTGGTGGAGACATGCCAGGACTTCATTATGAGAAAGCATATGATGTCACTGTAATATTTTAGCTAATGCTGTCCCTTCCATTGAGATTGGGCTAGTCCCGGAACTGCTGTAAAATTCATGTTTTCTTGAGTCCAGTGAAGAGGGGAAGGAAGTCTCTGCAGGGTTCTCCCATAAAGTAGCCTTTGCTTTTAGTGAATGATTCAGGAACAACAAGAAAAGTAATAGGGCTGCAATGTGTTTTGATAGTTCCAGAGAGGCAACCAATCTTTATTCTAGTATTTGTTGGCGTTTGTTGAGTAGGAAGTTGTTTCTTAGCAGAGGCTCTGCTGATCAACACTGGCACTACCAGAATTACCCCAAACAAGATGCATTTTGGAATTTGTAAACATACCATATTCTCCAGATATCTTCTCCTCGCCCTCTTGATTTTCACTCACTATTATCTATTTCTATTTCTATTTCTATTTCTATTTCTATTTCTATTTCTATTTCTATTTCTATTTCTATTTCTATTTATATTTATATTTATATTTATATTTATATTTATATTTATATTTATATTTATATTTATATTTATATTTATGTATCATTGCTAGATTAAGGGGTAATATCAGATGTGTATGTGCGTGTGTATATGTATGTGTATATAAATATACAGATAGATTTAGACATATATGCTTATGCCATCCAGAAATTTGGGAAATAATTCGATCATAAAGGGTTTTTTATCTTTAATTCAGTTTTGTTCAATCTGTACTGTGTGTGACTTTATTGTAGTCATGCTCAGAAAATTAGCTGTGAGTTGAAAAAATAAGAGGTTGCAGGACTTAAATACCAACTAGATTGGCCTAAGAGTTTTAATTTTTCAATTCCTACATTCGATCTCATATTAGCTGCCTAATAATAGGAATGCTAAGGAAATAATTGGCAAATCCAGAAACCTGAATTAAGAATCAATAGTCATATCAAATAGTTCTTGCCTTTGTTTTACAATATAACAATAATTTGCTATATATTTTAGAAACTAACACCCAAATGGTATAAACAATTATCACCATTCATAGTAATTATCCCTTTGCTTATAATTAGTACCCTACTATTCAGAATATATTTCCATTGAGAAGAATACCTGGTTGGGTTATTTTAGGCCTGGAAGCAGATTATCTTTATTTTCCATCATTGTGAAACAAATTTTAATCAAGTTACCATCATTCAACAATTGAGAAGCATGTTGAGGTATGGATTACCATCTGCCCTTGTCATTAACACCATGACAGATGCTTTCATGTCTTCTCTGAATTTCTCTAGAGAAAGGAGAAATTCTCTGAGGATATCTGAAGATCAAGAGTTTCCCTTTAGGGTAGAAGTAGTGCCACTTCTGGGGAAAAAAACCCACAAGAGGTACTTCCTCATTAAGTAAATTTCTGGTCTTGGAATTTAATTGAAAGTCCAAGAAGGCTATGGACAACTTGTAAGAATTAAAACTGACAAAGTGGGAACCAGCACTTTCCAGGCTACAACAAACTGTCATATAAGCATACTTCAGGTACCCAAACCTACTACCCTGTATCCATTAACTCTGAAAATTGGGAGGAAGAAACTGAGAATTATAATCTGGGATAAAAATATATAAAGGCTCTGAGATCTTTGCTTTGGTGTAGATAATCAACTGCTAAGCTATTAAAGGCTTTATTCTTGTTTGCAATAAAAAGCATTTGTTTATTAAAATATACTGCTCTGCAATCTACCAATTCTCCTTGACTTATTAATGTATACTTTAACCAAAAATTTACAGCATGCATGGCATGATTAAAATGAAAGAAATAACAATCACAAAATCCACCAATGAAGTTGAAGTGCTAATGGAAAACAAAACGCAAAGAGCAAAAGATAGTACAGTGCATAAAGTTAGGAGAATGCTCTCTGAAATAATGTTAACATTTTGCTGAAGATGATTAAGAAGGGGCCAGCCTGATCTCATTAGGAGGCTACTTCATAGCATCAGCACTGCTAGATTAGTTTCTAATCTAATCTGAAAGTCTGCCACCAAGTGCTGAATAAGAGGTTAAATGTCTGAAGCAATGTGATTATACTGCTAAGTCTTGATGAGACTCCTCTGAAGAAATAAGTCTACTTCCCTTAGTGATCACAAATGGGATCTCAGTTAGTTAAGGAAAGTGATCTCTCAGTGAAATTGCAATCTCTGCTTATGATCTTACAGTACTTCAGCTTTCCTTTGCTTGACAGATCTGCAAAGATCATAAATGTGAGGACTGGTCACAAAGTAACTTTTTCATTACCGTCATAATTGTGAATGGTTGGTAAATGAGTCAGTCGCTAAACAACTGTATAAGTGTGTGCATGGGCGAATGTGCATGCATGTACGTGTGTGACATATATGTATATAAAAAAACAATGGTCCTTGGTCAATAAGCACACAAACACAATATGTCACTAAAATTCTCTGTTCCTTTGAAGGAATTTATGTTATATCTTCTTTCAAATGGTACGAGGGCTGGTAGAAAAATATTCAGGAGAACTACCCTTGGGATCTGCCCAGTTGCATCTAGGAAAAAAAGATTTTTACTGACTTCCTTCAGCTCTGGCACTTCTTGTTGAGAAAAAGCGTTAGAACTAAATTTAAAGAAAGTCCTTAGTATATGGGCCTTCTTGCCTTTTTAAACATCAATTACTGGTTTTAATAGCTTGAATATTGTTGATTAGCATTTCTCTGCTTTTTCATCTACAATTCTGTATTCATATTTTAACTTTTAGTCTAATATTTTTATCTGCTACTTGTCGTGAACTACCTTGAACTCTATGAATAGGCAGGATATAATTTTTTAAATTATGTATATGCATACATATTTCAGGTTGTCTATGTAATTATGAAACTGCATTTTATAATGTAATCATTGGAGATATAATCATGTTGGAGTTGTGGAAATATAAAAAATTGTTGATTGCTAATGAGGTTATATTTTGGGATTGCTATCTCTTTTTTTTTCTTTTTTTCTTTTTCTTTTCTTTTTAGAAGTGGAATTTCTTATTTGCCTTTTGGTGTAATACAAGGCAACTTAGATGAAATTCATATTAGAGAGGTTTTCAGGTTGTGGATCAGAATTCCAAGACTGAGAAGGTGATTAATTGCTTCTGGCTTAGTTTTAACAAATGAGTATTAAATATATAGTAACCTGAAAAGGCACATGCATCTAGGGAAATGCATCTCATAATAGGAATTTTCAGTTTTGCACTAAATCAATGTTTTCTAAGCCTGGCTAAATTACCCAAAATTGGATAAAGTGTTTTTTCCTTGGTACTGACACACACAACCCATTACCCTACGACAACAGGGACATTTAAATAAGGGCTTTCTGATAAGCAGTAAAAAGGACTTTCAGATAAGGAAAAGATATAAAGGAAAAGGTTTGGGGACTACTGCACTAGATGAATTATTCCTAAGAACAGAAAATTGTTATAAGCCATTTCACGGAAATGCCCAGGACACCTGGCACAGGCAATAAGTCAAGATTTTGCGATATAACATGGATGGGTCTGCAAACCTTGGCATAAATTCAAAAGCTTTCTGCAGGAAAATCATTTAAATCTTCAGATTAGTTTGGAATTTCCCCTACCAGTTTACAGGGAGATGATTTTGGGGTTATTGTTTTAAATGTGATGCCTATCCTACTGTGGGGGGTCCTTGATGCTTTCTGAGCTTGGTTGTTTTTTGTTGTTTTTTTCATTACCCAAGCTAGGTAACATCATCATCATGCAAGAAAACAACCAAGCCCAGAGAGCACCACCAACCTCTCATTTCAACTCTGGGTTACAAATATTTTCCTTTATCACTATCCTACTGATTCAGTGGTGGGATTCAAATATGTGAACAACCGGTTCTCTGTGTGGATGCCGCTTCCAGAAGTCCATTCCGGGCCTGGGCAACAAAAAATTAGCTATCGGTTCTGCCAAACTGGTGCGAACTGGCTGAATCCCACCACTGTACTGATTGCATATCAGCTTTATTATATTTTCCATTCCAAAATGGAAGGAATCTTTATTACTGATTGAAATTATTTAATTTTGTACTAAATTCTCTGAAATTAAGCAGAGACTTCAGAAGGAGTTGAGGACTTTAAAAAGTATTTTCAGGATCACCTACAGCTTTGGGACCTGTGGCTGTCATTCCCTGCTTTAAAGAAATAATAGTTTTCAAGAGAAAACAAGACTCTCCGCTCCTGGCAATGCAAACTTAACATAAACCTGGGCCAGGTAAATGTCTTATTAAAACAGATGCTGTTTGTTATAGATGTTGCTTTAAAAAAATTAGGATGGAACATGCTGGGCTCCTTGAACTGTTATGTCTAGATAGAATTTTTAAAAACAGAAGCTTGTTTCTGTGCCCTTTCACAGCCTGTTTTGCTGTACTGCAAAGACATAATCAGTTTTTTAAAAGCACTTCAGTGTGATTCCTACTGCTAAGGAGTGATTGAAGTTCATTTTCCTGAGCATTCTTCTCCTCTAGTGCTTTATTCCATGGCAAAGTCAAACTCAAATATAAAACAACTCAATATTCTTGCCTGTAAAAAAAAGTAAAGACATGGCAATTATTCAGGGAAAAATTCAGGGACTAGGGTGGATGGGATATAGATGGGAGAATGGCAATTGTTAACGGGAAATCTCTAGCAGCTTTCAGGAATACTGTTCCACAGGTTACTATATTTGAGTTCAACTTATTCATTAAGTTGGGCTGTAGGGATCAATGGGATTCTTGCTACTCCTTGACTCCATTTCTGGTTGGCAGTGGAGTTTCCTAGGCTTATGGTCCTGAGGAACTTTGATCTGTTTTCTCTGGGTGGGGTCTGAAGTTACTCAGAAGTTCATGGCTTCCATGATAACCATGGGCCTATCCCAAGTCATCCACAGCCTAACATAGGGAGAAAGGTCACATGCTTGATCTAATTTTCTTGTTGGAACAGTGGCAGTGTAATTGGGGGACTCTCTGTGATTTTCATGTCATGGTCAAATCCATCCCTAGTCCCCATGAGATTCCCTGGTGCTACCCCCACTTCGAATTATCTCTAGACCAATTGTCCATTCTGGACAATATTTTCTGGCAGAAAAAGCATGTCACAAGTCCTGTCTATTAAGAGTTGTCATCTGGTCAGATGCAGGAGGAGAGTCTTTCCTGCCACAACATCTGCCCTCTGAACGCCATTACCTTTGAGGTTAGATTGCCCACAACTCTACTGGCTTCTGGAAATTTCTGTAGTCATGGCTTTCCCATCAAGCCTAGGCCTCTGGTGGAGGTATGGAGGATGCAAAATGGCTGTATTGTTTGTAATACATTGACTACGCTTACCCACAAATTGTGTTTTATGGTTTTAATTGTTTTAAATGATTTTTGTTCTGATTGTTTATATTTGTTTAGAGTCAAGCATGTGAGTGGGCAGCTATATAAATTGAACAACTAAATCAACTAAAACTGCTGGTGTTCTACCAAAGTAGCAACAAGGCTGGCTATCAAACATGGAAAATAAATAGGCCACTGTATCATAAATAGAAAGTTTATTTGAAAGTTATATTAAATATGTACAATATGTGTATTAGCACCATAGAGAATTTTGCATGAATAATATGAAAATAGAGCCATTCTTACTCAAATTATTCAGGATATTGGGAAGCGTCAAGGGCTTCTCATGAAGGGCAAATCAATGTTAAGCAACAGCTGTTAAAATATCATAATGCCTCTCTTCCTGGCAGGCTCTGGCTTGGTAAAAAGACTTCATCCAATGGAGAAAGATAAGGTGCTGCGCCTGAAGACTATTTCAATTTCCCAAGTAAGTGATACCTGGCACTATCTTGAGATGATCAGTAGGGAAATGGAAACCAGGAACTGTAATGGTACTAATTTCATCTTCACTCTATCTGATTGCTCATTCACATCTATGTTAACAAGAAGTAATTTTAATGAAGCTAATAGGAGTATAGCTGTCTGGCACACTGAAAATATCTGCAATTTCCAGCCTGCAATATAAGTCCTTTATAGTACCATCAGGCTAGGATTCCCTAGATAATGTCAAATGGCCATGAAATAAATGAAAACTGAATTTAACCTTAGGAAGAAAATATATATAGTCCTGAAACTATATTTTAGGTTTTTCAGATAGGCTTCCTTAAAACTGAAAAAGTAAAAAAATACGTAGACATGAAGTTAAGTTCTCTCCTTACTGCAATATACTGTATGTTTACCCCAAAGACAAAATGATTCATTTACAATTCTCTACAAGTCTACTCATCAGTAAATTCTTCTGAGTTGGCTGGAGTTTAGTAGTAAATAAACTCTTTAATTTGGAGACTTGTTATTAGTTAATTTTACTTATTTATTTTTTTCACATATTGTTGAAGAAATGAACATTTTAGATTTTGGAAGTATGGATAATTGAATCCCCACATCCTGTTCAGGATAGCCTCCAAAATTTGTTATTCCAAAAATGCATTAAATTTAAATTTAATTTAGTAATATCTCATTTAACAGCTGAATGAAATGACAAAACTGCAAATTAATATGCAATAAAATGTATTTAATTTAATAAAAGGAACATCAATCTACCATACATGTATATAAATGCAATAAAGGGAAAACATACAAAAAAATAAGATGGAACATTTTAATTCAAGTTAAACTCACTCATATTTTAACACAGGAACTGGAACTATTACAAAACAAGACAAACGTATCCATGAAGTTATGTTCCCCTTTGCACTCTAAACATCAAAGAAAACCTCTTAGAAATACAAATCAAGTGCTATTATATTTAACAAACACAGCTTGATTTATTTCCACATCCTCTACCTTTGTAGAGATTCATAACATCACCTTTCCAATAAATTGATAGCAATAATATTCTGCAACGTTCTGTCATCAGCTCATCGATGTCAAGCTTTAATTCAATTTCTTGGGTACTTGGCCAGTATGGACATTTAATAATTACAAATGTCTGATCAAATATTATTTCTGTCTCACCTTATTAAAAAGGCATGTTAAAAGACTTATATCAAATTAGTTATTTGGTGAGCGAAGTCATTCAGACCCATGTAAAAACAAGTCTTAAATAACCATTAAAAACAATTAAACATAAATATAAATACAACCACAGACATTTTGCAATTTGTTTTGTCTCATCTATTATATTTCATTGTTTTATATTGTTTTTGACTCTGTGCATTGCCCAGAATCAGTAGGAATCAGGCAACATTAAAAATCAAATAAATGTTTTTATATATTAAAAAAACTCTATATGATGTAAGTATTGCACAGAATAGAATAGAATAGAATAGAATAGAATAGAATAGAATAGAATAGAATAGAATAGAATAGAATAGAATAGAATAGAATAGAATAGAATAGAATAGAATGGGAATAAAATAGAATAATAGAGTTGGAAGGGACCTTGGAGGTCTTCTAGTCCAAACCCCTGCTCAGGCAGGAAACCCTATACCATTGCAGACAAATGGTTGTCCAGTTTCTTCATAAAAACTTCCAGTGTTGGAGCACTCACAACTTCTGGAGGCAGGTTGTTCCACAGATTAATTGTTCTAACTGTCAGGAAATTTCTCCTTAGTTCTAGGTTGCTTCTCTCTTTGATTAGTTTCCATCCATTGCTTTTTGTCCTGCCTTCAGGTGCTTTGGAGAATAGGTTGACTCCCTCTTCTTTGTGACAACCCCTGAGATATTGGAATACTGCTATCATGTCACCCCTAGTCCTTCATCAGTGTGAAATTCATGCCGTTTCTATGTATGTACAAATGTAAATATTACTATAGTAGTTTTTTCTCCAATCACCACTAAAACAACCTTCCAAGTAAAATTACATAGGATATACTAAATGAATTGTCAGAATGAACAAAGTTACATTAGGAAATATTTCAGTTAGTCTAATTACTGGGGGCATTCTGAGATACACTCTTTCCTTTTACATATATTATTCAAAAGTCTGCTTTTGCTTTTACAATTCTGTATTCTACCACCCATTTAGACCAATGAGGGATATGCATTTAATTTAGACAGGAGCTTCTGGACATATGTCTTTTTTTCTACAGAATATTAAACAGTATCAAAGCTTTCACTTGTTTCCCAGCAAGTAGTTAGTCACGGCGTAATGAGCCAGATTGGGATTTTTGTTATTCTGTTATATTACTTTTCACTCTTTCCTGCAAAATTACCACCAAACTGCTCTTAGTAAAGGAAGTATCAAAAAAGAGGTTAATTCTTCTGTTTTCAAAAAGCACTAACCTGGGAAGCTGCTAAAATCCAGTAAAGTGTCCTTTTAGACTTTTTCAACAAGGTCAATTGAAAAATGCAAAGTATGATTACTTGGAACGTTGCTGATCATTTTAGAAAGTACCTTAGAACTGAACAGCTTGGTTTTCCAGTTTTTCTTAATTACATATTTCCAGAATGGTTGAAAACTGTAAAATTACCTCCACTGTCTTTGAAAGCTTGCTCTGCATAAGTTCTATTGATTTCAATAGATTTGCAAGGGTAGTCTGCCTTCAGGGGAATATCATTGGTGCTAACTGCATGCATGAAGTTGCATGACAACAGTGGTAAGTGAAGTATCTACCTTCCCTAATGAGAAAATGCTCAGAGATGGCCCATTAATATGTATCATTGTGATAATACAAGACACATTTCCAATAGGAGATGATTACAGAATATCATATCAATAGGTGCAGGATTCAGGCTGAGAAAGCTTTTCATGGATTATTGGAAGTGTTTTAAAAACAAGCTATCATACACCAGTGTTATGGCTGAAGGTCAATATAACTTCCATATATTTATATTGCAGCAATGATGGCCCAAATTATTTATGATAGGGAATGCATCTGATTATGGAGAACATTGGCTTTATCATGCTGGGCTTCTTACAAAAATATATTATGTGTATTTTTTTTTTCTATTCGAAGTATTAATTTCACACATTTTTATTCTGCTTTAATTATATGAAGCTAAATGGCTTACAGTACAAAGCATCATAAATTATTTACAAATCAGCATACAAAAACATCAATAAATAAACAGAAAAACATTTTAATGACATAATTCCATGTCATAGTGGCCCATAGTTACATTCCATATTAATAGCATCACCATTCATCTCGGGTACCCAATATTCCACTGTCCCAAAACACTTGGAAAGAGAGAGGTTTTCTGAATATCAGGAGTGAGGCACAGATCTTATATCCAATGAAGAGAGTCTCTGCAGCAAATGCTTTCCTCTGAGTTCCATCCTACCATATTTCACATGAAGAGAGAATTCTCAGCAAATATTCTCAGCAAGCAAATACCTCACTGCACTTTGTTCCCCCAGCTTTCAACTTCAAATAAACACAACTAATTTTATCTGTAAAGTGCTCGGGTAGTCTATTTTAGCTTGTTATTAACTATTCCATCCTATCCTTTCCTGAAAGAGTCTGATTACCTATGGGCAGTACCCATAGACATAATAACTGACAAGTAGTTCCAATGTGTCGTCCTTGCTGCCATAGTGTAGGCATGAATGAGCTTATCACAAATGAAGGCAAATATATGTATCAGGATAATGTTGCAGGATTCAATCTGGGTCACTCACCAGGACCAGAGGTTTAGTCTTCCAAGCTTCTGGACTTGTACTGGAACCCATTCTCAGGGAATTTCTCTCTCACCAGAATGTGTCTTATATCAGTGTTGAATTTAATTCAATCCTTATTTTCTACCAGTGTCACTTCTGGCATTTCACTTCCCAGACCTCAAAAACCAGGGAGCCGTCTATAAATGAAATACAAGGACTGATGCTCAAGAATAATTTTATTAGGATTCCTCACTACCTTTGTGTTTTAGAGGTTAACAAGATTCTCAACAGGGCTGCTCTCCAAACTGCTGAAAAGTTCCTGAAATGCCTTTGGGAGACTAATGGGATCCATCAAATACTTGGCAAGATCATCAAAACTGGCCTATCTCCTGGCATAAATTAGTGATGCCAATTAACTTCCAGGTTCATAGAAAGGGATCTATCCACAGCAAGGGTATTATTCTTATCATTCCTACTATCAGATTAGGTAATCTGATAATGGCTCGAACAAACTCATGGTTGTCATAAGAGCTATAAAATCCTGAATTACCCCAAGCTGAAATCAGTCAGTCCCAGCAGCAACCAACTCCAATGTAAACTCAGGCAGAAATTCCTCTGTGCAGCTGGGACAGTAGTTCAATTGTAGTACAATGAAAATATCCATTTCTTAGGTCCAATTGAATGTTGAGGGCCTCAGTCCTGCCACATAGTTAGGGCCCCTAGACACTAACAGTTTCTTCCGTTGAAAAAGGGATTTCCTATCTCCCTTAACCTTAGGGTGGAGGCTGATGCAATACTGAAGCTTAGAACACCCCAACCATGTTTAATGTCTAATAAGATTTGACAGGGTGAGCATACTCCAGGTCCACATTTCTTGGGTCATATAAGCAGTATCATTTGGCAGGACCCAGGAGATGTGCCTTCTCCATCACCACGCATGCTCTATGGAATAGCATTTCCCCAAAGATTCAGATGGCCCTGACCATCTCAATGTACAAGTCTTTGAAGTCTGTCAAATATATGGGGAAGAATGGTTACCATGCTCCAGCAGTTATTATAAGATTGAAAAAACAAGTACAATTTACTGTCTACATTTTTCTGACTCATCTCATGTTTTCCACAAGATTATGCTATTTTCCTGTACAGGTTCTTTGCTTTTAAAAGAATCAAAACTTGGTTAAATATTAATTAAAGAAATTGATTTTATCACAGTAAAGGCGGGTAGGTTTAGCTTCAGAGACACCTGAGATGATAGAACTGATTAAATCCTTTAAAACTAAAAAAAAAACAACCTACCATTAGTTTTATGGATATTTCTTATCAATAATCTTTTGAATTATATATCTGTTACATGGAAATTGACCATTGAATAATATAAATGGATTCTCTGTGCCTTGACTACACCCAAAAGACCAATATTGCAGCGTTGGAAAGATAACTATATGGCCCCATTCACTCAATGGATTGAAGATGGGATTACAATTGCCATTTATGAGTGGATTGTCTGTAGATGTAAGCCTTGTATAATGAAATATGGAATTCATATGTTAGGCTAAAGATGAATAATATTTATTTAAATGTTTAGAAATAAATATACTGTACATGTACTTAACTATTTACATTAGATAAGTATATAGAATTGTCATTCTGGTTACAATATATTATACTTTGTTTATTTCTGTTTAGTTATCTCATTTTTAAAAACATTTTAAAGCATTGTTTCCTTTTTGAGAATCTATAAACAGTACCTGCATTATAATTATTTATTGTATTTCTATTCTTTGTCCTTTTTATTATTTCAAAGGCAATATTAAATAAATAAATCAGTGAAAGCAGGTGGGTTGGCTTTGTTTTAGTTGCTCGTTTTATTGGAATCCAAATTAAAATATACTTATTTAGATCCACAGTTTACTGCAAATATTACTATCTTGCTTAGTTCCTTAACATCACTATTAACTATAGGAATATTTCTTGCCAACTCTTCTAAAATTCTTTCTTTTCCCACAAACATATTTGGAATTTGCCTGTTGTTAAAAAACACTCCGATGCATCAGCTGAATTGCCTGCATTCTGTTATTGTATAATGCAGACAGTGATGTATCTACTTGTCTTCTCCTTCAAGCTTCCACAATAGGCATGAATTCTGCATCAAATTGTTTGCTCCAAGAATTCTATTAGTTTGTTATGTTGTACACAGCACTATACTCTTCACTAAAAGTTTCTTCAAGGGCAAAAAAGAAAATCCTTCTCTGGATTTCCATGTTATAGTTATTCCCTTATCAGCAAGTCTTCATCACATTCTCTGAATAAATTCATTCTCTAAATACAGACAAGTAAAAAGAAAATAGTAAAGACTATCTTGAATCAAGCCATGAGAGTCCATGTAGGCTTTGGGCAGGAATACTGAAATTATTTGCCACTATTATTTTTCTGGGATGATTTTCATCTTTCTTGTGCTTTCTTACAGCCCTGAAATTTTATGGTTTCTCATCCAAGTTCTAAAAATATCCAATGTTGGTTACTGTTTGGATGACAACCAAGGTGAGTTAGGTACTACCATCCAGAGTCGATCACAAATGGCCATTGGAACTCTCTACCAAAAGTGTAAGCAGAGATATTGGCCGAATGACTTCTCCAAATTTCTTCAAGTATAAAGTTGTCCAACAACTTCTGCAGAGGAAAACTTCCACACTGCATGACTGCTGAAAAAATCCATTAGCAGAGTTTCTTGTTGGGTCTTTCCTGGGACTTATTGGAAGCATGGGAAACTAGAGTGATAATTATATCTTGAACAAGATGATTATTAATAGTGAAGAGCTCATTTAATTCATTTAATAAATCAGACCGAATAAAGACCATTTAAAACAGAAATTTCCTCTAATATTTTTTTGAGGAAGCAGCATATTATCTTACATTGTAAATCAAGATTTACAGGTTTTTGACTGATGGACAGGATTTATATACTGCCTTTCAGGGCTAATGCTTTAAGAAAGCTTACAACATTATCAAAAGCAATAAAACTTAGACAGACCAAATCAACTACAATAAAAATCAGAAAGATAAAACTAGTGGGACATCTTCATTTTAGCCATTGTCTATCCACTGCAGGATGAAGGCCTCTTTTTCACGTTCCCAAACAATACGGTCCTGAGCTTTTTTTTGCCAATTGTGCCTGCAATATTGCTGATGTTGCCGATACATCTTGTTTTAGGTCTCTTTCATGGATGCTTTTTATCAAGTGGGATCCATTCTATGACTGCCTTGCTCCACCTGCCATTGGTTCTTCCTGCTATGTGACCAGCCTGTTTCCATTTCAATTCTTTTGCTCTCTTTTGATTGTTCTCTAATCCATGTGCAAGTCTTTCTATCTTGTCTTGTGATGCCAAGTACGTATCTTTCCATGGCTCTTTGCGCCACTTGTAGCTGTTGTATCAATTATGACGTTAGTGTCCATGTTTCACTAGCATACATTAGAGCAGGTAGCACACACTGAAAACTTTTCTCTTCAGGAATAGGGGGAGGTTGTTCTTGAAAATTATGCTTAGCTTGCTAAATGCCTACCAAACCACATTTAACATGCTGTTCAATTTCCTTTATGGTATCACCTTCCATTGAGATCCATTGGCCAAGGTATATGTAGTGGTCTACTACGTCTAGTTCTTCTCCAGATATGATTTTTTTCTTTCTTTGATGAATTTATTAAACATAACCTGGCTCTTTTTCAGGTTTATTTTTAAACCAAATGGTTCTCCTGCTTTGTGCAGCTATTGTATGTTTCTTTGAGCTCTTCTGAGTCTTGTGAGAAGAGAACAACATCATCTGTAAATCTTAAATGATTTAAACAGGTGGCATTAATTTTTATTCCATCTTTTGCAAAAGATGGGCAAAAGATGGAATAAAACTAGTAGGTAAGAATAATTAAATGGACTTAAATACAACTAAAAGCTTAATTTCTTTACCTGCCATTTAAAAAGTAACCAAAAAAATACCTATTAGGCAAATGTATCAAAATAGCAGAGATAGGAATGTTGGACAAAAAGCGTCACTTTAATGTACATTTCTTTCTTCATACATCTTGAACAAATATACCACCTAATATCCAAGGTCCGCTTTTCCAAATGTTATGATTCATGTTGCCAATGAAAACCTGTATATGGAACATATTGGTAAAATATATGCTTCCAAAATTCATTTTCAAGGACCAAACAACATTAAATATAAGGAAATTACATAATTACAGTGTATAATTTAGGCAAAATATGTCCCCAAATATATATATCCCCAAACATATATTCTTTTTAAGAATGAAGGTAACATAGCAAGATGAATATAAGCTTAATGAAATGAATTGCTATGTGAAATCAATATTTGAGAGAGATTTTTTTTCCAGCTTTAGAGCAAGGATTCTATAGTATGGACAAAACTACAGAGATGCCTTTCTTTATAGAAGGTTCAGAACACTAGATAATACATAAAAGTGCCTCTAGCAAAAATAAAAGAATTAGCCATAGATTATACTGAGGAATACTCAAAATACCCGCAGTTGCTTATTGTTTCATAGAATTACAGTAGATGAAAATAACAAGGTAGTTTACATCAATATGTAATCAATATGTACAGAATCCATCACACTGCTCAGTCCCCTCTCACTTTTGTCTCTATAAACTAGGGATCTCCAAACTTGGCAATTTTAAGACTTGTGGACTTCAACTCGCAGAATTCCTCAGCTAGCCATAAGTCTCTTTATTGAGTCGTGTATTTGATTTGATTCTTCACATCCAATCACTTTTGGAAGGGTTTTTTTGAAAAGGTAGTTTGAACAAAACTTCATTGAATGGAATCAACCATGGATTCCAATCACTCCATAGACATTTAGCGATGCACTTTGGGATGAACACCCTTCAAATGGTGTGGAGTATGAATGGATTTCCAGATCACATTGCAGATTACAGGAACCATTTGTGCTTCAGTTTGAGATGCAGACAACACAGACTCAACCCCAACAGCCTGCGCCTGTCTTCAACAGTGAAGGGACACAGGGCAGAAAACTTCCTGCAGCCAAGAAGGCTCCACACACATTTGCACTACTTAGGTGACCTTGAGTACACAGGTCAACCTCCAAATGACCTCAATGACTCTAAAACAGGGGTGTCAAACTACCAGCCCATGGGCCGGTTGCATCATATGGAGGCCATGCCCACCCCAGCTCCAGCAATCAAAAAAAAGTCACGACACGTCGTGACATGTCATATGACGCGGCAAGTTTGACACCCGTGCTCTAAAAGAATGCAAATGATCAGCTGTCTGCAAGGAATATAAATCCTTCCATTCCCCACCATCCAATCAGAGCTAAAGAAGCTTCTTGGATGAGAAGCAAAATGTCTTCAAAGAAAAATAAGAAAGTCCAGTTGCCTCCTGAAAAAGCACCTTTGGGACACACAGGACCTGGATGACTAAGAATCTCCATAGACAATCACCCATGGAATTTTCTAGTTCCTTCTACTTAATAGTGAAGTAATACCTAGCAAAAGCCATATCATGAATGCATTTGATTCCCTAAGTTGCTTTACTTTTGTATGAAAACATTCCCAATTTGAATAGGGACATGAATGTTGGGTTCTTGGTGGTTTCTCAGCTTGGTTGATGATTCCTTGATTAAGGTACTGTTTCTTCCCTGATTGTTTATCAGTGCTGTTTTCTGCTTATCTGGAAGTGGACCTTGGGAAAGATATGCTCTGGGCTATTTATTTCCTTCTTTGATCTTTTTAAATATAGTTAATGGTGCTTAAGAGTCAGTTTGGTGGTTAGAATGCAGTATTGCTGGCTAACTCTGCCCACACCTAGGAGTTTGATCCTGACAGGCCCAAGGTTAACTCAGCCTTCCATTTTTCCCAGGTCGGTAAAATGAGGACCCAGATTGTTGGGGGCAATATGTAAATACTGCTTCTACATTGTAAATTGCCCAGAGAGTGAAGTAAAGTACTACCGGTATAGGGAACTATATAAGTCTAATGCTATTGCTAAAGATTAGACTAGACAGAATAGAAACTAAGAGACTATGAGTTCTAGTCCTACCTTAGGCACAAAGCCAACAGGATGACCTGGGGCCAGTCAGTCTCTCTCATCCCTAGAAGGAAGGCAATGGTAATTCATTTCCAAAAATATTGTTAAGAAAACTACAGGAGCAGGCTGTCTTCCATGAAGGGACTAAAAAGGAGGTAGGGTATCTCTGTTGATGGCTGATTTGTTGAATTTCCTAGCAATTTTGGATCTGGCTTGATCCAAAATGTCAACAGTTTAGGAACCATAAGAGGAAAAGACACCCAACCAATACTGGCAAAGGAAACTATTATACAGTATATTAAAAAATCAGCAAATTTTCCTTTCCTGTGCATTGATGATGTTATCTAGCCTGATAATATAACATATGCAGGAGAACAATCAAATTCAGAGAATACAAATAACCATGAGTGCTGAAAATTAAATGTGAGAAGTACAATGCGGAGAGAAAAATTAGCTGAGTCTCAAATGTAGGAGGCTACAACTTAATTCGGGGAGAAGACAACTCATTGAAGAAGCTTCATTTTTAGGGCTCATTCACATAGTCTTCTCATCTGGCTCCAAGAAGGCTTATTTGTTGAAGAATTGTTCACCTGCAAGCTGAAAGCAGATCAAGGAATTCTGACAAGAAAGTGTTTTTTCATAGGACAATGAAACTAAACCTCCTACACAAAAATGTTGTGCCACATAGAGGAAGAGTCTGTTCCAGAAGTATATGCTAGATAGTTCTGATTTTGTCCAGCCAGCCATACTACAGTGTTGATGCCAATATTGTACGTGTGATGGAATAGAATTAATATTTTGCTCTTCCCAATATTTATGTGAAGCAATCACAGGAACAAAATGATTAAATTCAAGCCAATTGCAAGTTACCACTTCTGAATACAAACAAAACTTATTTTCTTTCTGCATGAGTGTGATTTTTTTTTTTTACATATTTGTCAGCTTTGCCTTGACATTTATATTGCTGCAGGAGACTATTATCTTGTCAACCATGTTCTATTGCGTTGACATTATCTCTTAACTACATAATTACTTCAGTAGGCCCTATAATATGAGCAATAAACTATTTGAAGTGCTTCAAACTAAGCTAAGTATAAAAGTTTTTCTTTATCAAACATATTTGGTAAATAAAATTATCTTTTATCTGCTAAGGAAATAAATTGTACAATTACTGTTAGGCAGCAAACAGATTTATAAAAGTTGATACATATCTGACACTTTAAAATTACACATGTTTGAATCTAACCATATCAGAAATGATATTTCTACTGTTGCAACGCTAACGTGGGACTGGCTTGAAAGTAAGTGAACAGTTCATGAGCTTTGTAATACCTTGCTTATAAGTTTGTTTATTTATAAACATAACTTATGCATAAACACAGTGGCAGGTTCAATAGACAAGGATATCACTCAATATGTTATTTGGGCGGCAGTAGAAAAAATGGAATATGATTATTAGTGTAACATTAATACTAAATGTTGCAAATAATAGAAGAAACAGTAGTTCTAATTCTATTTTATCATAATTGTAGCATGATAGAATAGAAATGCTGACACCTATGTGACATCCAAATGTGTTGAGCTACAATCTACATCAATAACCATTGTCTCCTCTCCATAAGGATATGACAGAATCAAATAAAAGAGCAGAATATCATTCCTCTTCTTAATCTACTTAATTGAAATTTGCAAGCAACTTCCATCCTTTAGCAACTGGACAATAGGTTCATCCCTCTTAATTTCTTTTTGGCTCACTGAGACGTCTGCAATTTGCTTCATGAAGAGAACACGGAGCTAAACAAATCCTTTTAATTCACAACAATTTGCACAGAAGGAAATGGCCACCCATCATTCATTCACATGGTCGTGCCAATATCCAACTATCGTTCAAGGCAGACATCAAAATGAATGAAGCATTCCAGAAACAGATGGTTTAAATTGTTTGCTTAATAGCTGTCTAAATGTTAAAGCCTCTTTTGATTGCTCAGATGCACCAGATTTTCCTGCAGTTGAAGCTGCTGTCATATATCAAATATTTCTTGGCTTTTCTGGTAAGAAAAATTTATGTTAACAACACTACATAATCACAGGACAACATATATGGGATCCATTCCAGTTTGATGTTGATTGAGGTATTAAATTCCGATTGGTCAGTCAGTGGCAAAAAGGAATGGTAAAAACATATAAATCCCATGCTGTTCCCAGACTGAACCAGGCAGGCCTTCTATAAGGAGACTGATAGAAGATAGGATGAGTGAAAAATGGCAAAGACAAGGCTTGATTGGGGAAACTGGATGGATATTCTAGAAACATTTAACAGGAATGGATAATTACTGTTGCTGGCCTGCTCCCAGGCCCAATTCAAAATGCTGATATTGATTTACAAAGCCCAAAGTGTTATCTGATATCCAGGGAACTAAATTAAAATGCTGTTGTTAATTGCTTGTATTTACAAAGGCACAGTACAAATCAGAAGAAAAATACTATAGCTGCTAAATTTCATCCCCCTCAAATCAGTTTACAAGTTAACAACCAATAGTTACAACTAAAAGAAATCAAATAATCATTTGCATTTAAAGGAATGATCCACAATATTGCAAAGTGCACAAGCTCTCATAATTAATTTAAAACAACTGTTAACCAATGACTTCATAGTCCTGTATGAACCAGCTTGTGCATTAGAATTTACTAATGATCCCCAACTGATTAAGCAGTTGTCAAGCACAGATGGGTCTTTTTCTCTTTGGGAGCCTCATATTTGGAATTCCTTTCCGTAATTATTTTCTTCATGGCACCAAGTATGTTTCTTTATTATGTCTTTAATATGTCGTAAGTTATGTTGAAGATTCATGCATATTATTGGCATGGATACCCTACTGTTGTACTCATTCTGAGGTTACAAATTAGAGGAACACGCCGTTCCCAAAAGTGAGAATGTGGACACCGGCAGACCACAAAGGCAGAATGTAAAATAATATAGAAGCACAATGAGGCATTGTCTCATGATGTCATGACTGCCACAGTAGATATCAGTGAAAGAAATCTGAACATATGTTGTATGGGTGACTACATGAGAGATTGTGATAAGAACAAGAGAAGTAGTGGAAGATGGGATAGCTATTGTATATCTCTGTCCCACTCTTAAAGTGTTCTAAGAGCTTTAATATTTGTGCAAAAGAGAAAGCAATCCAGAGATTATTGAGATACTAGCAATTCTAAGTAAGAGTAACATGAATTATTACAATAACTTGTGCTGTATTTTCATACCAACACTGGTCTACAAGGAAAAAGGCTCAGAAATGAAAGTAGCTTAATTTTGGGTCACTAATAAAGGAAAATTAAGTCCTGAGTATTAATTAGCTCCAGTTTCCAAGATACAGCTTCAGGTCAAAACTGCATCAAAATAATTCAAAATTATGAGGGGGGATGTGAGATTATGCTCCATAACTTTTCTGCAAAATGTGATATAGCATGAGAATGGTGCCACACCAATCATTATAAATTTATCTTTTTATTGATACCAATAACATAATTTTCCATTCATTTGTTGATTTTTCATGTAACATTTTCATGCTTTTTGCATAAAAAATTGACAAACTCTTAACATCAGATTAAACGACAAGGTTCCACTGTTGTAATCTGCAGCCCAGTAGCTCAGGTCATTTAGTTCACTCTGTGAAATTAGATGTGGTTCAGGAAGAGCTAAAGTTTGGGTCCGCTGACATCAACGGCCCCGAATCAGCTCCATCCTGTTCATCGTCTTTCTCATCATCTGAGTCTAGAGAGTAGGATTCTGGTGGATCTGGAATTGGCAAGTCCTCACCATGGGGAACAGGATGCAGTGCGGATGGAATGTTTGGCTATTCCACGGTCCACTTCTACTTTCCTGAGATCCCTTTTTTGCAATTGGGGGAACCATGTGAAAATAGCAGTCACTACTATGATTGGTGGGTTCCCTCCACACCATTGGAACTGCAAATGGCATGGATTTTTTCTTCTTGTTTAGCCAATGATGCAGATAAGTTGCACATGTAATGCAACAATAATGAGGGGCCCAACTCTTGTCCTGATCCCTATTTTGCATCCAAGATATATGTGGTATGCCTTTTTTACCACTGCCGTCATACTGCACTTTTGAGGTGCAAATGTAACCTCTCCACAAATGTAGCAAAAGTTATCTGCATTGTTTACACAGTTTTGTGGCATCTTGGCTTCTGACGGAAAATATCATGCAACTGTTCCTGGGAAATGTTAGACAATAACACTTTCACAAGCCACCAGATGTAACTGTATGATATGTAGATCTGACCAAGACAAATGTACCTTGAAATAACAGTGCAATAAATTACAGTTAGGTAATAATCTTTAGTCTCAAAGTAAAGATAAATGTATAAACTTCCATGTGGTACCATTTTCATTGTTCTACCGTAGTACTTTGTCGAGAAGTTATGAGGCATCATGATCACTAGACAACTCCCTCCCTTGTAAGCAAATATACTCACCTGTGTATAAATCTTTATTGCGAAATATTTTGAAAACCTTAGCCAACCAGCACCTTTACCACCTGTTTTCTAATTCATCTAATCAAAATATGTAAGAATTAACACATTTTATCTCAGAGGTCGATAATTTCCCAAAATTTGTAGACCAGTGTAATCTAAACAGCAGCTAATGGGGATTAGGTTGCCTCTCTATATATCATGAAGAACTATCTACATAAAATATTTTTACATGTTTTAGTTGATGCTGGCTTCTATTTCACAAACCACTATAATGTACTGTTTTTTAAATATCAACTATTCTGCAATCAGCTTGAACTTGAATGATCACCAATGTCTGACAGTACTGTTTCAGTATTTCAAACTAGACTTCCTTGAAGATAGTAAGGGAGTGATACAGACTGAGGCACATTGTTCCGATTTATCAAACAAATTGACATTTCCAGTAGTCTTCGCAAAGAGAATAATAAAAACATTACCTTGTGCTGACTCAATAAAACAACCTATCCTAAAACTATTCCTTCATACAAGTTACCAGTTGATATGGAATCTCACCTATAAAACTCATTATTTTTTAAAAAATAAGCAATTACAGTTTCAGATGTATGAGTTTAGTTCAGTCCTGGCACATTTGCCACTCAATCCCAAAATATGGGGATGCCCAATCATATCTTTTCAAGCCTATATTGAGTGAAAGATTCTACATCTAAATTCAATATAGAGGAATCATCACCGTGTCCGACAGACAGAGACAAATAAAGCAGAACTCCAAAGCTTGCAAATTCCTTAAAGGACATGTTTATTAGTTACAAAGTATCAGCATGTCAAAAGTGAAACCAAGTCTGAAGACACACGTAACAATTCCCCAATACAAAGTTAAGAAATCCCACCCCTAAGGCTATGCAAGCAACTATGTTTCCCAATACTTCTTCTTGGTGGGCTTTTTACATAATGCCCAGCCTTCAGTCTCGGGAGCAGCCGATGACCTTGGTTCCCATGGGATAAAAGTTTATTTAGACTAGCAAAGCACCTGGCAACCCCCCTCCCTCCTTTCTATGTGTCAACTGAAAATGAATAGGGAAAATGGCTACAGCCATGCTCATTTTTAAAGTTGACACCATCATTACCATCACTGTCACCACCATCTTATAAATGAGATGGGCAGCATAAAAAAATTATAAATAAAATAAATAAAAATAAAATAAATCATCATCATACTGTATTCATACACACTGAATAAGAGAATCATACACATGTCTCTAAGAGAATTATATTTATCTGAATGTATTGAGTGCAAATGTAAACCAAGCCTCCAATTCAGGTGTTTAGCTTCCCGAACAATGCTGCAATTAGGGTCAAACCTCTAGGTCAAGATCTAGAGTACCACAGCCTAAGAGAGCCCTCAAAGGATCATCTAGAACATGGGTGTCAAACTCGGCACGTCACGTGATGTGTCGCAATGTATCGCAACTTTTTTTTTGCATTGCCGGAGCTGGGGTGAGCACGGCCTCCGTATGATGCAACCGGCCCATGGGCCGGCAGTTTGACACCCCTGATTCTAGAACAAGGCTTTTCAAACGTTTTCAAGTGATGGAACCTCTTAAATTAAAATTTCCTGGCACCCCTATTCAAAAGGCAAAGTTCTAATGAGCTAAAATTGGCAATAAACGAAAACTTGTACTCATTGCAACTAATTGCTGCCTGCCTAAAACAAATGAGGAATAGATACCTGAGGGGATGCTCCTGCTTTTCTTTGCCCTTGCCTGAGGAAAGGAGAGGTAGGTAAATATGTAATTCATGTTATAGTAGATATTGTATTAAAGGGTACCTTTTGGGTAAAAGGTATTTCTATTGGCAGTAGGGTGAATCAAAGTTAGGTTTAGGCTTCCTTGAGGTTTGTTTTAATTTGATGTGACGGTTAGCTTGAGTATTTATGGTTAGCATTAGTCTTAAATCCATGATAATTTTTATCATAAAGGTGATATTAGGATTAGAGTTAGGCTTCCTTGTGGTATAATATTTGATAGACAGGTTCATTGTTATGTGAGTTTTTGTGATTATTGGTAGTGTTACATTCATATAAAATGAATATTGAGTTTAGGCTTTTTGTTTTGTTTTGCTTTTTTTAATTCTGTGTTTCAATTTGGTGTGAGGGCTAGCTTTAGGTAGGGTTACCAGACATTTGACAAAAAAAGGGAGGCATGTTCTGCCTTTTTTGTCTGATGTCCTCCATCCAGCATGCAAATATTGTCCAGCTCTTAGAGTAACTTGTTTTTTTAAAAAAAAAAATATTTTGGATGGTTTTTATAGGAGTAGTCATTCAAACTTTTGCTTACTTTAAATTGTCTGCTACTTTTGTTCCTTTGTCTATAACATAGTCAACAGCCAAGATTTATTTAATTTATTTCCTGATTCCAGCAATTGGTTTCAATCAAGCCCCTTGTATGGTCTATGACCGCTGTATGCTGTAGATCATTGATTCCTATGGTGAAATTTCAAAAGCCTGTCATTGTCAATTCTATATTATCACTAGCATATGTTCTTGAAAATAAAGATTTGTTGGGAAAATATTGCAATTGAAAGTAACAGCCTCTGATGCTATAAAAAGTAATTTCATACAGTTGTAGGTACATTTTTTTGCAGATACCAAAAAAATTAATCAGTTACTGTGTTCTCCTGTCTCCCATTTGGTCTGTTTTGCAAATGCCCGTGTCCACCTTTGCCTGTTCAGATATCTGATAGCCCCAGCTTTAGGGCATATTTTTATGGTTAGTCATAATCTTAATGTTTGAGGGGATTACAGTCTGAGATAAAATTTAAAGTTAGAAAAAAATCTATTATGGTGAAGCTAGATTTAGGTTTAAATGTCCTTGAGGTCTTCCTTGGTAAAATGTAATGGGTCATTTAGCATTTCAATTAGTTTTTATCATTGGCAATAGTGTCACGACATTTGTATTAAAATAGGGACTCCTGGCTAGATAATTTTTTGCAGTTAAAGGAGCCCTGGTGGTGTAGTCGTTAAAGTGAAGTATTGCAGGCAAACTTTGCCCACAGCCTAGAGTTTGATCCTGATGGGGCTCAAGGTTGACTTAGCTTTCCATCCTTCTGAGGTCAGTAAAATCAGGACTCAGATTGGAGGAGATAGACAATATGAAAATAATGCCTCTACTTTGTAAACCACCCAGAGAGTGCTGTAAATGTCATTGGTATTGCTCTTGCTAAAATGTCTATTGGCAGTAGAATGAAATTAGGATTAGGGTTAGGCTTCCTTGAAGTCCATGATTAAATATTCAGAGTTATAGGGTGATTTTTCTTTATGGTTAATAGTTGGGGATAATTGTTGGGGATAATCTATTAGAAAAACCCTTGACATATTGACATAAGGTGGAGCTAGGGCTAGTGTTAAGCTTCCTTCAGATCTCTGCTCAAAATTAATGGTAAGATTAGTTTTGGGGTGAAGTTATTTAGTCTGAAATTCACGTTGTAATAAAGATGGGCAGCTAGGATAGATTTGGAGGTGACTCATTTCTACGGCCATTGGGAGAACTGCAGGAATAGGTTAGCCTTTTTCAAGTCTGTGATTCAACTTAATGTGAGGGTCGGTATTTATAATTAGTTGTAGCCTTAAAGTCATGTATAGTGGCAATTGCTCGCTGGGATAAAGTTTCAGATAAAAAATTTTTATCATTAGAGTTAGGCTTCCTTGAGATCTAAGGTTATATTTAATGGTAAGATTAATTTTGGGTGTGGGGTTGTATTATTTCTGGCATTCTTACATACATGTTATAATGAGTATTGCTAGCTAAGAAAACTTGAGCATAAATATTTTTATGTAAATATTTCTACCACAGTATCCTGAAGTTACGTCTATGGTTATACTGTACTTCCTTGAGGATATGATTCGTAAATACGATTTATATTATTAGACTGAGCTTTACAGTAAATTTGTATGTATAAATACCCCAAACAATATTAAGACTTCTTAAATTAAAACTTTTATCTTTTTTAAAAGAGATCTAAGCCAAAAAGATCAGGACTCAGGCCAGAAACAAATATATACAGTGTCTCATTTAAAAAGACAAGAGAAATTTTTAAAAAATCCAATGTCTGCAGAGCACCCCCCATTCTACTGAAGAATAGAATAGAATAGAATAGAATAGAATAGAATAGAATAGAATAGAATAGAATAGAATAGAATAGAATAGAATAGAATAGAGCTGGAAGGGACCTTGGAGGTCTTCTAGTCCAGCCCCCTGCTCAAGCAGGAGAACCTATACTGTCCCAGACAGGTGAATGTCCAGCCTCTTCTTGAAAATCTCCAGTGATGGAGCTCCCACGATTTCTGGGAGTAAGCTGTTCCACCGGTTGAGTTAAGTTTCTCCTTAATTCCAGGTTGCTTCTCTCTTTGATCAATTTCCAACCATTGTTTCTTGTCCTTCCCTCTGGTGCTTTGGTGAACAACCTCGCTCCCTCTGCCTTGTGGCAGCCCCTCAGATACTGGAATATTGCTATCATGTCTCCCCTATTTCTTCTTTTCTTTAGACTAGCCAAACCCAAGTCCCGTAGCCGTTCTTCATATGTTTTAGTCTCCATGCCTTTGATCATCTTAGTATCTCTTCTCTGAATTTTTTCCCAAACTCTCAACATCTTTTTTGTGATATGGTGACCAAAATTGGCTGCAGTATTCCAGGTGAGGTCTTACTAGGATTTTATAAAGCGGTACTAATACTTCACGTGATCTTGATTCTATGCCTCTGTTTATGCAACACAGGATTGTATTAGCTTTTTTGGTTGCTCTGCACACTGCTGGCTCATATTCAAGTGATCGTCCACTAGGACTCCAAGGTCCCTCTCACAGTTACTGTTTTTAAGCCAGATCTTGCCCAATCTGTATTTGTACCTTTGGTTTTTCCTGCCTAAATGTGAGACTTTGCTTTTCTCCACATTGAAACTCATTTTGTTGGATAGGGCCCATTGTTCAAGTTTGTCAAGATCTTTTTGGATCCTGAGTTTGTCTTCTGGGGTGTTGGCTACTCCTGTCAGTTTGGTGTCATCTGCAAATTTGATGAGTTCCCCTTCAATTCCTTCATCTAAGTCATTTATGAAAATATTGTAGATTACTGGGCCTAAGACAGAACCTTGTGGTACCCCACTGCTTACTTCTTTCCATGTGGATGTAGTGCCATTGAGGACTACTCATTGAGTACGATTTGTTAGCCAGCTAGAGATCCATCTGGTGGTGATGTTGTCTATTCCACCTTTTCCTAGCTTATCAAGGAGTAGGTTGTGGTCTACCTTGTCAAATGCCTTACTGAAATCTAAGTATACTATATCCACTGCGTTTCGCTGGTCTACTAGTTTAGTCACTTTATCGAAGAATGAGATGAGATTGGTTTGCTATGATCTGTTTTTAACAAACCCGTGCTGGCTACTAGTTATGACTTTGATTGCTTCTAGTTGTTCGCAGATCTGGTTTTTTTTATTATCTTTTCCAGGATCTTCCCAGCTATTGAAGTTAAACTGATTGATCTGTAGTTTCCTGGGTCTGTTTTTTTCTCTTTCTTGAAGATGGGGACCACATCAGCCCTTTTCCAATCCTCAGGTACTTTCCCGGTGCTCCAGGATTTATGAAAGATGTGGTGCAACAAAACAGATTTCCTAAGTGATAATGTAAACAGGCAGCTGATGATACTTTGTGGGCACTGGGATACTGTTGTCCTATAGAATGTAACAACAGCTAAGATTGGCAGTGGCATAGAGCCCATAGGAACAGCCTGACACTACCCCAGGATTCTGAATTCTGTAAGAGAGAAGCAAGAAAGTAATAAGCTTGAAATAGCTGATGGAGAGATGGAACTTGTTTATTCATTACTTCAAAAATACTTAATAAAAATTTGGCCATGTACCTGTCAGACATCCTCTTGGCAGCAATGAAGAGTGAGTCAGTTGCTCTGTTATTGCCACCCCTTGGTGTTTTAGTGGGTTGATGTGATCAAGTTTTGGCATCAAGCCTCAGAGGAAGTGAGAGCTGGCTGTTTGAGGAAAGCTGTCAGGGAAGGTCATTACATGACTGAAGTACGCTGCAATACTGGTAATTTCCAGCCACTTGCCAAGGGCTTGAATCACAATCACATAAGCTTGGGGATACTGTGATGGCTGCAACTTTGTGGAACAGTCATAAGTCTCCTTGTTCAATGCCATCATAGTTTTGAATGTTTGTAATGAGTGGTTGAAACTGAGGATTACCTATATATCACCAATGGAGGGAGGGTGAAATGTCCTCTTTCTGAAATGTGTCCAACTAGATTCCAGGTATGACATCCAGGGGAGGGGCAGGGGTGGAGCTATAATGTATCTGGGAGATCTTGGAGAAGATCAACAACACTCCGCTTGTGAGACTGGACATTGTCTATGCTGTTCAATACCAAGACTGGGCTGGCACTGACTTCCCCAGGCTCGTGGTGACAAAGGACTTTAACTTGCTTTCCCTAGGCACTGACTTAGAAGCAGCTCAGTTCAAGAACACTAGAGTCACCATGGACCTGATCCAGCTATTGTGGGCACAACTCACAAGGAGAGCCACACTTTAGATCTGTTTGTCTTGGGGTAGTGACAATTTGATTTTAGTTTATGTTATTACTGCCAGGACTAGGATAATTGGAGTTTTTTGTCTGGAGGAAGGCAATAATTGTGAGCTCCTGATTATTTATTAACAGAGGTATGATGATTTTAATAGAAATTCTTAATTCCCCCCCCCCTAGGGTTATTGTAAGCTGTCCAGAGCCACAGTGCTCAAGCTGGGGTGCTGTATTAATTTCTTAAACAATTCAATAGATAAAATACATTCCTAGCTATCTCTTTGACTGTAGACAGGTTTGTAATATTATATATCATAGACCTTTTTGTTTAAAGGTTCCTTAATTTATATTATGATATAATAATAGATGGTAATACATTACTGTATCAGTTGCTTTAATCTACAGTATATCTCCATTGTATTTAATTAGAAGCACACAATAAATAAAACCACTGTTACTACTATTCCCAATTGAATATTTTAAAAGATATAGACAGCAGAAGCTAATCAGTATGGTGATGCTGTGATTGGAATGAATTTAAAATATAAGTTTCAACCTACTCAGTTTAACAACAATAATAGCAATAATGCAGGTTGTCCTTGACTTACAGCTACAATTGAGCCCAAAATTTCTACGGCTAAGCAAGACAAGTGAGTTTTGCCCCATTTTATAACTTTTCTTGCCATGGTTGTTAAGTGAATCACAGTCAGTGTTAAGCTAGTAACATGTTTGTTAAGTGAATCTGGGATCCTCATTGACAGAGGGACGCAAAACATGAACACATGACCCTGGGACACTGCAACTGTCATAAATATGAATCAGTTGCCAAGTATCTGAATTCTGATCATGTGACCTTGGGGATCCGCAATGGTCATAAGTATGAAAAATGGTCATAAGTCACTTTTTCACAGGCATTGTAACTTCAAACAGTCACTAAATGAACTGTTGTAATTTGAGAACTACCAGTAATAACAACAAACTTACCAAGATGTCACTCTCTCAATTGCTCTTTATAGCTAAGATATCAGGAAGAGCTGCTAAATAATGTATTGTGCAGGAAAAGAAGAAAAATGTTAGCAGTATATTTCATCATTGAAATCAATTTTTGCTGCCATCTAAAGCAAAACCAGGATCTAAAACGACTTAGCTGCACCATTCCTCCTAATATTATAGTTCATCCAACCAAGTTCTATACTTCCTGGGGGTTTTTTTTCCCTGAAAAATTATTTATTATTCTCCCTTGCTTCTTTAATCAGTGGGTAAAGAAACTCTGAAGATGACTTGGGCTATAGAATTCCTGATGAGAGGATCTTTGGATAGGCATTTGCTAATAATTATACTTCCCTATTTTCAGTAGTTCTTCTCACAACTGCAATGCTAAATGATGCTATTTCAGGAAAGGGTTATTTCCCCTGTGCAGAAGCCTGAGTTTTATTTTCTATACCTTCCATTGCATGGACCCTTAATGCAAGTTCATTGACAGCTAATTCAGCTGCCAGTTTAAAGACTTTACTTATGTACATTCATCTTATTTATGAGCCCTTTTGACATAGTGACTATACTTGCTCATATTTAACAAACAGAAAAATGTTCTTCACAAAGTTATATTTGTGAAGACAAATATAACTGCTAAAGGAAAAAAAAACAAGTTTCACTATTGGTCACTTATGGAAAAAGAGATAGATTTTTTTTCCCCCTGGTTGGATAGATATTTTCTTTAATGACTCGGTGCCAAACAATTGTTGTATAATAAGAAGATGGAATAAGGCAACATTCTAAGAGGGACCTGCCAAGTACAGTATTGCCTACTATGATTTATGGATATGTGATAAAGATGGATTTCAGCAATAGATTCAGTCAATTCTATGTACTCTAAGTGAGATAGGACCTCTTATTAATTTGCAAATATACACAGAATTCACAGCCCAATAGTTACCACTGATTTTAAGACAAAATTAATTCTTTCATAGCATTTTACTTCATATGCATTTCCGTGTATATACTTTAAGAGTCTCAGAAGAGACATCTGGGAATCTCCTTATTCTTCTGGACATCTCCTTATTCATAATAATAATGTCCATAGCAAATTTATGAAATCATCTCCCAATGCCAATTAAAAATCTTGAATTTAAAAAAAATCTTGCAAGTCTAAAACAGAAATGTGGCCCTAGCTATAATCCCATTTTTCCTCCTGAATTGAATCACTAATAATCATAATTTTATCATTACATAAGAGATTAAACTTCTTACAAATAGCAACAATCGTATATAAACTTTTTATAAATGCAGTTAAGAGAAAGTTTGCCATATTTCATCTAGAACTGCATACAGGTATTCCTTGCTTAACAACTGCCTTATTTAGTGACCCTTCGAAGTTTAATGATGCTGAAAAGTCATTTTACTATTAGTCCTCACACTTACAATTATCTTAATATCCCCACAATCACATGACTGAGATTCAGACAAGTTACAACCAGCAGGCATTTATAAATAGTTACCTCCTGCAGTCATGTGATTGTCATTTGCACACTTCACAGCCAGCTTCCAACTAGCAAAGTTAAGGGAGAATCTGGCAGTAAAATCAGAAGTCACAATCACATGATACTTCACTTAATAACCACAATGGAGTTGCCAGTCCCAACTGTCTCGGTAAACGAGAAATACCTTTATTCTTTTATACTGTATGTATGTATGTATGTATGTGTGTGTGTGTGTTTGTTTGTTTGTTTATACCTTTATTTATTTACCTTTAATAAATACCTTTATTCTTTATTCTGTACACTGCATGAACCAAAAAGAGGGCTGAGAAAATATCTATGGATCCCTCACATCCGGGAGATTAACTGTTTCAACTTCTCCCCTCAGGACGCCACTATAGGGCATAGCATGCAAAAACAACTTGACCAAAGATAGTTTTTTTCCCCCTCCCCCATGCCAGCACTCTGCTGAATGCCTAATTCCCACAGCACTGTCTTAGGCCTAAAGATATTTATCCATGTAGTAGGCTGAATTGCTATTATCCTTGTCATCTTCTCATCTTTCTCATCTTCTCGTCCTTCCTACTACCTTCTCTTATTGGTATCTTATGATTATCACTTATTGTTTGTGTCTTATGATTAATGATTGTAACTATGCTTTATGATCTATGACCTATCACTTTTGTTGTTTGTATGCACACTGAGAGCTTATGCACCAGAGACAAATTCCTTGTGTGTCCAATCACACTTGGCCAATAAAGAATTCTATTCTGTTCTATTCTGCTCTGTTCTGTTCTGCTTTTTGCCTATCTATATTGCTCTGTGCTATTTGTACAAAATGTGTTCAAGAGACTACATCTTAGTAACACATCAGCATCAACATGCAGCCCTATAGCTCCTGTTATTTAATGTCATGATATTTTGCAGTTAGTTTTTCCTGAAAACGACTTCTTTGTTAATTATATTAATGACCCAATTCACATTCATTACTATAATTAGGCAAATAACAAAGAATTTGGGCCATCATTGGGATTTGATATCAGTGGAATGTAAGTACACAGTTTCATCATCATCTAAGCATGTTCATTCAGGAATAAATCTCAGGTAATGGGACTGCAACTTTAATTGGTAGGAATAAACATCAGATTCAGCTGAATCCTGTGTCATAGTGGGCTGTGCCATTACAAATCAAAACGAAATCCTTAAGAAGTGACACAAACCAAATCAATGCTGTCACAGGGCATTGTGAGTAATTTACCTTTTTTGAAAATTGCCAAAAGGTAGACAATAGATCTGTTTTTTAAAAAAATACTATATTGAACTTTCTTTTATCCATAAAATGCCTGGGAAAGACAGAGAGAGAAAGAGAAGAAAAAATGTTTGGGCTTCTTCAGTTATATTGCTTTGAGAGAATTATTTGTCTATAGTGCTCTCTCCCCCCCCCCCCCGTGTGTGTGTTTGTGTATGTGTGTGTTGAAAAATGAAAAGTACAGGCACTATTCTCTTTGTAAAGAGTCTGAAAGTTCAGAAACCAGCCCTAAAAACCTTCTATCAATTGTTGAAGGTATCTTTCTACATTTGGCAGATCTACTCCAGTGGTGAAAAATAAGCTTCACACATCATAAAATGAATAATAGAATAACAGCATTTTAAAAAATTTAGATGATCCTAAATTCCAAAACCTCTATCCCAAGTTCTGTAATACAGGGAAGATTCTATTGTGTCTATGCCAAATTTTGTGGTTGATGTGCTCTCTCTCTCTCTCTCTCTCTCTCATTCCCTCTACCTCTACCTCTCTGTGCGTATGTGTGTGTTCACTTGTCAGATGTAGATAAAGTCAATCACATTTAATGGAAATAAAACATTAGAAAAATATTGATCAATAATGTCCTTTTACCAAATGGAAATCCAAATTATCCAAATCCATGTGGTCAAAAGTATATTATTATATCCCTGTTTTATGTTCCTCCCTTATTAAACTATTTACCTCTCATTTGATCTTCAGCTTGTTTTCATCTTACCCATAAACCATCAGTTCTTCTGGCCAAATACAGAGTTTGTGCATGTAGAATATTTGCAATAATGTTTGAAATAGTCTTCCCTTCTTTTATTATTTGAGGCTGTGATTTGATCAACCTGACAATTGCTATAGCAACCTTCACAATCTAGTTCTACCCGAAGCCACTCAAAAAGTAATATCAGCTCTTCTAAAAAAATTGAGTTTGAAATGCAAAAAGTTTAAGCATTTAGCTTACAGAGATTGCTGCAATATAAGCAATACTCAGAAACCTATTTAATAATTAAAAGCAAGCTATTTATTTGGAGATATGGTTGATCTCCAAAACTGATTTTGAATGTCAAGGTTCAGCTCCAGAGAAAGGAAGTGTCTTGAGACTATGTGGAATAAATAAAGATCAAATCAGGAATATATTCTTTGGTTATCAATGACTCCATTATCCATCTACACTACAGTTAATTATCATCAGGAGCCATAATTGACCTTGGTTAATTATAAGAAAAGTATAATTTCCTAGTGGTAATTAAATAAAGAAAGTCAAGAAAAGCTTGCTTATTAGTTTCCACAATTTCTGCTTGTCCCTGCAGTCACTGATGTCTATGATAAAAAGTGGGATCAGGTTTATTTTTATTGAACTTTTCATAGAATACCATATGAATTGTGCTTCTGTTATTATAATAGACCTAAGAACTAGGGACATTAGTTTTGAAGGTGAAAATTGAACGTTCAAGGAAGCCTGTAATATTTCTAGAGAGTTTCATTTTTATAAAGCCAATGACAATAATTCTGACTGCTGCCTATAAGGCATTTCCTTTTTCTCATAACATTTTAAAATCCCAGGACCTTTGTTATTTTTTGTTACCATAAAATGAAAGAACATATTTCCATCTTCTAAAGCAAGGATAAGCAACTCAGTGTTCAACAATGGTTCTGATTATCACTTTCACCTCTCAACAGCCCTAGTCAAGTTTTACAAGATCACAGATTTATATAAACACTCGTCTAATGTGTATGCGTATGTGTGCAGGGGAAAGTACCCTGTTCCTGAATCAAAGAATGTTTTACTTACTACAAGTCCTTCCCTGCATATTCGGTACAGTATCAAACCAACAAAAACAGCATCACACAGTATGATGATACTGTAACCCATCCTTTCTATATACCTATTAATGACAACGCACCAATGTCCAAAAAGGGTGGAGCTTCTGAACAATGACATGACACTGATTTCATCCTTTTGAGGTGCAGATATTCAGATTCTCACAAACATCTTAACCAACCAACCAACCCCCCCCCCCAACTTCCCATTCTTCTATTATATTTCAAGGAAAGAAGAAGAAAAAGGGAAGGAGATACCAGGGAGAATTCCTTTAATTGTTTTTTTTCTTCTAGCAAGGAAAATGTTATGTTTAGCACTAAGGATGATTTACTGAGAAATAACTCAAAAAACGTTTTGCTGATAAACGTGGTGCTACGGCATCCTGTACTTGTATGAAAGGACTTCTCAGCAAATATAAAGATTGTTTGAATTTCAGAACCTTAAAAATATGTATTCATAATTTTTGTATCCTGATTTTCTTCTAGGAACTCATGATGATAGTATTCACTCCCTGTAATTTTTCTCCACAACATAAGGGAGAAAAGTTTAGTCTAATGATTCAGGTAGCAGGCTAAGAAATTAAAAGTGAGTTCTAGTCCTGCTTTAGAGCATGAAAGCTGAATGGATGACTTTAGGCCAGTCAGTCTCTCTCTCACCCCAACCTACCTCATGGGGTTGTTGTGGTGGGGAAAATAGGAAGAGGAACGTGTATTAGATATGTTCACTGCCTTGAGTTATTTAGAGAAATAATAAAGGTGGAATAAAAATAAAGAAAAAAGAAAAAGTCATTCAGTGAACGTCTACAAGTAGGCATAGATTTGATATCATGGGCATTCTAGTCTAACAGCTTAGCTGCTACATCACATTATACCAGCTTTTCACTAATCCAGATATCCATAGCAATGAACAAATCCATCTTCTCCTGCATCTGCCAGGGACAAGATAAGCTTGTCTGCTGCTCCCCACCTCCAAATTCAGGTAACATAGCTTGGTTCAAAGCCAGGACCAGTGTGTGTGTGTGTGTGTGTGTGTGTGTGTGTGTGAGAGAGAGAGAGAGAGAGAGAGAGAGAGAGAGAGAGAGAGAGAGAGAGAGAGAGAGAGAGAGAGAATAAATTATATATCATACAATAATACAGAAAAATAATTTTTTTTCTTCCAGCCTTTCATTTTTCAGCTCTTTCCTCCTCTTATACCCTATCATCCATTCAAATTAACTAATATACATATGCAATTCTGCTTCTGATTTTTGTGATTAATAAAATGATTAGGCAAAACTGAATCAGCACAATAAGCCTTTGTTCTCCCGCCAACTATCTCCTGCAGGGTGATTTTTTTTTTCCAAGTTATGTTCATTTTTATCTTTTCTAATGTTTAACTAATTGTCCTCAGGTCCGTTCAGTGGCAATGAAAGCACTTACAGGAACAGAGAAATGGGACTGCGCTAAGGTAAATGAAAAAGTATTCTCTCTTGTGGAAAAGATGCCAATGATGACAAAATGCTACAAGGTGGTACAGAAGATGAAAAGAAGGTGATACAGAGATTTTTCCATTTTACAGAAATGTAAGAATGATATGACATGAGATATGAGATATATTTATTTATTTGTTTCCCACCATTATATGTTATGATTTGATGTGATACGATACATATTTTGATTTCTTCTAAAAACACAAAAAAATATCTGAATTTGCAACTGGTGTCCATAGCTTAAATAACATCAAATAAAAGTATCTCAAATAAATAAAGGCTAATCAGATTTCTCCTGTTCAGAAAGAAAATAGGCCACGGATCTGGCTTTTGGATGGAGTAATAGTCCACTTAAAGAACAGGGATCTGTGTGTCTTTCTGACCTTGGCTTTGCATCTGAATGACCAGCACTGCCTTTAACAGCCCATGTTAATGCACCAGCTGAGCCTGTTTCTGAGCACATGTTTGAATCAAATTAGTGCAACACCTTTTCGAGGAGGATACAGTGAGAAGTTTTATATCCAAATATATTTTATTCTTTATACTGTTTCCATTTTCCCTTAAAACATTAAGAGAATTCACAATGGTCTAAGAATCAGCATCTTCACCAGATAGTTGACAGTCAAGCTGAAACTAAACTAAATCAAGTAAAAATAGCAAACAGGGGGAAGTCCTTTACCCAAACTTCCTTAAACTCCCAAATAAGTTACTCAGACCTAATCCACATATCAAAGGATAAGGTCTGCAAGCACAAATAGAGTTTATTAAATTAGGTCTCCAAGTGGAACTGCATATCCACAAGAATACATACTTACACATACACACACACACATCTCAAGTGTCACCCTAGAATCAGCACATATATACCTCCACACGTCAGACAAGCTTCCCATATAAAACTCTGCTGCTCTACCCCATTTCTCTGCAGCTGTCCCTAAAGACAAACTGTTTGCTTTTAGGAATAAACATTTCTTCTTTCCTCACAGCTGTCTGGATCTCATTTTTATTTATTCTTACACTACCCTGGCTCAAGTTGGAATCCCAAATTATTCTTCTGACATCGCCTTGGAAAATTCACAGAAATTTTCCTTTGTACTTTCAAGCACTTCACACACCTAGGCGATTTTCCTAATGAGCTTGAAACAGACCCATGAACTCAGTTTATTCCTTTCTTTCAGGCCTATTGCAAATTGCGTGACTCCAGCATTTGGTTACAAAAGATTTAATATGACATTTCTGCACTGAATGTCCTTAGTCTTTGATCAAGCAGAACAAAAACGCTGGTCCAGCTCAGAGAATGAAGCGTTGTAAAAATTTTCTCTGCTGCAGGAAGCAAGTTACGCACACAGTCAGTGCCCAAGGTGACAAGGTAAATTCACTTTTGTCTTACATGTTCTTTTCCCTTACAGTTTGAATTACAGCCAGTTCAAACAATGTATCGAGGATGAATATATGAAGAGTGTTCATGGAAACAGATCGCACCTCTTGACCTTCACACTTTCAGGTGAATAATTTTATGAAGCCTGTAGCTAGGCAATGTGGCAGGGTGCATTTATTATTCTTTCTGCATGATCAAGAATTCTGAAAAACAAGAGTTCCTCAGCACACAGAGCAAGGCTTAGACAGATGTAGTTGTTCAGACAGATTTTATGCAAAGATTGCTTCTTGTACATGTCCAGTCCTCCTTAATGTACACTGAAGCAGAGTTTCAATGGTCCACTTAAGGCCTGATGCAGATATGTAGTCTTCTTTTTGGAGAGGAGGAAAGTCTCCCAGTATTAAATCAAAATTCACTTGGATTACTACTGTTGGCAAGTATTGTAACAAACAGTATGTGTTAGATGAGGTATGCCATGAATTTTCATGGTATCTCCCATCTTGATCTGCAGAATATTCTTTGCTGATTTCTTTTAACCACATTTTATGTTGTTCTACCTGAATTGGATTGATTATTATCAGAGATCAGGAATTGTTTCCATGATTAGAACATCTGTTTTAAAGTGAACCTCAAAGGTTTCAAACTAAGTTTCCTTTAAAACAAATTCTAAATTTGGGCTATGTGTTAATCTATCAGCCAGCTCTGATTATTCCAAATGATAGAGAAGACAGAGGCAATCTATTTTTTTTTTTTTTAGAAGAGAGGAAGCTCTGTATCCTCACTTTCAAACCATGTCTTGAGAAAAAGGTGTTGCATCATCTGAATTTAATATTTGCTTTCTCCTTAAGCCAAGCAGCATTCTTCAAAGACATGAAAGCTCTTGCAACTATATTCTTTTTTTTTCTTTTTTTTTTACAAATCTCCAGTGAACCCCATTTGGATACTTTAATAACTTTTACATAGAAAGAAGCCACAGTATAAAATATATTTATTATCAAGCAGTTCCACATTATGCTGACATAATATAAGGAGTCTTAAACCTTTCACAAAAATAAATATTTACCCTTAGTTATGAATTTTACATATTCCTCAACTATTCAAGAAAGCTTATTAGATAAAGTAATGTTTTAGCTAATTACCATGGGTTATTGTTGCAAGCCACCCAAAGTCATCAGTGTTTGAGTCAGGCAACCATATAAATTTGTTTAATAAACAAGCAAACAAGCAAGCAAATGTGGCAAAACACAATCTACATGCAAAATAACAAAACACATCTCTTTTGTTCAGATTTTTAACTGTTCTGTCAATATGCATTTTATGGTTAATTTTAACCTGTGGTGTTTGTTTTTTATATCCTCTTTTTGAAGAAAATCTATCAATGAACCTGTGCACTCCTCAAAAACAGAACAATGGAATATGGGTGAAATAAAGATACGCTTCTCTGAGGGTAACCCTCCTTAAATGTAGTGAGATGTACTCCTGAGAAAACATTATATTTTATGCAGAGGTGCTGCATAATAATTGCCTTACTTATATTAAGTTACATCTTTACAAAATTTCAGTACGCTTATAACAATGATCTTTCAAGAATATGATGTTGTCAGCCAATTCATTTTCAAAACCAGGAACAAAATCTCAGTGGGAGGTTTTAAACTAATGAAACTTAGCAATGTTTAGGACTCCCAGTATGTTGCAAAGATTGATTATTTCCAATAGGTGATTCATATATTTCTTATGGGAAAATTTATGATACCATTATAGTTGATTTTAAAAAAACCAATGTTGATTAATCAAAATAATTTCACAAAGCTGGACTGCGGAATATTCAGCTTCAAATTCATTTCCTGTGCTTAATTATCTGGGAATAGCTGAGTGGTGATACAGTAATAGAGAAACTTTCTTATGTAAGAAATGGACAGAGGTTAATTCCATGTCAGTGATTTTCAACCAGGGTGCCATGGCAACTTGGGAGGCCATAGAGATTGCTCAGAGGTGCCACAAAATTATTACTTTCAACTAAACTCTTAAATTGCATACACTCACACATACATATTTCTACATGTTTTTTCAATGTTCAGAGGTCAGTTAGCTGACAAGCTGAGGCTAAACATGTTTGGAAACTGCCCATTATATAAGGTAAAGTCATCTACCAATCAACCCAAAACAGGAATAGGGTTGATTAGAAGTGTGTAGCTTCATCAGTCAGTGGGGAATAATGAAGATCTTCTTATGGATATCATAGAAGGCATCTGGAGATGCACATTGTGATTTACCTGAAACATGATGAGGGATAATTTTGTCATTAAGAAGAGAAAATATAAAGAAAGCAGTGGAAAGGACCAAGAATCAATGAACGTGGAAATAGAAGTAAAAAGGAAAAAAATGTTGGCCCACAATAAAAAAAAACAACCTAAGATGTTTATAAAAACAAAGAAAATTGTTTCTATTCTGATAGTTACATAGCAGTGTAATTCATTGGATATGCTGAATTTAATTCTACCTTAGAATGCATTATTTGTGTCAATAAATTAGCCAATGAAAACAATAGTACACAGCAAGCTAAAGACAAATTTCTCAATAAAACATAGTCATCTTGTTGACAAACCCTACTCTATTTTGAGAGACTTTAAAATTCTACAGAAATAGATTGAAATTTGCCAAAATGGAGTGATAGATAAAGCTTAAGCCAGCCATTTAGCACCAGAATTGCTAGTTACAAATTACAATTGAAGAGGCATTGATTTTTTCCCACTCACAATGCTATAATTAAGACAAATTTGAGAATTAAACAGAACAAGAAGTCAACATTTCCCTTCATTTTCATCAATATTCATTCATTACACTGATGATTATAAAGAAGAAGAAGAAATTTTATGTTGTAAAAGAAACTGAGCAAACCATAGGCCAAGATATTTGCACTACTTTATCTATATATATAATTTGTTAGCATGTCCTGCAAATTCTGTGTCAGAATTTGTATACACGGTGCATCTTCAATTGGTTCAGCCAATAAAATGATTTGTGTCATTAATGAAAAATGTCAACATTAATATTATAGCATTGCAGTTACTTCTGCCTCATGAAGCATGCAAAAACAATCAGTGATGAGTTTACAGCTGTGCCAAAGTTGTAAAATTGCAAACTACATCAAAAGTATGTCATTAATGTCACTCCTCTCTAACAAACTTTGGGAAAGATGTAGAGCAAATCATACAAACTTTCCTCATACAGCAATGAAATGCTTATAAGAAAGAAACATCTTGCCATGAGAAGGTGAAATGAAGAATGAAATTTACTCTTTACTCTTGCGCAGCAAGAAGAATGTTGCGAGTTATCGACAGATATTTGGTCTACAAAATTATTTTCCGTTATATTTATAGATGTATGCAACATTTTTACTATTGATATTTTACTCTATTTGGCCTTATGGCTGTAATAAACTGATTTGATTTCATTCGATGTAGTCGATATCACTGAAATTTTAAATATCAAAACATATCAGAGCATCTCTGGTTGGTAATCTGGCAGAAACTTTTCTAATTACAATTTTTCTTTCCCTAAATCATCTATTTGTCTTCAGGGTTTTCTTGCTTTGATTTAAAAAAAAAAAAAATCTGACAGTGCGCCATGTCATTGGTTTTCCAAACACTTGAGATATATCTAAGACAAATAGGTAGCTCAGGGTAAGAAAAATTGTAATTAAAAAAAAATCTGCTAGATTTCAAACCAGGGATGCTATACCTGTGAAACAAATTTTTCAACAAAAGCTGAAAAAGGTTTTTTGAGGAAAAGTGGGAAAATGCAAGAAAGGAATGTTTATTTTTTTAAAAAAATGGTTGTTTTGCCTACACATACATATGTTTATTTAAATGTCTATGTATATCTTTAACTTTGGAGATTATAATATATGTGTTTATATCCACTGACATTTGCCCATAGAAAGAAAAGCATGGTCAATTAGTTTCCTGGTATGGAAAGTGGAGGGGGTGGTTTAATAGCCTGGACCCCCAACTGACTCCTTTGCAAGCTGTGCCAAAGTGTCTCAGTCTAGTCAAGGTCTCCTTAAACCAGTTTAAAATTAAGCCAGCATTAGCAGAGACCAGAAGAAGCTTAAGAGTACAGTGCCTATAGCAGTGATGGTGAACCTTTTAGAGACTGAGTGCCCCAAAACCGCCCCCCGCCCCCGCTCTGCCTCCCACCCTACCTGCTCCGCCCCCTGCCCCGCCTGCCCGCAGGGCCATGCATCACCTCCATGGTCTGCCACAGCAGATCGCCCAGGCAGCCCTGCAGCGCCATGGCAGCCACGCCCTCCGCACACTATGGGGTGTGAGGGCAGAGTCTTGTCCCTGCTACCCAGCTATGTCCTTGGCTGCGCTGCTCCGTACAGGCCGTGCCCAGGGGCGACTCTCCTCCAGGGTGGCTGCTGGTAAGGAGGGGGCCATGGGGGGAGGCAGGGCTGGGGCGACGGCGTGCATGCCCACAGAGAGGGCTCTGAGTGCCGCCTCTGGCACGCGTGCCATAGGTTCGCCACCACTGGCCTATAGGCTCAAGTTAGAGTGAGAAATCTGAGATTAAAATGATTTAGGTGGAAGGAATATTAGTTGCTGTCCAAAGAATTTGTGATGGGCAGAGGTCTGTGTTTGTTTGTTTTTTTAAATGGTGGGAATAAATCAGCTCAGGTTTTCTTCTGGGTAAATATGGTAGATGAATATCTGCTGTTTATGAAGAGGCTAAACAAATATGTTTTGAAGTTTGCAGCATCCTTGACCCAGGATAACATGTTGTTTTCTACATAAAGAGATGGAAAAGTGGCAGGAAATGTTAGGGAGATAAGTGTTGTTCAATAGAAAAGTGCCGCAGTTCATTAAACATCCTTGAATATTGAAGAGAAAGAAAAAGCATAGAAGATGGCCAGAGTTAAAAAAAAAAAAAAAAAAGGATGCTGAAGAGATCAACAGAGTAGTGGTTATGTATAACGAAGATAATCCACCTTCTCTCTGTGTTCTTTTATGTTGTCAATGCTTATTATCTAACAGAATTCTTTTTACAATATACACAACAAAGCCCTTTACATTTTATTCTTGGAATTCCTGTAGGCATCTTTATTCCTTTTCTCACCTGACTAACAACATTTTCTCAGCACTTCTCAACTCTTGTAAAGTTGCCTTTTTCATTCACTGAAGGAAGATGCATTCATTTATGTATCGATATCCTGCCTTTATCAGGTTATATAGGTAACTCAAATGGTGGTCATGCCTAATGCTCCTTCCTCTTTCCTACAACAGCAACCCTGTCAGATGGGTTGGGAAAAGAGAGAGTGACTGACCCAATGTCACTCAGCTAGCTTTCATGCTTAAGGCAGGGCTAGAACACACAATCTCCCTATTTCTAGTCTGGTGCCTTAACCACTCAACCACACATATCTCGCACTAGATTTCTTTCTAGGGACAATTGCATTTTGGTGGCAGTAGATATTTATTTTATTTTGATTATATTCATATACTATTCTGCAGCACTCACATAAACATTTACCCAAATTGAAACTCAATTAACTTTATACATTCAGAAGCATCAACCCCAAAACCTTATAAAACGTACTAAACCAAGAACATGGTAATGAAACCAATATTTTCCCAAACCTATAAAATTCATGATCCTTAGTTCAAAAAGGTCAAAATTCAGCTGGAAGAAGGTATACTTGATTTTTTTAAAAAACAACAACACCCTTATAAACTTTATTTTTTAATATGCTGAATAAAGTAGAAAAACATCATACATCTTCCAGATTCTTAATTTTATTCTCTTTCTGGTGCACAAATACACTTCTGTCTAGACCCCAGAACATCTGATAGCTTAGATATTTCACAGCTAAGTAAAGTAGAACAAACTGATATCTAAAACTATAAAATTTAAGGTGGATTTTCTGGATTTCTGAGTTCAGGAAATGTACCATTTATTTCAAAATAAAAACCAGCAGTCTTTATGCAACAAAACAAGACATATTATCACTTTTTCTTTTAGCCATCTATCTTTACAATATTGGAATAATAGAGAGGGAAATATAAACAATTACCTTTTTTTACAGGAGAGTGAGATTAATCTGTATGTAATATTTCTTCAAACTCAGAAGCTACAAAGGAAGAGCAATGAAGCTGGGGATTAGCTCCCCCAAGAGGTATAAACCTGTAAGTACAATGAAAGACAATACAGTAGTATTTGCTGATGTTTATATCCTTAGGCAAGAGTCATTACAGTGATATGACTTTGGTATTGGTAGGAAAATCAAAAGATTCCTTTTCCAAATGGCCATGAGCATAACAGACTCAACTATTAGACAACATGGTATCAGTATCTGGAGAAAGATTTCAAACCCAAAGAATACAAATTAATTTTCTTTGACAAATATTCTATTTATAACTTGCTTAGACATATTTCAAAGCACTTTGGACACCTGTGAATATAAGCCCAGCACATACCTTTCCAGTACACCTAAGCCTTCCAGGTTTAATAAGAATCAACTATTAAGGTATTTCTTTACATTTCTGAGATGCAACATTATGAAATTTTTGACAGAACTGTTTCTCAGGTGTGTTTGGTGCATCCATCATTAAACTATTCAATGGGACAACTAAACCATTGTCACAGCTAATTGCAACTTTGTCAAATAGTGAAAGAGATAATTCTGCAATTGAAAATTTCATAAGCTGAAAAAAAAACAGTCTACCTGTTGAACAGCTTCATATGTAACCTTTAGGAGAGGTGTCCAAAAATATCCATTTATCTGTTGGTATTCTGATAGCCACACCACATTGTGAAGTATTTGATTGTGTACACTATCTGAAAAACAAATATAAGAAACAATAGTGAGGGGGGAAAACTGATGACTAATGTTGTTCAAACTTTCTTTTTTCCTTTTTGCTTAAGAAGGGCAGCATTGGGCTCACAAATGTTCAACATACAGATAGTAGACTATCTTCCTAACTGTTGTAAGGATATACAAAGTGAATATGTAGGGATTCATCTGTGTAATTTAAATTTGCTATATATTGGTTTTTATTGGTTTTATTAAAACTTTGTACACTAATTCTCTAAGTGGTAAGTTTGGTTAGAATTTCCACGTAATACAGTGAAAATCTATTTGACAGATCCTTAACAATCCCAAAACATATGAAAGTTAGACAGAAGCTTTATTGTACATTTACTTAGGAAATTTATGTAATAAAACCAATACATTTTATATGAATATAATTTTGATAGTTGCTTGCCAGGTGCAAAAAAAAGGGGTATATGATAGAAGTGTGAAGCAGGCATGAGAATAAATGGAATGCTTTGTGAATTGTTTAATACTGAGCAGTGTAACCTACCTGTGGTTACTTAATGCATAAAATATGTAAAAAATTCTTGCAGTGATGCAGTGATGCTAGAAATTTGGAACTTGGGGGCATTTATGTATATGTTTTGAATTGTGTGTTGATGATGCTCTGTAGTTGGTGGAAAACCCAAACAATCTGCAGGGGATGTTAGATATCAAGGAATATGGCTAAAAAATATTGAACTAAAAACCAAGAGAGTTGTGCTTGACAGGAGAAATGGATGAACAAATGCAGGAATACATAAAGAATGAAAAATTGAGGAAGTACATAAATTTGTGCACAATAGTAAACTAAAGTTGTAGATGAGAAAATGATTAGAGAAATTTTAAGATGTGCAAATACTGTTAGAGTAATGTGTGGTATATTTTGAGGAAAGGATGTTTGTCAGAAGAAGTTAAAATAGTGTACAGCTGCCACCTTGTTATAGGAAATTGAGAGTTAAGCATGTCAGGAGAAATCTAAAAGTAAGCTTAATGCAGTGGCAAGTCTTTTAAGGACTTCTTGTTAGATGATGATACACTAACATATATTTTATTTATCTGTCCCCAGTCAGCTGTAAAAATAAAACTTGTGGACAGACTTTGAAGACAGCTGGTAAGCTGAAAATGTTATCAAATTGTTTCTGTTGCTTCTGGTATTTATGGAAGATTATTATGTTTTGAAAAGCTGAAAAGCTGGCTTCTTCTTCTCCTATGAGTCAGACTTTTTCCACATAGCTCCCCCAATCCATCCCAGCCTTGTTTTTGAGATAGGTTGTCATAGAGTTGGTGGAACATAATTCACTTCCCCTCATGACACAGGAACTCCGGCTCACATCCCAGTTCAGATGGAAGAGAGTTATGCTTATAAACAGAAATTCCATCTGATGTTATTCTTAATGAGGTAAGCAATTTAGAGATTCTTCTTATCTTACAGTCAATAAGCCATCATTTCTCTAAATATATTGATTGCATGATATAATTCTCTATTATCTAGGATTAACCCATTGTTCAGAAATGAATCCTAAAAATAAAAAAAGTTGTATAATTTTAATAATTTTTCTTTAATATATTCTATTAGGTCTATTTTTTTTTCTTTGCTTCTTTTTCTTTCTTTCTTTCTTTCTTTCTTTCTTTCTCTCTCTCTCTCTCTCTCTCTTTCTTTCTTGACATTCAGTTTCTGGTTTTGTTTTTTAGAAATTTATTAAAAAGAAAAAAACCTAAAATATCACATTGGCATAAGTATTCAGACCCTTCACTCAGTACTTTGTTGAAGCACCTTATAGCCTCATGTTTTGCACACCTGGATTGGGGGATGTTCTGCCATTCTTCCTTACAAATCCTCTCAAGCTCAGTCAGGTTGAATGGCAACCGTCGGTGGACAGCCATTTTCAGGTCCCTCCAGAGATGATCAATAGGATTCAACTCAACGCGCTGGCTGGGCCACTCTAGGGCATTCATAGAGTTGTCCCTAAGCCACTCCTGTGTTGTCTTGGCTGTGTGCTTAGGATAGTTGTCATTTTGGAAAGTGAACCTTTGACCCAGTCTGAGGTCCTGAGCTCTGTGGAACAGGTTTTCATTGAGGAGATCCCTGTACTTTGCTCCATTCAGCTTTTCCTCAACCCTGACCAGTCTCCCAATCCTGACCCGTCCCACAGTCCCTACTGCTGAAAAACACCCCCACAACATGATGCTGCCACCATTATGCTTCACTGTTGGGATGATATTGGGCAGGTGATGAGCGGTGCCTGGTTTCCTCCAGACATAACATTTAGAATTGAGGCCAAACACTTCAATCTTGGTTTCATCAGATCAGAGAATTTTGTTTCTCAGTCTGAGAATCCTTCAGGTGCTTTTTTGCAAACTCCAAGCAGGCTTTCATATGTTTTGCACTGAGGAGAGGCTTCCATCTAGTCACTCTGCCATAAAGCCCAGATCAGTGGAGGGCTGCAGTGATGGTTGTCCCTCTGGAACTCTGTCCCATTTCCACACAGGAGCTCAGTCATAGTGACCATCAGGTTCTTGGTCACCTCTCTTACTAAAGCCCTTCTCCCCTGATTGCACAGTTTGATTGGCTGAACAGCTCTTGGAAGAATCCTGGTTGTGCCAGACGTCTTCCATTTGAGAATTATGGAGGCCACTGTGCTCTTAGGAACCTTCAGTGCAGCAGAAATTTTATTGTAGCCTTCCCCAGATCCATGCCTTGCAATAATTCTGTCTCTGAGCTCTGCAGGCAGTTCCTTTGACCTCATGGCTTTTGCTCTGCTACAGTATGCATTGTCAGCTGTGAAGCCTTCTAGAGAGGTGTGTGCCTTTCCAAATCATGTCCAATCAATTTAATTTACTACAGGTCAACTCCGATCAAGATGTAGAAACATGTCAGCAACGATCAAGAGAAATGGGAGGCACCTGAGCTAAACTTGAAGTGTTGTTGCAAAGGGTCTGAATTCTTATGCCAATGTGATATTTCAGTTTTTTCTTTTTAATAAATTTACAGAGATTTCTACAATTATGTTTTCACTTTGTCATTATGGGATACTGACTGTAGATTAATGAGTAAAAATGAATTTCAAGAACTGTAGAATCAGGCTGCAGCATAACAAAATTGGAAACAGTGAAGGGGGTCTGAATACTTTCTGAATGCATTGTATATACATACATACATACATATGTGTGTGTGTGTGTGTGTGTATTCCTATATACCTACACACAAATATACACACACACACGAATCAATGTATATTGAACACCAAAGTTAGTGACCAATACAAAAAAAGTTTGTTGAGAAAGTTTGGCCATATAGAAAGAATGAACAAGGATTGATTAGAAAATAAATATGCAAAGTAGGAAGGAGAGGAAGGAGGAATGATTTGAATGAATTGCACAAAATCCTCAAAATAGAGAAAGGTTGGAAATATAAATAAAAATGGTGTCTCTGAAGTGATGGTTGGAAAAATAATGGTTTGCAAAAAGACAATAATATGAAATTATATAGTGAAAGGAGGGATAAACTAGGCTTATCTAGATTTCTTTTCTATTCTATTATCTCCTATCGAAAAATTTCTTTGGCTCATTACCACTGGCTCTTTTTGATACTTTGCAATTCTTTTACCCCAGAATATAACAGGAAGATATATATTCATAATCCTATTTTCAGTCTAAACACTTTAATATAAGGGAGAATATTTGACTCACTTAGGCCAAAGCCTAACTAAATATGTCACCAACACCATAGCCATTAAAATATACTAGGTATAATTATAAAAATAAATATTACACAATATCTTTAATGGTAATAGAATATGTATCATGTAGAACTAATTAAACTTTGAACCCAGAGTCCCCAGAGCAATTGATCAATAAGATGTTTTGAAACAGCTTTTCTGGATTCCTCCATACTCCCTGTCTTATCATTTTTAAAAATATTCCTTAAATTATAAACAGAGTATTAACCAGTATCATAATCTTTACTTCTAAGAAGGACTCTGGATTCTGTTTAAGAAATAAAGAAAGGGGAGTCAAGCCAACTCTTTGTTTTTTTGCTAAGAAAAAGGGAGAAAGGTAAATTGGAGGTTATAGGAAAGATTCTGCTGTTGTTGAGATAACACTGGGAAGCAAATTTTCCTGTTTGTTTCCTGGTAAGTGTGTGTTTTCCAATTGGCCACACCGCATGGCAGAAATGTTGTATGAGTTGACAAAGATGTGCTCCCAAGATTCCAAATGTGTCTATCAGCACATTCTGGCCCTAGCTTTCTATGGCTGTTTGGTGCTACTATGGCAAAGTGGCATCTATGTCACAGTATGAAATGGGAGAACTACCTAGGCCAGTATTACTCAACTTCAGCAACTTTAAACCATGCTTGCTGGGGAATTCTATAAGCTGAAGTCCACACATTTTAAAGGTGCTTAGGTTGAGAAACACTCAAATACTGTAGACCACTCCAGCTTCTGGAAAATATAAGGATAAATACAATTCTGCTCCCCTCATTTTGTTGTGTTTTAAAATAGCAACATTATTTTGAGTGAAAGGCCATTTCTTTTCTAAGAGTTGTAACTCTGGGAGAAAATGTTATATTCAAAATGTCACAGTTAACTAAAAAAATGATCTATGGAAATCCACTCAGCTTTTTTGTGAAATCTAATTCCAACGTTTCATGCAATAGATTCTGTCAATGTTGCAGCATTCTTTTTAGGTAATTTTGTACTTTTTCTCTTATCCCTAACCCTCCTCCCCCTCCCCCTCTATCTTGTTCTTTGGAAACTCATAAATCAGCATCATCTAATTCATTAGAATGTGTGCCTTCTTTTGAACTAAATTACCCTTGCTTTGCATGATTTTTCTCTCATCTGATTATTATAAATGACTTGTTAATCACGTTTCCTTGAATAGACAAAATGTATTTGTCAAACTGTGAAAATATCAATATTGATAAATCCATTGACATAAATGGACAAAATTGCATGCAGATGTTTCTTACCAGTTTTAAGCATGCTAATTATATAGTAATATAGAATATGGACTACAATATCACCAGGGACTGAATGTATCTATTTCTATCATTAATATAGCAACGATTGATCATATAATCTGAAATTCTTGAACTCGTAGATTCTGAAGCTGGAAAATATTAAGGCTGAAATTGAAATCACTTCTCTTAAATGGACTGCTATCTCAGCTTTACTTTATCTGTTCTTTATTTCTACCTTGGAAATTTTGCATTTAATACCTTTCTTCTCTGAAACAATGAAATATAATTTTATCCAAGAATAAAATGAAAACTAGGAACTTAACAAAAGAAAAAGATAATTATCAAATAGAACACATATAAACACAAACACAAAATATAAATAAAATGCTTCAGGGACATGCTTCCCAGTTAGAATTTGGGCAGCACTTTAGTTTTTTGCTTCTTGCCCTCAAATTATGGAGATAGTAAGATGATAGTAAGATAAAAGCCAGTTATTGCACATGATGACATGTAATTATAATGCCTCAGTAATGTTTAATGCTACTTTAATAAGTAGAAGCCCCCCAAAAGTAATTTGTCACCCTGAGATGGAGAAATGGAAAATATTAAACCTATAGTACAGCAATATAATTGAATTGACAATTAAAAATTGAATTAACTCATTAGCCATGATTGATTCAATGGTTTCTAGTTCATGGCTCTAAATTTGTCCTGATTTGTAATTGTTCTAGAACAGGCATGTCAAACTGCCGGCCTGCAGGCCGGATGCATCACGTCGAAACTGCACCCACCCCAATGGGGAAAATGGGAAAGTCGTAATATGTTGTGCGACGTCACATGATGTCGCGAGTTTGACATGCCTGTTCTAGAAGATTAGATGCTATTTTCTTGATGTAGTAACTTTCAACATTAAATAATTTTGGGGCTCACATTATACGGTTAATATTCATGGATCATGTGCTTCTACAGGTTGGATGTACAATCATCCCTTAAGGATATTTTTTTCCTAAATATATGTTATACAAATTCCTACAAGCCTCTTGCCATCGACCTATCCTTCTGGGGCTCTCCAGACAAATAGATCTTATCATTCCCAGTGAGAGTGATTCAGTTTTGTTGCAAATTATGGGAGATGCATTCAAACCAATTTGAAAAGTGCTAGGTTAAATAACATGTTTCTAAAGTGATGTGCTCATTACAAGTTGATGGAGAGCAGGGATATTGAGAACTGTTGGATCATGCATATACATGCATATGAGTGATTGTTTATGAATACAAAAGGAAAAACATTTGACTTCAGCCATACATTTAATATTCTTTATTGTTTTGGTGATAGATCATAGGAAATTAGAATTAAAAACCAAGACTTCTTCTTCCTCTTCCACAGCCTCTGGTAGCACCGTGGTTATAATGTATGGTAGTACTGAAGCTAACTCTGCCCAAAATTCTATCCTGACGGGCTCATGGTTGACTCAGCCTTTCATCCTTCTGCAGTCAGTAAAATGAGAACTCAGATTGTTGGGGGGCAATATGCTGACACTGTAAACCACTCAGAGAGTGCTGTAAAGCACGATGGAGTGATATATAAGTTTAAGTGCCATTGCCACTGCTATTGCTATTCTTGCATTCTGCTATTGCTATTCTTGCAAAACTGCTGTGGAGATTTCCCCATTCACCCAAGGGAAATTTGGAGTGAGGGCAGTAAGGAAAGATCTATCTACTGATGTTCTTCCCATTGGTTCCTGAACACCGCTGCATGCAATCTAGAGTTTTTGAAGAGACCAGAGTCATCACCATTGACCATTAAACTCTCTCTCTATGTGTGTGTGTGCATGCGCGTGCGCGCTCAAGCATGTTTTTTTTCCTTTTTACATTACCAGCTCAAAATAATATAGATACATTAGAGACCAGATTTCTAGATCTTCATGACTTGAAAGTTGGAAACACTGTGTGTTATTGTCTCAGGCCAGTTTTAAACATAGATTGTTCCTGGTCCAGGTGTTGATTCAAAACTTCCAGTTACTTCAGTTTCAGAATATCAACTGTACTACCAAAATATGACAGTGACTCATTTTTATCTGGAGATAGCAATAGCATTTAGACTTACATACCGCTTCATAGTACTTTACAGTGCTCTCTAAGCAGTTTACAAAGTCAGCATATTGCCCTCCAACAATTTGAATCCTCATTTTACCGACTGCAGAAGGATGGAAGGCCGAGTCAACCTTGAGTAAGTGAGAATCAAACTGCTGGCAGTCAGTAGAATTAGCCTGCAATATTGCATTCTAACCACTGTGCCACCACGGCTCTTTTAATATATAAATGAAGTGTAGAAAATAGTGAAAAACCCAAATGGTTTGCATTCACCATAATGCAATTTTCCATCTTACAGTAATTCTCTCTCAAACAGAATTCAGGCTGTGCTGTACAGGCTGTGCTGTAACTTGCTTTCAATAGCCTTCAGTGACAAAATTATTGTCTAAACTTTTGAGTAAGAAGTCTGTTGTTGGACTTGTCCATGTTAGGGAGTCCATAGAAAATGTAATTTCTTTTGCTTCAAAGCTTTTTAAAATTATTCTTTTACCTCAACAGAAAATAAACTGATGAGTTACTTGTTCTTTTGTTAAACATATTATTTTTTCACTACTCTTCTTTTAAAAGAGAAAAATTATCTGGTGGCCATTCATTTGCACACATGAGTGAATAACCAATCCATGACTTTCTGAAATAGCAACAATATCATCTGTATATTACTCACAAAATCCCTTCCCACTATCCAAATGGCTCTACCCACACATATGCAAAGAATCCACCTGTTGCAGGTCAGCTTAAACATCTTGTCAATAAGAAAGCTTTTCAGATTGTCAGGTAATAAAAGTTAAATCTCTAAAAATATTCGCATTATGTTGTTGAAGATTGGTAGCCCAGTTCAGATTCAAATACTGTTCTTTGATACTTACATATATACCCATTATGCTATTTCTTTTTAGGAAAACATGCAAAATAAATCAACAGATGTAGGGTTATGTTGATTTATCATTCTCAACATTCCAGATAGTTTTCCTATCCTGATTGCATTCTGTGTTTAATAGTCTGGGATTTTTAAGATACAGAGATGCCATGCTTGGACTTTTAAAAACTGGAGACTCCAGCTTTTCAGAATGTTGTTAGAGTGGGAGCCATATGGTTCCTGGGGGGGGGGAAACCCCATTCCAGAGGGAAAGCACTGCTACAGAGAAAACATGCTTGCTGGCTCCTAAAAGATGACACTCTTTAATCAAGGGGACCCACTCTACCATGTGATACCAGAAGGGCAGAGACCGTGGAAGACAGATTCTCAAAGTCTAATCACTGTCTCAATAAGCAGACCTGCCACCTCTTTACATCATTCCCATTTCCAAGTTTCTTGCTCAACAAATGTCTAATCCCACTTTCAAAAATAATTTAAAAAGTAAAAGAAATATATGAAGCAGAAAGATTGAAAATAAGTATATTCATATGTCTATCGCAAGGATTCTTCTATTTAGGCTAGCATAACTAAGATTACAAGAACACAACAATACATTTCATAAGAGCAGCTCATTAAACTTGCCAAAATTCTCATATGCACAAGGAGCGTGCAATGGCACTTCTGTTGCCCAGGAAGCACACCTGACTACCCTAGTCTTGGTAACAGCAGTCTTGGAGGGCTGAGAATCACCCAGATGGCTTTGTGCCTAATATAAGACTACAACCCATCTTCTTCCACTTTTAGTTCAGTGCCTTAAGCGCTACACCAAGCCTGCTTTCAAGCAGCTTCTGAGCCTTATAAATATATAATTAAACAATACAATAATCAAATCGCAACATCACAGCAATATGTTTGTGAGCATATCCGGTAGGTTCTCCCTGCTGAGATCCCCAAAGCTAATAAAACTGCAGAACAACATCTTCTACATTTTTGAGACGCAAATAGTGGAAGCACAACTTTGGTCTTCTGTATCACACGGTCACTTCAGAGTAAATTGCACAAAATCCTGCTTGGAGATGTTTTGGAATGTGGCGTTGTATTGAAATATACATATATATATAAATAAACCAAGCAAGCAAGCAACACTGCAGGAAAAAGAAAATGCAAACCATTGGATACGATGTAGACAAACGGTGGTATTCACTTTTTCTTGAACACTTGGATGTCAGACTTCAACACTTCAGATGACCCTGAAATACAAAGTCACATTTATGACACAAGTGGTCCTGAAGAACACAACAGCTATGGAACCATCACTGAGCATTTATAACTGTGGATAAGAGAGATCAATTTCAGAGGCTGTCAGCGAAGAATGTATTATTTCCAGTAAGTTCATTTAACATTAAAAAGGAAAATGAGGCAGGAAAATAACTGTGAAGGAAATTTAATGTAGCCCTTTAGGATTGGTAGAGTCCTCTTGAGTGTAGTACCGCAGCAGCATAAAATATGAACATGCCGAGAACAAGCCTTTTGCTTTCTCGCTGTGAATTCTCAATGCATTTTTATGGCAATGGAATGAGAGAGAAAACAATTTAAGGAATATTGACCTATAACAAGCAACGGGTTTAATAAATAAATATGATATAAAGGAACAGCAAAAATAGCTAACCAAGATGCTTGGCAAAAGAAGAGGGCTAAAGTGAGAATTGAGGAATTAGATGACGGGGTGTATCAGAGAGAATATTTAACAATTAAACACTTGTTTGAATATGGTTGAAGAAATAGAAAGATTTTAGTTTAAGAGGGATGAACCCTCCAAGTAAGACAGTATTTTTTTCTTTTCTCTTTTTTTCTTTTGTTTTTTGATATGAGAAATACAAAAATGTTTGGGATGATCAATACAAAGGAAATGTTTTAGATATTTAAGTGTAATTGATTTTAAAAAAATTCCAATGGATAACTAAAAAGAAAAAAAAATGTTTTGAATAGATTAGATTTATTAAATGGAACATTTAAAGATTAAACATAGGTTTAATTATGGGTAAAAGAACAGAAAAAATTGGAAATAAGTGTATACTAGTTCAAGAGGGATATGTATTTTAAGTAGTATATTATTTTCTTATTTTTCTCTCCCTTTTTTTTCTTTTTCTCTCTCTCGTCTTTTCTTTTCCTATGTTTTTCTTTTGTGTCTTTTTCTTACTTACTTTTTAAGACATGAAAATAGATTTAAATACTTTAAGGTAATTAACTCTGGGAAAATGTTAACCAGTAAGAATGTTTTGAACGTTGTAGGGAAAATAAATTTAAATAAGAATTGTAAACAGGATTCATGACGAGGCAATCAAGATGACCAGATAGAAAAGAAGCATGATATTGATGTGATTATTATTGGTAGAAATTTTAGAAAAATCTTTATATTTAATTGTTACCTATCAAATTAATAAGAATTGTATTAATTTAAGGTTGCAAAGAGAATATTACTGGAAGAAGAGAAAATCAAGCAAAGCTATTATGTGGACTTTGGAATACAGAAATTGACTGTTAGTGATTACTTTGTAAACATAAACTCAGACAACACTCTGTTTACCAAATATCAAGGTGTTTATGTTAAAAAATCAATAAAATATATTTTAAAAAAATAGGTAACCAACATACATCAACTCAGAAAACTTGGCAACTTTCCTTCCAAACATTCATGTCTAGGTATGTCGTGCCAGGCTTCAGCTGTAAGAAAATAAGGAGCAAGATGTAAAGTGAAGAACTACATTTTTTTTCTGATTTGCAAACAAATCATATTTTAGGGCTTTTATAATAGCAACCGATCCTGTGATAAATTGAAAGGCTTCAAGGGAACTTCTGCCACTGCCACTTACCTGGAATACTAATAATAGCACTGATGAGGTTACCTAGTTGGGTAATGAAACATCTGCAAGAAAACAAGCAAGTTCAGGGAGCACCAAGGACCCCCTCATTATAATCCTGAGCTACAAATATTATCCTTTATTGATACTACTAAGAATGTTTTCAGATCTGAGTTATGTAATTAAAGCTGTGGCACTCCAGCCATAGAAAGCAAAATAGAATGGTTATTAAGTTCTAGATCCCCAAGTCTTTTTTGGAGACATCTGGGCAGTTCAAATTTCTTTCAACCTTCTGCTTGGGTAATACATGACATATACAGTACAGAACATCTTGTTTTGGAAAATTAAAATAAAAAAAAAGAAACAGGATGATCAAAGAATTAAAAGTATAAGGTAGGTGATTTGCGCAAATTCATATCCAATGCATTACACATTTCTAGCTGGACATCTAATGAAATGCTGCTTTAAATATGCAGGGATAGAATTATTCGGTAGAGACCTTAAAGGATGAAACTGAAATGTGTTCAAATAAGGGATAGAATAATAATATTATGGTACAATAATATATGATGCATGGGATTGTGGGTGGGTTTTGGGTTTTTTTTGGTGGGGGTTGAATGTTTATGTATGCGCATATGTATATGTATATGTGGAGACCTTGGTGCTCTCTGAGCTCAGTTGTTTTCTTACAAATGTTTCATTACTCAAACTAGATAACATGATCAATGCTAGTCTAGAATTGATCATGTTAACCTAGTTTGGGTAATGAAACAACGAAGCTAAGAGAGCACCAAAGATCCATCATTTCAACTCTAAGCTACAAATATTCCCTTTTATTAATATTTTTTTCTTTCTTTTTAATTGGTTCTGATCCTCAGAGATTGCCTGGAGAAGTCCCTGCAGGGCAAGGTTTTTCAGAAGTAGGTTGCCAGTGCCTCCTTCCTAGGGCTGATAGATCTAAGGTTAGTCAACTGGCTTTGTTTCTAGTCTGATGCCTTAACTACTATACCAAATATATATTTGGTCTGCAAATATAACACCATGTGTGTGTGTGAGAGAGAGAGCATATCTGTTCAATGACACAGTCCTCGATCTCCGGGAGAAATATATCCCTCTCTCCATCTCTCTCTCTCACACACACACATGGTGTTATATTTGCAGACCTCTCTTGCAGCTGCAATGTACTGTATGTATTTGCAGCTGTGTTTGCAAAAAAAAACCCAACTCTGAACTCTGGTAGGCCTGAGATGTGATAAACCTGTTTGAACAGATCATACATTGTAGAACTGCAGTTCTCAGGAATTCCACACTGTTTGGGACAATTAGAAGTTATACTTTAGGAGGCCATAGGAATTAATTTTGTTTGCATTTTAAAGTGAATATATCTAATTTTGCATTTTAAGCAATATAATAGCCAAGATGTCATTCAAAATAGTTTGTAAAAAATGACAACTTGTATACAAATACATTATATTAGGAAAATGAAAAATGGTTGACAAAGACTTTATACATTAGGCAAAACTGCAAATATGTGTCTATGCAAATCTAATATACTATAACATTCCCCCCCAAAAAATAGATTACAAATGTTGTTTCGGTACAGTTTAAAAAAAATCTCAAGTGTATTGAACTTTTTGTTTTCTCTTAGCATATTCACAAAAAAATGAAAAGCTGAGGAAAAAATGTTAGCAATGTTATTTCCAAATTAAAATTTAAAAATCCCCAAATTCACTATTTAGAAGGGCAAGGTTACCCTAGCCTCAGTTAAATGAACTGATTTATTAAAGGATCTGCATATAAGAGTTATCTTATTTTCTTCTCAATCAAAAGGGATATTGTTTTTGTTTGTTTGTATTATTGTTCCTTGTATCCTTGCAAATTATTGTTGCAGTTAAACCAGTAAGGACTTTCACAGGCAGAGACTGCATACAACTGAATCCAATTTGTGGGATTAAAATTCCCAATTTAATCTTCATCCCTAGAATTTCTTATCTCCCATCCAAGTGTCCAACCCTGCTTAGCTTTTTCAGTGTTAGCCAAGATCAGATAGCACAAATATTCTTTATATCTATCTATCTATCTATCTATCTATCTATCTATCTATCTATCTATCTATCTATCTATCTATCTATCTATCTATCTATCTATCTATCTATCTATCTATCTATCTATCTATCTATCACCATTTTTAATATAGCCACTCATATTGCAACCACAATATGATGGCTCAACAGAGAGAAAAAATAATGAACAAATCCCAACAATCTGAATAAAAACTCATGACACCTAGGCACTATCAACATACCACCTTTCTGGACTCCATCCTCATCCTTACCCAACACTTGTGAGAAGCCAGCTCTTCAAGGCCTTCTGGAAAGCAACAAGATGGAATGGGGATGTGTCAAACTTTCATAACCAACAGCCTATTGCTATATACTTAAAAAGAGTGCTATATAACTTATGGGATTTTTATTAATTACATCACTGTTGTAGCATCAGTCTTTGGCACCATATCTTTGCTTTTACTGTATCCTTTGTTTATTTTTCTCCCACCTTCTCCAAATAACTCCTTACCCAATATATGAAACTTTTACTTGCCAGTCAATTTTAGCTTCTCCCATGTAACATCCCCTTCCAGAACTACAGTGGTTATTGGTCAGCTTCCAGCTGCAATTCTAGATGCTGATTCTCTTTTAAAGTTCTACATTGCCAAGGGCCTAGATATTCATGAACCTGTCTATTCCCAATGACCTCTACCTGCTCAATAACATTAAACAAGATAGACTCATTCCAGCTTCTGCAGTTCTAGGTTGAATTGGTATATCTTCAGTTGGAATTGTCAGTCTTCAGTTGGAATTGACAACCATGACCTGGATGATTGAGAATCTCCATTGGAATTGTTTGCTTCTAAGGTTCAACCATAACTGGAAGGGAATTTGAATTAGAATGCTGGTCTCAAGAATATCTTTCCTTGGGTTGCTGCCCTAGCAACTACATGAGCCTCAAGACAAATCCCCACCAGATTTCAATATTATGACAGAAATATAAGGCACGAAGAAGAAATCATATCAGATATCCAATCCTAGCTTTGTACTTCCTGAAGTCAAGAAAATTTTGAGATGCAGATACCCTTTGTGCAAAATATTCTAACTGATATCAGAATGCATAAGTCAGTGGTCTTTATTCTCATCTCTTTTTTGTTTTATTAATGATAACACTGATTCATCAGCACAATGAATGACAGACAAGAAGGAAACAAGTTCCAATATCAGCCAAGGAGTTCAAAGGATGTTGTCAACAGCATGTTGTGCTTCTGGTTTATTCATTGGAAATGCTTTCTAAGGCAGAAATGTGTCTCCAGCAATCTTTAGATATTTTGTTTATAATAAGTGAAAGAGACATAGAGTGGCTAGATGACCCTCAAAATGTCCTAATCTGCTCCTATGCTAAGGATGGCCATCTGATTTATGAGAACAGTGAATGATCTGTGGGGTAGACATACTATGATCAACTATTTATATTCACAAGAGCAGACAGGACTTCTTGGTAGCATCCATCTAAGGCACGGGTCTCAAACCTGCGACATCACATGATGTGTCGTGACATATCGTGACTTTTTTCCCATTGCCGGCATGGGGTGGGCGCGGTTTTGGCGTAACGCATCCAGCCCACGGGCTGGCAGTTTGACACCCCTGACCTAAGGGATATACCACAGTGCATGTCTTCAAATAACTGATGCAGTGAAGTTTGTTTGTTCATATAAGTAGTAAGAAGACATTCAGGGGTGATCTAAATAGTTTATAGTTTTGAGAATGAAAATCTGTATGAATTGCATTCCTTTGTCATTATTCCATAGAGAATATATTTAACCTAGTTAGTGGTAAATCTTTTCAGGATACACAATGACAAGTACTTACAGTACATTCACATTCAGCACTCTCTGAAAGCAATCTGATGTAACCCTGAAAACACCATTTCAAAATGCTTGGAATGAAGTATTTCTTTCTTTTAACACGTATTCAATACTTTCTCATGTGTACACAACAATGTACAATCTTAAAAACCAATTGCATAATTTAAATCAATGGAAATTAAATAGCCATCAAGTTTAAGTAATCATTTATACCAAATTGAATGTATATGTATATTTTATGTATATGTATAAGTGCATTTTAGGTTTGGTGACAGAAGGTGTGTAGCTAGTCTGATTTTGAGATGCAGCTAATTCATAAATTTTAAAAATGCAGTTATATCTAGCTCACAAATATATATATATATTGTGTTAATGCAATTCCAATTAATTTCACATGTTTCTTATAGAATGATGAGAATTGTAATTTGAAAATATGCAGGCTTCTCTGTTAAACTTAAATTAAATTTCCCTAATTTATACTATTCTTACAAAACAAAAGGTCTAAACAAGTTGTGAAGAGATATTATTCCTTTAATGGTGGCCCTAAATTCTACCATACTTTATAGAGGGTGCATTTTTTTCTGTTGTTTTCTGTTATCTCCTCTTTGATGGTCTATCAGGGGTGTCAAACTGCCGGCCCATAGGCCGGTTGCATCATACGGAGGCTGCGCCCATCCCCACTCCGGTATTGCAAAAAAAGTCGTGATATGTCACGACATATCATGTGACGCAGCGAGTTTGACACCCGTGGTCTACCTGATCCAGTTTTTTTAAAGAAGAAAGGAAATCAGCATTGACCTTAAAGACAGTGGCTGGTAAACAGACAGCAGTCTGAGCAGGCAAAATCTCATACATAAAAGTGCTTATAAAAGTTTGATAGATGTAATCCACCTTATAATAATATTCATTCATTGCAAAGTCTTATTTCAACATTTATTTCTGAAGGACTCTTTAAACCATAGCTGCTTCTAGCTGCTTTGCAGTACTGTATAATCTGTATAATCTGTCAAATTTTATTTTACTGTGGTCAGTTCACTTCAGGCAGAAATGGACAAGCTATTAATAAGTGGAATTTTTTTGGTATGGAACAGTGATAGAGCAGAATAGCCAGTGCTATGCCTTTATATGTTGGCAAGCTTTGTGTTTTCTGGATATACAAATGGGGAAGCAATGGGCATTTCTTTAACTTTGTCTAGATTAGGCTTATTTAAAACTTCATCTACAGTATAATTGCGATAGTGGCAAATATCTGCAGCTCCGGTGGAGGATGAGAGTGAAGGTTTGTTCCCCAAGCTTGTGAGTTGGTTTCCAAACATTTCATTACCAGGCTAGGTAACATTTTCAGTGCAATTTCCAGAATGTCAGTGTTGGTGTTTTTCAGTATAGTTATCACGCATTTCCTAGTTCAACACAACAGAAAACTAAAAATTAGTAGTATACATACCACTACATGAAGTACTACAATCAAAATGGACTTTTACAAATGCTGCTCAGTAATAGAGAAATATAGATCAATGAACTAAAGCATCCAGGATCTTTTTAAATTAAGATGCAGCAATTAAACTAATCCAGGCTTTTAGATTATATTGATGTTTTTTGAAACTCCGAAGAACTTTGACTATTGAGTGATATAGAAATGGTGTAGCAATTGATCAACTGATCAATGTTAGTAAAATTATACATTGGTCATCTAACTGGGGCTGAAAATGTTTGTAAACCAACATATCTGAAATTGGAAGAGACTCATTTATATTCCAATAGAAGAGAATATCTGTAACTCAAGGTTGAACTGTGGAATCTTAGGCAATCTCTGAGCTGCAAGCAAACAACCAAGCCCAGAGAGTGCCTAGGGCTCCATAGACTAACCTATGCTTGAATTTGATTGTTAACTGATGCTAGTAGTTAAATGGTTCTTAGTGGGATTAGTAATTAGGACAGTTTTCTATGTCAAGGCAGAAATCTTTGTCACATGCTGTTGTACCAGCTAATTAAAACAAGCTTTGCAAAATCGGAGCACTCTTGTAAATTGATTATAACAGTAGAGTAATCTTAAAGTTAATTTGGAATACTTTGGAAATGGAGTGCTCTGATAATTCCAACACCCCACTGGCAACAGATGTTCAGTGCATTTAGTGACTGATAATCAGCTAGAATTGCTAAGGATCCTTGATGCCTCCTGAACTTCCCTCTGCTACCGTAGGCTCCTGTTGAAGCCTATGGAAATATCAGGCAAACCATTTCAGAGTCTAGAGCACAACTTGTGGATGGAAAAGAGCCACACATTGATCAATATAATTGTGAGCCACAAAGGAATACTTGCATGTTGATTAGCTGTTCAGCAGCTAGAAGGGCAGCAGGAATGCTGGAACTAGTATTGATTAGTTTTGAAGATGCTCCACTATGTGTTTCTCAGAGCAGTGGCAGATCCTTCTTGGCAGAGACAACATTTAGTGGCAGTGAATTTATTGACAGGGTTGTTGTTTTTTTACAATGCTGGTGGACCACATATGGCCTGCAGGCCTCGCCTAACGAATGAGAGCATCAGAGTTCAGTTTTACCCTTCCAGCCCAAAGCCTTGTCTCTAAACCTGGAAAAGAAAAGAAAAAAAAATCCATTGGTTGGCTAACCTGTTGTTTTGGCCTATATGAGGTTTGGGGAGTTGTGCCCTAAATGTGATAAATCAGATTATTAAAAAAATCAGGATTTTAAGTCTTGCAATACTGTAACTCTAACTAGCTAAGAGGGATTCTTAGTTTACTATCAACTAGCACATATTATAACGGACATTTGTGCTTACTATTTATTCATTTTTGGTACCATTAATGCTGTTTTGTTCTTGCACACACTGAGGAGAAAATAGTACCATAAAACAATTCTGCATGACAATTAGAACTCCCTCCCCCAAATACATTTGCAAATATTCTCCAAACCACTTCAATGAAACAATTCAAGAAATTAGTATGTTCCATAGTAATTAAGATACTTATCCGTTTTCTTTACTTTTATTTTCATTGCAGGTGATTTAATTCAGCAAGAAGTAGAATCTTGAGGGTTCAGAGAGAAGAAATCCATTCCATTACTCCTTTCTGGTTTTTTTTAAACATAAATATAGTATGTAGTACTGGACATCTATGAAAAGAGAAACTACTTATGATACAAATCCCTTTGGTATCAGCTTTCATATTGCATTAGGTATCACAGTTATTGCACATTGGTGTAGTGGTTAAGGTGCTAGCCTAGAAACCAGGAGACTGTGACTTCTAGTCCTGCTTTAGGCATGAAAACCGACTGGGTGTCTTTGGCCAGTCATTCTCTCTTAGCCCAATCTACCTAATAGGGTTGTTGTTGTGGGGAAAATAGGAGGAGGAAGGAGTATTATATATATTCACCACCTTGAGTTACTTATAAATAATAAAAGTAAGATAAAAATCAAATAAATAAATCCATCAAACATGTCATATAATAGATATGCAAAAGGCCTGTAAAGGCTACAGACAGGCAATAGCTATTAAAATGAACTTGACATAATACTAAAATCTTATAGGTTTAAACATTCAGGCAATTCCATTAACCCAGTTTCGTAGTACTTCTTATTGTAAGCTGTGTTGACTAAGGAATGAGTTACAATTCTGGGAATGTCTCAAATGAAGAGATCACATCAATAATGACATGAAGAAATAAATCAGTTAATAATTATTAATATTATTAACGTTCATTCTTAGGGGATAGCTGCCCCTTGAAGGTAGAACAAAGCTATGTCCAGGTAAGAGGAAACAGATGCACAATTTGGAGTATGAGCCACTTTCCTCACTTCAAAATTTTTCAAGAATTTTAGCTTCACTCCCTTTCACTCAAGATCAAGATGATTGCTTTCCCTGCTGCTGTTAAGGAAAACAAGCAGGAATGAAGAGGAGAAGGAGGGAAAGATTGAGCTGCTGTAGATGAGAAAATGTTGCTTGAATTACATATTGCAGTTTGACCAACCTGTCAAGTTCTGAACAGCAAAAGAATGGGATTGATCAAGTGGCTAAAAAGTGAGACAGTTACTTATAAGTAATTCAGAACCTTATCAGATAATGAATATTAAATTCAAGGGCTACATGGGCAATTTCACATTCGGGGGAGATAACGTAGATTTATGCTTGCACACAACAATGGCTTTTGAATATTCATAGACTTACACCTGGACATTATCTGACAGTCATGCATATTCATGACTGCATCATCTAGAGAAAAAAATCAAAGGCATAAGAAATGCAGGACTCCCAAGACTGTAGACACAGAGATATGCTATCCCTTAAAAAAAAAACTGTTCGATTTCTGTCAGCAAACCCAAAGAGCCTGCTGGTCTAAGGATTCTGAAAGACAGTGGAGCACCAGGATGAGTCCTGCAGCCTACTGGAATAGGGTGGAGCAGTATCTTTGGGTTTAAAACCATGGTCAAGCAGATCCAGTACAAGCCAGGAATGAGGAAGAAGTCTCCAAAGGAACATAACATGAGAAACAGCACAGCCAAACTTGAGGCAGTGGGGTGGAGCCAGATTTCTTCTCTGAGCCCAGTGCTTAAAACTTGATATCCATATTATGAGCGTCTTCCTTGATACCAGGGGCCAAAGTTTCCTGTAACTATATGGTCTTGGTTTACTTACAGAATAGTAACATGGTGAAGAGCCAATTTGATGTAGTAGTTAAAGGCATCAGGCTAGAAACCAGGACTGTAAGTTCTAGTTCCACCTAGACACAAAGCCAGCTGGGTAACCTTGGACCAGTCATTCCCTCTCAGCCTTAGGAAGAAAACAATGGCAAACCACCTCTGAAAAATGTGACCAAACAAATAGGAGTCAAGACTGGCTCAAAGGCACAACAGGTAGGGAGTTCATGTACCTCTAAGGAAGAGAGGGTTGCATAAAGAGGGAGCTGCCTCATAACCTCAAGAACTTCATAAAGGTTTTCAACAAGTCACAAGGTTGGGGTGGGAGGTAGGAGGAAATAATTTTTAACAATATACACCAACAGCAAACCCAGACCAACCCAATGACCTCTGTGACCTATCTTGTGATCTGTCCCTGCAAATCACTTTGTTCTGGTCCATAATTTATTAAGACTATAATTTATTAATGCTAGTTATCATATTTTGTTCAAAAGAATCCAGTGGCATGGCAGCTTACCATTTTTAGGAATCATCTACTGTTGTGTGTGTCAAAAACAAATTGCTGAAGATGTGTCAATTTATATTCACTCGTGCTTTGTTACATTCCTGCTTGCGTGATTTTGAACCAAAAAGACTGGAGAGGTAAAAAAGCAGAATAAAAAAGGGAGAGAGGGAGAGAGAGGGAAGAGGGAAAGGTAGATGTAATGCAGCCTAAGGTTATGCGGAAAAGTGAGTATTCTGAACCATCCAATAGCTATTTCTGGGGGGCTTCAGTTAAACCATTTGATTTAAATTCATTCCGGCAACTGAAAAATGATATGACCACGTTGAAATACCAGTGAGCCAAAGGGTATCACCTTTTGCTGTCTCTCCAAATTATATCTGGTTAGCAGACAGGTTTCTTTTAAGACACCTGAACTATAAAAGGAAAAGAAAAATCACGTTTCTCTTTTGTCTAAATTAGACAAAGAGACTATATGTAACTGCCTTTCATTTATCTGCCATAGATTTTGTAACTGTTGGGTAGTAGATGTATCAAGATTATTTGAAATGTAGGAGATTAACCCTTTCTGTGGAACTGAAGCTGTAATCTTCTGAAGAAATGCTATTATTTTACAGTTTGCTTGCTTATTCAGTGTGTATAGTAACCCCAATCCTGAACCCTGGGAATGTGCTTGCATCTTAAAAGCCTTCTGAAAAGCCAGCAGGATGGGCTTTCTCCCTTCTGGTGTATGATCCAAAACAGAATTTCAAGTTCCAAATGGGGATAAACATCCAAATCAACTTTGTAGCCAAATTCCATATCAATTACTAATATGGAAGTCGGCAATGGCCCTATTGCCCTGATGTCTCTGAGGTTTCCAGTCTCTTCTTCTGAGACTGTTTGTGATTCAGGCTTTGTCTCAAACAGAAGCAAAGCAAAATTGGGTAGGGGGCCTGCTGGGGAAACCAGGATTGCTTCAGCCAACAAAGCTTGGCTATCTGCCACAAACCTAATGCTCATATACCAATGTAAACTATTTGCAATGTGAGAGACGTTTTTCAACATGAAATTCAAATCAGTCCCTGCACTTCTCTGCTAGGTTGTCACTGGTTGGAACTTTCTAGCTAAATGATAGGATTAATCCATCCTTGAATTTTTAATAACCAAATAAGAGCTAATTTCTAGAATGACACATCTTTTATCTGGTTACACCTGGAAATCTATCTGTTACTTTCAAATAATAACAAATATGTTGCCTGGGTTTATTTTTCAGAAAAAAGGGCAGTCAAATTGCAACATGGTAAAAGTAGTTTGGGATAGAAGCACTCTCTAAAAAAAGCCAAAATATCCTGTGTATAATATAATTTCAGGCTTATATATAATTATTATATATACACCAACTTATAAGTATTATATATAAGTTGATTCCTTTTGTATGTCCAGTGTAACATCTTTTTTCCATGTTATTGTTGTAGCCTTTTGTTTTTAAATCTACTTTCAAATCAGTCTTGATCTTATCAAGTGAAACTTGTTGTTCTTCCGTGATCATCAGCTCTGCTTTCTATGGCACCGTCTTCAGCTTGCCATTTCTTCCTCAGAAGTCTGGCTTCCACCAGCCCAAAGTGCACTTGGATACAAAATCATGGCATAATCTCTGTGCACATCACTCATGTAGATCACCTAAAAGCAGTGGTGAGATTCAGCTGGTTCACACCAGTTAGGTAGAACCGGTAGCTAAATTTTGCTGCATTCAGAGAACTGACTGGCTTCCAGATGTCCAGTCTAGACCTCGGAGGCCTGGAGGAGGCCTCCTAGGCCTAAAACAGCCTGCCGAAAGTGCATGGATGCCACTTCCAGAAGTCCATTCTAGGCCTCGGAGGCCTAGGCCTGCATCAAATAAGACAACTGGTTGTTCAGGTATTTGAATTCCACCACTGCCTAAAGGTAAAGATAAAGATAAAGGTTTCCCTGTCCAGTCATGTCTAACTCTAGGGTGCAGTGCTTATCTCCATTTCTTGGCTGAGGAAGCCAGTGTTGCCCAAAGACATTTTCCATGGTCATGTGGCCAGCATGGCTATACACCAAAGACACAGAGAATGCTGTTACCTTCCCACCAAAGTGGTACCTATTAATCTACTTGCATCTGCATGCTTTTGAACTGCTAGAAAGGCAGGAGCTGGGGCAAGGAAAGGGAGATCACCCCGTTGCATGGTCTCAAACCAGGCTGTTAGCTTTCCAGCTGACAAGCTCAGCATCTTTAACTGCTGAGCCATCATGCCCCCTTGCAGATTGCCTACACATGTTCTGTTCCAGCCTACGTCCATCCTTGTTGCGTCACAAGAACAACCCTTCTTTAACAGTAGGCTGGAAAAACCAACCTCTTTTTATTTCAAAAACAGTCCTGATAAGTTTTTCTCCAAAACAAAAACACAAAAGACTTTCCCAACAGATAAGTGGTTACAAAAGCAAAACAGAACAGGAGTTAAACAAGAAATTCACCGGTAAAACAAACAGACCATGATCCCTGGAAGTTCTTTATAAACGGTTGCCTTCAGCAACCAGCACCGCCCACACCTTCCCTTTTTATGAAGCAGTCCCAAGGCGTGGCTTCTCAAAGTCTTCTCCTCCTCCCCTGGAGTTGTCGTATTGACTGCTGCTGACCTGCTCTAGTTAATTGCCTTCTTTTACGAGCATCAATAATGTCTACCAGCTGTGAATCCTCACAGTCTGACTCATCCTCCCCACACAGCTGAGTTTCATCCGGAACACGATTGGAGGGGCCAGGCTCTTCCTCCGACTGTGAGTCTTCTAACTCATCAGAGCCTCCCTCCATCTCCAATGGCTCCTCCTCCTCCTCCTCTGATTCCCTGGACTCAACTGCCGGGATCACAGGCTGGCATGGAATCACGACAACACATCACTAAGCAAGGATATGCATAATATAGGCAGTCCTCAGTTAAAAATCATAACTGGGGCTGGAATTTTCATTGCTAAGTGACATGATCATAAAGTGTGATGTCACATGACTGTGCCACTTTGTGATGGAAATTCCAGCCCTTCCAATTGCCGTTGTTAAGCAAATCCTGCTCTGTAATTAAAGACAACATCACATATTCAACTATGTGTGACTTCCTGCCAGCTTCCCCATTGACTTTGCTTCTGGGAAGCTGGCAAAGGTCACAAATGGCAATCACATGACTGCAGGACACTGCAACATCAAGACTGCGAGCTGGTCACCAAGCAACTGAATCATCATCACATGACCATGGGGATGCTGCAACAGTTGGAATTTTAAGAACTGGTCATAAGTACAACTTGTTCAGCACCACCATAACTTCTAATGGTTGCTGAGTAAGTAGTTGCTGCCTGTAACTTATATAATACACATGCACATATACATAGCCTTGCTAGATTATACCAGTAAGGCAACATAAATGAAAAACCGGGATTTAGCATTACCAAATTGTATTATTAAACATCAGTAGACTCCTTTATGGCTCTGGAGGTATGTTGCATCAAAGTAGATGGCTCTGTAAAAATGCCTCAAGGACAGAAATAGAAAAAAGCAACGTTGCAGCTATACATTACTCCAATTAGTTAAATATGGTTTACATAAAAATATTTTAGTAGGGGTTTTTTTCTCTCTTTCTCTCTCTCTAACACACTAATAGAATTGGCAGATATAAGGCAGAATAGGACTCCTGTTGAGGAATAAGTCTAATTATTGAGTGCCTACATAGTATCCTGTGGCAGGTAGTCGATTGTGTCATGAGAAATATTCACTAGGGCACCATACATTTAACTCATATTTCCTGTAGCAGAATAAATGTCTGCCATAATAAACTTGGAGTGGGCATTTTTGTTGTTCCTAAGCCAGGAATTATTATAGTTATTTATTTTAAAAATAACAAAACCATATCTTCCTATAAGTTTTCTTTGTGCATGGTGAAGGGTGTATACCTTCTTCACTGCAGTTGTCTGATAAATGTTGAGCTTAGTGAGTTGTTTTGAATTTAATTCTGCAAGTGAAACAGGACTGCTAGCATTCCGTTGTCACAAATACTGACATTAAGAATGCAAAGCACAGACTGTGAAATTCAAAAATGCCCTTGTCATAAAGCCTTCCTGCTACTTGAGTTGCCACTGTACATTTCCTTCCTTCCTTCCTTCCTTCCTTCCTTCCTTCCTTCCTTCCTTCCTTCCTTCCTTCCTTCCTTCCTTCCTTCCTTCCTTCCTCCCTCCCTCCCTCCCTTCCTCCCTCCCTCCCTCCCTCGCTTCCTTTTCCTTTGAAAATTTTCATTTTTCTTTAAATGAAAATATGTCTTTCTTTCTTGTTAAAGCTATATGTCTCTCCTTGAAGGAAGACAAGGTACTGTAGGTACTACCCACCCCAAGGGATAGTTCCTTCCTTCCTCCTTGATTTCCAGGAGGTTTTCTGGTTAACATATGATACCATATCCTCATTCAGCAGCTTCCGCATTTAGCAACTGTTCACAGTTACAACAATGATGGAAAAGTAACTTTACAACCAGTTCTCAAATTTATGACCTTCATAAATTGTAAAGCAAAGGAAATCCACAGTAAGATCAAAAGCACAGTTGTTGTTTCACTTAGCAATGACTTTGCTTAATGACTAAGTTCTGGTTCCAATTGTGATTGCTAAACAAGGACTACTTATATTTAGATTAATTTCTACTAAATACCTTTTCAAAAATAAAAAGTCAGTCATGGAAAAGAAAGGAATATTCTTTAATAATAATGAACCAAGAGAGTCTCTTGACATTGCAAATACAGACACACTTATATTGCCCCTTGTTTGCAAATATTTGATTTCTGTTGAATATCAAGTATTTCAGAATGGAGGATAGATTTCTCAGAGGTGCTTATGAGAGATAAACTAACATCAAAGGATAGAATATACTGTATGACTTGAACTAGGTTCAAATCCATCATTGAGTTTGGTCATAATCATATATTAAATAAACAAGGAGGGAACCATTTTCAGGAGAACCTAAACTCAATGAAAACAAGCTCCTCTCTTAGAAGTTTGGGCAACAGGTAAAAGTACATTCCTGCCACTCTCATTACTCTAGCACTGATGATGTTACCTAGTTTGGGTAATGAAATGTCTGCAAGAAAACAAACAAACTCAGAAAGCACCAAAGACCCCTCATTTCAACCCTAAGCTACAAATATTCTCCTTTATTGGTACTCTAATTACAAAGTTAAACATGTATGCCACCCCAGCCTTCTCAGGAACACAACAAAATGCTTATCTGGTTTTTAAAGTACTGCTTGGAAGCATCAGTATTTTTACATCATCCATATTCTTATTTCTAGGAAGAAATACCGTGTTTCCCCGAAAGTAAGGTCTACCCCGAAAATAAGCCCTAGCTTGATTTGGGGGGGGGGCTAATATAAGCCCTACCCCCAAAATAAGCCCTAGTTTGGGGGTGAGGCACATACTTAAAAATCAAGCTAGGGCAGGGGTAGGGGTGTGGAGCTGTCCCCCGCACCCTGCACCTTGCAGCCAGGCCTCTCCTTGCCGGCCCACTTCTTCTGAGGCGTCTTCTGTAGCCAGGCCTGCATTTCTCAGTCACAGGCCTTTCCAGAAGGCCTCTGCAGCCCAGAACTGAGCTATGGATTGAATGCATAGCTCAGTACTCGGCTGCATAGCCCTTCTAGAAAGGCCTGACAGCAAAATGCAGGCTGGAATGCATCTGCAGAATAAAGCTGCTTTTTCAGCCCCAGAAGAAGTGGACCTGCTAGGCGGGGCTGTCAGTGCGGGAGGTGAGTAAGACGTCCCCCCAAAATAAGACCCGGTGCCTCTTTTGGAGGCAAAAAAAAAAGAGAGAGAGACCTGGTTTTATTTTCTGGAAAACATGGTATCTCCTCAATCAACTTATTTTTTGTAAACTGAACCAAAAACTCTTTTCTATTCCAAACACGGTATGTACTACTTGGCTTAGAAATCTGATCTCTTTTCAAGCTAGACATACACTCTAATGAAAAGAAGATCCAGGAGGAGCCGTGATCTTTGTAACTCCACTGACAGGGAATCATTGGAATACATGCTTCATTTATCATGGCACTATCTTTAGAAACCTAAATTATTTCTGAATAATCCTTTCCCCACAATAACTTCCCTGAGTTGGGCTGAGACAGAGTGCTCGGCCCAATATCAGCCAGCTGGTTTTCATGCCTAAAGTGGGACTAGAAATAGAAGGCCAGCACATTAAATCATTCCACCAAATTGGCTCTCTTCATGCTGTTTTCTTTCTTCAGGTCTCTCAGATTATATTAGATAAAGAAACCCTAAGATCACCCCCACCACACAGACAGGCAAGATACCAGAATATAAACTGACAGCAAACAGCACTCCTTACTAGCACTGATGATGTTACCTAGTTAGGGTAATGAAATATCTGCAAGAAAACAAGGAAGCTCAGAGAGCACCAGGGACCCCTTATATTAGACAAACTTCTTAACAAACTTTTTTTTTTTTGGTGCCTCAAGATTCTTGACTCCTAGCAACTGCCATCTCTTTTTTTTTGTTCATATGACAATCACAGGCTCAGAGAATCACAGGGTGCCAAAGGGCTCACTCCAAGAACCAAGATTAAAAACCAGGTGACCAACTGTCTATTGTCCATTTAAACATATTTTGAAAAAGAAAATACCGTTCTTCTGAAGCAGGATTGATGGTGATGTTATCCTTTCAGTTGAGTCCAACTCTTGGAGATTTTATGGGCCAGGTCTCTCCACATCTTCCAGTCTTACACTAGTTTGTTGAGTTTTTCTATGCTCTAACCAGTGGTGGGATTCAGCCAGTTTGCACCAGTTCGGCAGAACCGGTAGCTAATTTTTTGTTGCCCAAGCCCAGAATGGACTTCCGGAAGCGGCATCCACACAGAGAACAGGTTGTTCACATATTTGAATCCCACCACTGGCTCTAACTGTTTTCAGCTTTGGTGGTGTCCAGCCACCCTGTTCTTCGACAGCCTAGTTTCCTTTTACCCCTAACTCTTCTAAACATAATTGCCTTCTCCAGTGAATTCCCACCCACATGATATGGCCAAAGTAAGTGAGATGCAGTTTTGTGATTTTGCTGCAGCAGGATTAGGGTTTCTAAAATCCTGAGTGGGGAGGTTAGCTTTGTAGATTGTTGTTTATCCACAGAAACCATCATGGAAATAGAACATCCTTGCAACAGAATAGAGACTGAACTATATAATGCTTTCCAGGAAAGACAAGCGCTGAATAGTATATCTGAAAGCTTTCATTTTAGAAAAGAAACATATTGTGTTATTTCTGCCTATGTTCTTATTGCTAATAGCCCCGTAAAATGCGATTAAAGGAAAAATTAATATAAATATTATGAAAAAGGATATATCTTATTTACCTGCTACATTGGCAGTGGCATGGTTATTAAAATCCTGCCCAAGTGATCTTAATAAAAGTGCAAATATTTCTTCTTAATTATGTAATCGATTAAAATACCATCGATAATAAGCTGTTGTTCTTACACAACAAGCAGCCATTGAGTGTTGACAAACTAATGAGTTCCATTTATATCTCTATGCAAAAATGTTTAATGATGAATTTGTAGAAAAAAAGGCAAGCCTTCTGTTTTATAGAAAGGCATGCTGTGTTGCAATGAACTGGTATTTATTAAATATACTTGTTTTACAACATAATCTTCAATGTACCAGATAGAAGAAATTGTAGAATGCAACCACAATGCACATGAATTCTAATTAATTGCTTGTTTCCCTCCCACTTCAGGCAGGAAGACTAACACAGCACTATTTCACAATTAAAAAGAAGATTAAAAATAATGGAAGGGAATTAATAATTCTTCCATGGACAATTCTCATATAGAAAACAGGACTCAATAAAGCAATAAAAGGAGAAGTTCATTAATAATACAGCTGTTACACTGAACCGGAAGATATTAAAAGTACAAAAAGAAGCCAGAAGCCTTGAAAAGTAGCTGCACCAATATTCTAATGTTGGCAATCTTAATATTCTACTTCCCTTCCCTTCTTTGGAGAAAGGCACTACTGTAACAGTAACAGTGACAATAAACATTAGGAATGGTGTAGTTCTCTTAGGAAGGAGTTGGTAGCTGCAGTTATTTTAGAGAACGTTAAATCTGAAGGATTGGGAATGAGGTTGGCTTTGGTACTGGGAAATCAGAAGGCTACAGGAGGGGCTAGGAGGCTGTATGTGATCAGGGAATGTGAGACCGAAGTTAGGAAACTTACTCTGTACTGAGGGAAGGGTTTCTGAATTTCTGCAGTTTATTTCCAAGCTATGGTTAGGCAGGTTGCCTCATAGATTTCACTAAAAAGTCTCAGCAGCTTCTTTCCTTGTTCACATATACAAGCTAATACTAGAATTACATCTTAATTGAAAAAAAGTGGCCACCAAACAGATCAGGAAAAAAAAGGTCAGAAAACACTAGTGCACACATGGCAGACAATGGCATCCTTTTAGGCTCTCCACCAAGAAAGAGTGGATGCAAAGTGATTGAACTCCAAAGCCAACAAGAACGGATCTGATGGAAATATCCCCAACCTCCAGATCATGTTGCCATTGTTCCAAATTAAAAACCTAGTCTAATCTGTGGTTCATGGAATGAGTTTGACTAGGGAAAACCTGAGTCAGGTCCATAGTTGTCATGGTAGCCATAGACAGCCAAACTGCCTCTGAGGTCATGCCAAGGATAGCAGGTTGAAGTCTCCCAGGACCATGTGTGAGCTATGAAGGTCATATGGCCCTTGGCTGCGCCAGGCCTCCCAGCATCTCCCCCTCCTACTGAGAGAATCCATGCTTCACTTAATGACTCATGTGGTCACTTAGCAATCACAAGGGGGAAAGCCAGGACTGTGGTCATTAAGCAAAATGGTCATATTGATGCCTCGCTCAATGACCACCATGACTCAAAATCATAATTCTGGTCTCAATTGTGGTTGTGGGTCAAGGACTACCTGTGTATTATGAAACTTTAGGTTTTGGAGAAGAACTCCATACAAATGAAGAACATAAGCTAAAGAACTGGCAGTGTGATTTCGCATTGTTGTGCATATAATAATAACAAATAATAGTAGTATAGCCTAACTTTTTCAATGATAAATAATAAGGCATTGACAAACTCACCATCAGTCAATTGCTAAAGGCAGCTTTACTCAGAACAGTTTACATCCTTACAAGAAAGTGTAATATTAATAGTAATAGGGTGCAATCTTAGAACATTTGGAGCACCACCTGAGCACCATTAGCATCAACAAAATTCACCATCAATCAATTACAAAAGGCATCTTTACTTGGAACAGTAAAATCATCCTGCAATGATACTTTTAATATTACAGAACATCTGCCTATCCCAGGTCCTTGGGAAGAACTCAATAAGTGGACAAAAATGCCAAATCCAGTCTAAATATCTGTCTGACTATGCAACCAATCTTCATAATAAATAACAGTGGTGTAGCCTAACTTTCTCAATTCTGGTGTCTTCCAAATACCTTAGCCCTATGATTCTGTGATTCTATGTTTGGACTACATCGCTCAGAATTACTAATCGTCATGGCCAATTTCAAATATGGTAGCTTGAAATTTATCAAGTAGTCCAAGTCTATGCCCCAACCACTGGTGCTGAAGAGGATGAAATTGACCGATTCTATGAAGCCCTACAGCACCTTATAGAATCAACACCAAAAAATGATGTCCTTATCATCATGGGGGATTAGAATGCTAAAGTAGGAAGCCAAAAGATAACCAGAATAACAGGCAAGTTTGGCCTTGGAGTACAAAATGAAGCAGGGCACAGGCTGATAGAATTTTGTCAAGAGAATACGATGGTCATAGCAAACACTCTTTTCCAACAACCCAAGAGACGGCTCTACACATGGACATCACCAGATGGTCAACACAGAAATCAGATTGACCATGTGCTCTGCAGCCAAAGATGGAGAAACTCTATACAGTCAGTAAAAACAAGACCAGGAGCTGATTGTGGCTCAGATCATGAGCTTCTCGTTGCAAAATTTAGGCTTAAATTGAAGAAAGTAGGGAAAAACAATAGGCCACTCAGGTATGAACTAAATCATATCCCTGATGAATATACAGTAGAGGTGACAAATAGATTTAAGGAATTAGATCTGATAGAGTGCCTGAAGAACTATGGATGGAGGTTCGCAACATTGTACAAGAGGTAGCAACTAAAACCATCCCAAAGAAAAAGAAATGCAAGAAAGCAAAATGGCTGTCTGAGGAAGCTTTGCAAATAGCTGAGGAAAGAAAGGAAGCGAAAGGCAAGGGAGAAAGAGAAAGATACACCCAATTGAATGCAGAATTCCAGAGAATAGCTAGAAAGATAAGAATGCCCTCTTAAATGAACAGTGCAAAGAAATAGAGAAACAATAGAATAGGGAGAACCAGAGATCTCTTCAAGAAAATTGGAGATATGAAGGGAACGTTTCATGCAAAGATGGGCATGATAAAGGACCAAAATGGCAGGGACCTAACAGAGGCAGAAGAGATTAAGAAGAGGTGGCAAAATTACACAGAAGAACTATACAAGAACGAGCTTAGCGTCCCTGATAACCACGATGGGGTGGTCACTGACCTCGAGCCAGACATCCTAGAATGTGAAGTGAAATGGGCCTTAGGAAAGCTGAGCAACAACAAAGCTAGTGGAGGTGACAGTATTCCAGCTGAGCTATTCAAAATCTTAAAAGACGATGCAGTAAAAGTGCTACACTCAATTTGCCAGCAAATTTGGAAAACTCAACAGTGGCCACAGGATTGGAAAAGGCCAGTTTACATTCCAATTCCAAAGAAAGGCAATGCCAAAGAATGTTCAAACTATCACACCATTGCACTCATTTCACATGCAAGTAAAGTTATGCTTAAAATCCTACAAGCTAGACTCCAGCAATATGTGGATCGAGAACTTCCAGAAGTACAGGCAGGATTTCGAAGAGGCAGAGGAACTAGAGATCAAATTGCCAACATACGCTGGATCATGGAGGAAGCTAGGGAGTTCCAGGAAAAAAACTACTTCTGCTTCATTGACTATGCTAAAGCCTTTGATTGTGTGGATCACAACAAATTGTGGCAAGTTCTTAAAGAGATGGGAGTACCAGACCATCTTATTTGTCTCGAGAAACCTATATGCGGGCCAAGAAGCAACAGTGAGAACTGGACACAGAACCACTGATTGGTTCAAAATTGGGAAAGGAGTCCGGCAAGGCTGTATTCTGTCGCCCTGCCTATTTAACTTATATGCAGAGCACATCATGAGAAAGGCAGGGCTAGATGAATCAAAACTCAGAATTAAGATTGCAGGGAGAAATATCAACAACCTAAGATATGCAGATGATACCACTCTAATGGCAGAAAGTGAAGAGGAACTAAAGAGTCTCTTGATGCGGGTGAAGGAGAGTGCAAAAGTTGGCTTGAAACTCAACATTAAGAAAACTAAGATCATGGCATCTGGCCCTCTCAATTCCTGGCAAATAGATGGGGAAGAAATGGAGGTAGTGACAGATTTTATCTTCCTGGGCTCCAAGATCACACAGATGGGGACTGCAGCCAAGAAATTAAAAGACGCTTGCTCCTGGGGAGGAAAGCTATGGCAAATTTAGACAGCATACAAAAAAGCAGAGACATCACCCTGCCAACAAAAGTACGTATAGTCAAGGCCATGGTTTTCCCAGTTGCAATGTATGGCTGTGAAAGTTGGACCATAAGAAAGGCTGAGCGCAAAAGAATTGAGGCCTTTGAACTATGGTGCTGGAGAAGACTCCTGCAAGTCCCTTGGACTGCAAGGCGATCAAACTGGTCAGTCCTATAGGAGATGAACCCTGACTGCTCCTTAGAAGGCCAGATCCTGAAGTTGAAACTCAAGTACTTTGGCCGCCTAATGAGAAGGAAGGACTCACTGGAGAAGAGCCTAATGCTGGGAAAAATTGAGGGCAATAGAAGAAGGGGATGACAGAGAATGAGGTGGCTGGATGGAGTCACTGAAGCATGAGCTTAAATGGACTCCAGAATATGGTAGAGGACAGGAAGGCCTGGAGGAACGTTGTCCATGGGGTCACGATGGGTCGGACACGACTTCGCAACTAACAACAACAAGCTTGAAATTCTGGTAATAGGAATCCTGACACACCTGGAATGATGAGGTTTAGGAATTCAGCTTGCACTTTACCTAATAATTGTTTTTTTATATATAAAGATTTTATTAGTTTTTCTCTTACATACATGTATTAATTTTTCAACCAGCATGCTGTCTGGATTCAAAAGCGCTAATACATAATCAGTTCCTAATCCTTGATTCTTTCCTCTAGCCATTTGTAGAATGACTCCCAGATTTGGTAGTATTCTGTTTCTTCTTTATCTTGCAATCTCATAGTTAATCTGTCCATCTCTGCACATTCCAATGTTTTCTTAATTATTTCTTCCTCTGGTGGTACTCCTTCATTTTTCCAGTATTGCACAAAGACTATTCTTGCTGCTGTTAAGATGTGTAAAACCAAATATAAACTCTGTTTATTAATCTTTTCTGGCATTATACCTAATAAAAAAAGTTCAGGTTTAAATTCCACATGTTCTCCCAACATTTTTTCTAATAATTGTTTATTAACCCTGCCTGCCTTGGGACATCTGGCTAAACATCATCGTGTTAAAAGTGCTAATAGCTAAAAACCAGCATTTATTAATTTCTAGCCAAAGCAATGCAAATATTTTTTTTGCAATATCCAGGTAATCACATCATTACCAATGCAAGATAGGACAGACATATCATGTTCCATTTTTAATTATATTACCCTAACTGGCATACTTCGGTGTTTATTTACTTTACTGATAAAACTTAATTTTACATAATTGGCATAGCATCTTAATTTTAAATACAGGAATTGATTTGAGGATTAAATTGAATATGATAACAGCATAATTAAAAAGAAGTAGCTGGAGTCCTCATCCAGCTAAGTGGATTTCATGATTGTGGCTGATTGCACCAGTCAGGATATAAATCATATGGATTTGCATGTTTGCAATTGGGTTGTTCCCTTCATTTTAGAATAAATATGCCTTGGAGTGCCTTAACCTTCTACCTATGCGTGCAGGGTGCAACATCTTTTTTCTTACAGTTCTCCACTAAATCAACCACCTGCTTTTCACAAAGAGGCCCCATTACATAGGCAATTCAAAATCTGAAATGGAAATGTAGACAAGATCACAGGAAAATTAACTCACAATGTCTTTTCAGATAAGTGATCCAATTAGCTGCCCATTTCTTCAGTTCCAAAGCATATCAATGGGCCTGGAGGCCCAAATACCACCTTTCCTTTGTCAGCACAAATTCCTGGCCACCCAGGAATCTTTGACTAATCTGCCAAGCAAATCCTGAAGACCTATTATGAATCTTATTGTAGGACAGGAGTTCCCAATTTCCCTTAAATCAAGGACCATTCTTGAAATATTCTGGATATTGACTAGTATTTTCCAACAATGAATAGGGCTGGGATCTTTTTTTAAGGGATCTTCTTCCCCCTAACCCCCCAAAAACCCTTCCTCTGAACACAAAAAAGGGCTGAACGTTTGGATCTTCAGGAAACTGGGGAATGCAGAACAGATGTGAATGGGCTGCCTGTGATTTCTGAACTGCATTTTTTATACCCCTGTTCTTGGACCACAGTCAATTCATCAGCCAGTGTTACTGGGCTTCATTATTGTCCCATATCAATTGATCAACTATTTTATAATATTCCCATATTTCTAAAATAGCTATTATAACAGCATCTTGTAAAAAATATTTGTCTGTTGCTACTGTGGAATCCTGTGAATTCATGGAACATGTAGAACTGATCATACTGTGCATATAAAGACATAACAGGGTAGATGATACCAGAAATGAGTTCCTTAATGATACAAAAAGACTTTTAACAGCGTGGAGCATAGCAATTGAGCCCATATCATTTATGTTCTGTCACATACAGCAATATGCCCTAGGACAACACAGAGAACCTGGTCTAAAAGCATTGATCTTTAAAATTGCTTTCCCATCATCAGCAGTCCTCAGAAATGTTAGACTACATCCAAATGATCCTCAAACTTCCTAGCCAAAAAGAATGGGTGGTGTTGATGACTGTTGTAATTCATTGCCCCACAGTGTGGGGTTCTTCTGTTTCAGTTCATCCTGTTGTCATCACAAGTTGGCTCAAGGAGGAAACTGGCTTGAGTTGTGACCCAGCTTTTAAAATCCTGTCCATTAGGGATGCTCAACCTAGCAAGTATCACAAGCTGAGAGAGTTGAGTTCGTTTAGTAAAATGACTAGAAAGAAATAGCTTCAAATGTATTATAACAATATCAGAGCATTACACAGGATCTGTGCAAAATAATTCCCCCTTTTTGCAAGAGGTTTTCTGTGTTTGTTTTCCTTACCTGCCAACCAAGTTAAGGACCATCTTCCCCTCCTCTTCCAAATTGCATAAAAATGTGGAACTGATACAATGTATGCCTGCACATGCATTTCTCTGTCATGCAATATACAGTGCTACTATACACTAAGCATCATACCTGAAGTCAGATTTGGAGATGAGAACTGAGTGTTCAGAAGGATTTAGTAACTCAGATGGCCAAAACAGATTATATTGGGAGTAGATAGAATACAGTACTTCTTTATAGATTAAAGGACTTTTAACATAGTGAAGCAATGGGGAATTAATAGATCTTATTTATGGTGTATTCTTCAATGGTATATTTCCTTCATGTCTTATACCTGATAAAGTGTGTGTGTGTGAGAGAGAGAGTTTTGTAATTTGTTTGTGTACATGTTTTCACTATTATTGATTTTGCATTACTATGAATTTTATCTGGTTTACTTGATTTGGACAATAGTTAGATTGGCCTAGCTTAGATCAGGCTTCTCCCAGTTTCTAAGCAGAGTTGAATCTTTGAGATCACCAACAATGGTGAAGAACTCTCATTCCTTCAATGTATAGATTTTCTGCTTTTGATCATGATATAGAAAGACAGCAGACATTATTAAGTTTTTATATAAATTACAAAGGAAATAACCCAAAGGAGCCCCCAAGACACCTCGTGTTTCCAGGTTGAGAGAAACCAATAATTTCACCAGTTAAATTAAGAAGTGTTATCTTTTAACACCAAAGCCTGCCTGGGAAGCCATTACATCTTACCCCAAAGGAAGTAGACATCAGATAAACAAATGATCCAGTGATTCTGCACAATTGGTTTTAGGCTGAAAATGAGTAGCTTAGAGCAGCAGTTATCAAAGTACTCCCTGGGGGTCCCAGGGCCTCCCTGAGACCATTTCAGGAGCTCTGCAAAGTCAAATAAATATGTTAACATTTCTCAATTTTAATTTCTGAAACAGTAAATATTGATATAAACTAAGTATCTTTGGAATCCTCAGTCATTTTTATGAATATAAAGAAATCCTCAAAATGTTTGAGAATCAGTGTCTTAGAAAACTTTTCCCATGACAGGTTTATACTCCCAATAACTGGAAATTTATTCCTCCACTTTTTAAAATCCACTCCACTGCATTGTTAAAAAAAACTAGTTCATTACTAAAACCATATAAACAGCCACACAATACTCAATTAAGAGGAAGGAAGGCAGAGAAATGAACCTAGTTAACAATCTCATTAAATACAATGACTCCATCATGGCATTTACATGCTGGAAGATATTTTATGGACCAGAATTTATTTATTTATTTATTTTGCTTTTTTTTCTTATTTTGGAGGATGGGGGGACGGTGTTATCTCCAGGGATTTAACTCGTATTACTTCTGTCAGTAGTTTCGTGGTTATCTTCATATCCCACATAAGCCAAATATCTTTGGGTCACAAACAAGTGGGGATTGACTTACTCTACAAAGCACCTGAGGGCAGGACAAGCAGGGTGGAAGATAGTTAAAGAAAGATCCAACCTAGACAGTGAGAACAATTAATGAGTGGAATAGATTGCCTCCCAGAGTTGTGAATGCTCCATCACTGGAGATTTTCAAAAATAGATTGAACAACCATTTGACCAAGATGGTATAAGGTCACCTGCCTTGAGCAGGCAGTTATAATAGAAGTCCTCCCAGGTCCCTTCCAGCCGTATGATTCTATGTTCTTTATTCAAAATATAACTATCCATTTTAGCCTCCAGCTTGATCCAGGGCACTAACATCCTTGATTTCTCTGCTATAGCACTCCTTTTAGCATTGAATATGAAGTGGAAAACTGAATTGCAAACAAAAACAAAAGCTGCTGAAAGGGGTGTGCTTGGCTCTAATAAGGAAAAGAGAGGCCTGATTCTTGAACCTTTAGATAAATCCAAACTGAAAGCCATGTATTAAATTCTGAAACTGACCATTCCTCACTCTAAATAGCCTCTAGGCAGAATATTTCATCTGCAAAGATATTGATGCACTTTATTAAATAATGGGTATCATTCCTGCCTACTTGTTTACATATTAAAAGGCATTATTATTATTATTATTATTATTATTATTATTATTATTATTATTATTATTATTATTATTATTATTATTATTATTATTATTATTATTATTATTATTATTATTATTATTGTTATTGTTGTTGTTGTTGTTGTTGTTGTTTGTTTGTTTGTTTGTTTGTTTGTTTGTTTGTTAAATTTATTTCATGCCTATTTTGCCATGGGGCTACTCTAGGTGGCTTACAATAATAAAAAGGAAGAAATGGAAAGGACTGCAAACAGAACAGAAGTAAAATAATAGAACAATAACATAAACAATGACAAACAAGCACAACGAGAATAACACATCAATATAATAACCGAAAAGATGGATAGGTAGAGAGCAGAGAACAAGCAGGGGGAGCAAGGGTTATATAAGTATAAATATAAAATATATTCCTAGTTGGCTGCCCTCTTGGGATACATTTCCATATTTATATAAAAAGCCAATTTTCTACTTCATACCCTCATTCACAATTGGAGAGTAGGATAGAATCCGTGATATCCTGAAATGGATTTCAGGAAGTGATATAATATTCTTTCCCATTGCCCAGTTCTATTTTATTGCCTACCACAATGCTTATTAAATACCACAAATACTTTATGTGATAGTTGCAGTTTTCTGAGGTTTCCAAATTTCAAGTTCAAAGTCCTTCAGAATAATTTGGGTACAGCTGCATAAAGATTATAGAAAGTGAACACAATGTAGTTGTTAAAGTTTTGGACTAGAACTGGAGAAATCTAGTTTCAGGTTCAATGACAGAAATTCACTACCTGACTCAGTGAGAAGAAAATGCATGATTGGTTGGCCATGCAGAAGAGACCGCGTTTAGCTTTTTTAAATTCCTGAAGAGAAAAATAAATGAAGCATCCCATCAACATCCCAATTAACTTGCATTCTTCCCACTAACCCATTTAGATTCCATTTAGAAGGAAAATGTGTCCTAGTGCACAGCAGGATTGACCATAATCCAAATTTTTTCAGTCAGATTCCAGCAAACCTGACAGTTCTGAAACACATAACACAAACCAAGAGACCCTTGGGGGGTCTTTCCAGTCTTTTTGCAAAAAAAAAAAAAAGTCCATGCTCTGAATTCAGAAGAGTGTTTATAATGGGAAGAATTCCAGTCTAGAGATGCTACGGCACCCCATTCTGGTGACAGAGAGAATAATGTGAACTGACAACAATACAGCCCATATTTGTCCCTATGCAACATTAACTTAAGCAATGAAAACAAACAATTGAGCATGATTATTCTTTAGAGTTAGTCGCACTGATCTTTACGAGCCATGCCAGGGGGATGGTACCCTGCCATAACATCATTTTTATTCCTCCGTTTTGCTCAGAGGCATAGCATTTTTATCTGACATACACATCAGGGGCATATAAGAAGCTACTGATCCCACCAGGAGTTCTCTGTACCATTCATATATTATGTATTTCAATGTTACTATAAGGCCACAACAAAGACTGTGTAAATAACTTGTCTCAAGTATGCGCGCCTACAAATTCCAGCAAAAGCAGCTACTTAAATTAGTATCAGAGTAATTTACATTAGAACTTGCAGATGTGTGTGTCAAATGTTGAGCATTAGGAATGCTTCATCTTTTAAAAGCAACACTAACTACAAAACATCTCCAGTTTTAGCTTTAATTTATAAGATCTTTTGGAATTGACATCACTGCTTATTTTCTGTTATGCCCAAATGTTGCAATTCTAACTGTGTCACACCGGAAGATAAGTTGTATCCCTCTGTCCCTGATTGATAGATATATTTGGAATCAGAATGTTGCAGGTCAATGGAATACTCAGTAAATTTTCACTAGTGGCAGCACACTGGGTGGAGAAAGTTGGCAGTTAAATTATTAGGCTGGACAAAGGAAAACTCAGGTTTCATCTATCTGAAGCCATGGAAAGTCACTGGATGACACTGGACCAGTTACTGTCTCAGCCCAACCTGTCCCTTTACAGTCGCTGTGGACTAACAATGAAAAGACAGGCAGACAGACATGACTACACACACCATGTAAGCTCTCTTGAGCTTCTACAAAAAAAGCAGGATGTAAATCTAATACATAAATAGCTATTCCACTAGAAGAGAACATATGTAGCCCAGGGTTGAACTGTGGAACCCTAGGTGCTCTTTGAAATTGGTTGTTTGCTTGCACACCTTTCTTACCCAGCTAGATAACAAAATCAGTGTTTGATAGTGTGGGGTTTGCTCTGCTCTTCCAGGTTTGGTGGAGATATGGTTTCCTCTTTGCTGATTCCTTGATTATTGATTATTGTTTCTACTGCCTGGTTGTTTGTTGTTAATCCTTGCTTATCTGTGTCTTGGCTGCTGGAGAGGATATGTTCTGATCTTTTTGTTTCCTTCTTAGCTTTTTTTATAGTTTCTTGAATGTTGTGTAAATATAATTCATCTCTACATGTCTGTTGAAGGCTGATTTGTCTGAGTAGCAAGCTTCCAGGAATTCCCTAGCATTTTTTGGGATTCCCAAGCTAGGAATCCAGGATTCCTAAGCTAAATTCCCAAACTTCCAGGCATTTCCCCATAAATCCAAGAGGGGGAAAAAAACTACACTACACTATCACTGGCAGAGTAAGCTATTCTATATAAACACATACTCATCAGCACTGAAGATGTTACCTATTTAGGTAATGAGATGTCTGCAAGCAAACAGCCAAGCTCAGAGAACACCAAGGACTCCACACCTAATTAATGAACAACTAAAACTATCAAGTGCCATAGTTCACCAAAACAGTTGCCTGCTCTGTCCCAAACTGACAGCCAATCAGTGGAAAGAAATGAAGCATTGTCAACTGTTTTAAAAATTGTACATGCAATTCCAGGAATTTTGCTGAATTAGAAAATTAGGATATCCTCAGGATAGCAATTGTCTTTTCCCTTTTAAATCCTTCCAACAACATCTCACTCTTCCAAAATATAGTGCACATCCAGTTATTTATGTATACATGCAACAAACACTTCCCATATAAGGTTATTGATGGTCGCTCTGTGTTGGAATTGGGGAAGGGAGGACTAAGGTCTCTCAGCCCAGAATGGGAAAACTGCCATGGCCAACTCACTGCAGCCAATTCACTATGGCCAACTCACTGCAGGACAATTTGCCACGGTCAATTTGCCATGGGACAACTCGCTGCAGAACAATTTAATAATTCAGTGAGTGGGAAGAATTGAGGGGATCTGATTTAGCAGGTCATATCAACTCAGCAAACAACCAAACATCCAACTGCAGAATACAATTTCAAACTGGGCAGACCCAAACTTCCACCTTCCCTTTATATCTTATAACACCTTATATTTAACTTGTGGGTTTTTTCCCCCTTGCTACACAAACTTAGATATATCCTTCTGTCACTCCATCTTTTTCTGTGTGTTGTGACATCCTCAGCTATTTGACATCCTTTCCTCTGCGGATAACCCTGCTATTGTATGTCAACATTTTGCTACCAAGAGTCATATTTTAAGAACCATTTGGAACAGTGGGCTGCTTAATTTTATTGTTTTTTTTTAATTGAACTGTTAGCAAGTATAGAATATATTAGATGATTAGGACTTGCTTTTCTTTAGTACATGATATATATACTCCTTCCCACCCTTTCTTATCTACCTGCATACATTAAGTGACACTAAGCCTAATTTAATATACAAAAATACTTCACATTTCCTTTCTGCTTCTGTAGAATAAAGTGAGAATGTGATTAGTCCCTAATATGAAATACTCACTGTAAAGAAACCAATTTTAAACTGTTTTGAGATTTCTTTTATTAAAGGGAAGCAGTGTATAAAACACTTAAGCTACTATATTAGCTTAATCCTACTGAGTATCAAGGTGGATGGGCTATATTATATGGTAATTCATCTGGATATCCTTTTGTGTGTGTGTGTGTGTGTGATAGAAACACATTATGTACACAGATAAACAATTATAATAAAGAGTCGATTGAATCTGCATTTGAGTTCTTCTAGGCATATGGATAAGCATGGAATATTATCAAAGCAAAACTATTTATGGAATTTCTTGAAATCCATCATTGCCTGTGAGTTTGTTGCTCTTTATCAAACACAGTCTCTATTTTTCTACCTCTTGTTCACTTAAAGTTTTGCGTAAGTACACATTAGTTTCTTCTCTGACTTTCATAGCTGGAGTTTATATTTCCAAAACCAAAGTATTGCTTATTTATTGGGTTCTTCCTCCCATCAAACATTGGGAAAATCCTTATCACAACCCAATATTTCATACTTAATATTATTCAACGTACATGTATAAAGATTCCTTATCACTCCATTTACTTATATAATTCAATGTTATAGACACCATCTCAGGAACAGCCACATTTTCCTTTAGATCCCAATCTTTTTTTCCTAAACCAACTTGCTAGATGAAAAGTTCTTGAAGTTCCAATGCATCCAGTAATTTTAGAGAGCTTCCATTGGCCTAATAAAGGTATTGTTCATATAGTTATTATACTAAATAATACTTAAACCATTGCTTCTCGTATCAATGTAGCATCTGAAAAATGAGAAAGGACCATTCAGAGGCAATTTGAATTTAAGCACCTTCAAGCCACAGGAGAAACATATACCAGTTGATTTCTGATCTCTGCCATTCCAAACAACAGACATAAGGAGGTACAGTGTTGTATTCAGCAAGGATGCCCATTATTTCCTTCACATTTTTAATTTAGTCTTAGTGCAATTAGGATACAAATTAGATTATCTTTATTATAAATGGGACAAAGATTGAATACGTTTTTTTCCTTATGCCAATGATATATAGATAGTTCCTGTACTACTTGATTAGTAATGTTCTTCACTACCAGCCCTTGTGAGGGAAATTCAATCATATGGCTTATATTCTGGATATAAGGTTAATTGAGGTAAATCTAATTTAGTTACTTTAGGGTGAGATGTCTCATCAGAATAGCATACACAGAGGTGGTTTGTGATCCACTCTAATTTCATTAAATAGATAGGAACTTATATTCTTAACAATATTTCAAATTTTATCCAAGTTAACAGGTCTACTTTGTTGGAACATTTGATGGATGGTATAAGACACCCTTGACTTGGTGGTATAAAACCTAATTAAAATGAATACAACTCCCAGTCTTCTATTTTAAAGGTGATATCTATGTTTAATCCAAAATATTGATCAAATTGATAGGGTTGGGTTTTTTTTGAAGATTTATGGCCACATTCTATAACCACCCCCACACAATAGCCTGTACTGCCAATCACTTTAACTTTGATAGCAAATACTACATGGAAGACTAAAGCAAAGAAGAAGAAGAAGAAGAAGAAGAAGAAGAAGAAGAAGAAGAAGAAGAAGAAGAAGAAGAAGAAGAAGAAGAAGAAGAAGAAGAAGAAGAAGAAGAAGAAGAAGAAGAAGAAGAAGAAGAAGAAGAAGAAGAAGAAGAAGAAGAAGAAGAAGAAGAAGAAGAAGAAGAAGAAGAAGAAGAAGAAGAAGAAGAAAAAAAAAAATAATTTATATAGATACCTATCTACCAAAAGGAATTCTGGAAAAAGCAAGGAATCTTTACATTGTTTCTATCAGTCATGTGTAATATAACATAGGCTTCCTGAAAGTGAGGGCCTCTAGAAGTAATGGATTATAACTCCCATTGGCTCTATCCAAACTGATTGAAATTCTAATCCAAAAATTCTGAAGAATACAAAATTGAAAGTTACATATTGTGAAGCAGGTTATTAGCCTGAAAGCTAAAGGTGGGGTTTTTTTTATGTGAATGTGATATGTAAATGTTTCAGAAGTACTTCATAAGATTATTCTCTCTCTGGAGGCTTCAGTTCACAAGGTGTTTCTCCACCTGTGCTTTTTTTTCTCCCCAACTCACTCAGGTTTTGCTGTTGTTTCTTAACAGGACACATAATTCCTTCTCCGGGGGCTCCCTCCCATCATGAGATCAGTGAATGTTCAAGGCTATAAAAATGCCAAAATAAATTTACATAGTGAGCACCAGCTGATGACATTTTTAAAAATGTGTTTTCTAATTAACTAGTGAAAGCATCAGAAACATTACCTTGAGAGAGAAGCGTAGCAGAATGAAGCACATATTTGTGAGGGGGGGGTGGAGGAGACACAGAGATAGAGAGATGGCCATGGGAGCAAATGACCAGGATATATAAAGAGAGAAATGCAAATAAGGATTCCAAAGCATTGCAATTGCTCTAAATGAGGTGCAAAATGTGCACAGGCTTTTCATCTGCTTCCAAAGAGAGGGCACTGAATATGCTCCTTTCAGTAAGGGAGCCACTTATTGAAGCTTAGCCATAATGGGACAACTTCATTTTGTTAAACAGGCAAGGTAAGGCTAAAACAAAATTCACAAAATATGACAGGATTGCAAAGTATTCCTTATAAATCTATCCCAAGATTATACATGAAGGTGTTTTTTTTCCCCACTCTGTATAAGTCTGCCTGTACCACAGTATTAACTTCTGAAGCTCTTTCTGGAACTTTAAGATCAATCGTCCTGCACAATGCAGATGTAAATCAAATACGATAAGATGGCATAATGAGCAGCAAGAAATCAACAATCAGTAAGCCTGGCAGTTAAAATGTAAATACGGCTAAAAGCTTGAGAAAATAGAGTAGTTCTCAGTTCGTGCCTAAATAATGACAAAGTAATTGTCATGCAAGTATTCTTGGGAGGGACAGAAATCACTCTTCTAATCTCTGAAGAAAAGGACAGCCAGAAGAGGTCCTTGATGGATTATCCCAAGGTATCATGAGGATCTTATTCTTTTATTGTTCAGCTCTGCATATCAGCATTTTACAATCTAGAGGGCAATTATTTATTATTGTTAAATATTCTTTCTGTGAATCCCAGACAATAATCTGTCCACCCTATTCTATATTAGGTTACTATGCTTTTAATAAACTATGCCATGCTCCATAGGGCAATGATCTGAATTGATGGCCAAGATGTGGGTAAATTGTGGCAAGACTTCTTTTCACAGATTTTATAAGAAGTAAATGACTGAAAGATGCCAATACAACAGCAAGTGCTCACAGTCCTGTTTCTGATGCAACAGGCCAAGGCTGAGAGTGTGATTTCAAGGGGGAAGGAATGAAACAATGCAACCATATAAGCAACAAATGGTATGCTGAGAGATAAGACCATCCATAGGAGAGATCAGAAGTCAAAACAGTAACAGCAACGAAGCACATAAAGTCCCAGCCCTTTTTAATGTGTCACAGGAACACTGCTATGCATCTGCATAGGTTTTATAACTCCCATGAAGTTTGCACAGTTGAGTGTTGCTTCATGACAAGATGTTGAACTTGACTCATTGGCAAACAAGCTAAGCAATCAAAATTCAATCATGGGGTCATGGTCATGGAGAGTGGATATAACATGCAAAGGACAATGCATCAGCTGCAGTTTCAGCAGAAGCTGTCTCTCACAAAGTGTATCTGGTTTGCATAATGCTATTGGTCTGGAGGAGGCTACCACCAAAAACATCTCAAGAGCACAGTTGCCACGAGCATTCCTATAAATAAATGTTTTATAGAAAAGCTAGTTATTTTTACCAGAATGTGAATGGAGATAAGTACTGGATCAATCTCAGGTTGAACCCCACCTATCTTGATATTTGATATAGCTCAGAAAGTTTTCATCCAGCTTTGGTAATCATATATGACATGTTATATACATCATGATATGACATGACAAATCTTTGTATAGTATATCTCTCCCATGGTTTAATTGTTCTTTGCAACAGTTCTTTTAACTACAGAGACATCTCCATTGAGCTAAGTTCTGCCCTTGGTTTTTTAGAAAAGACTATGAAGCAGGGCACAGGTTGATAGAATTTTGTCAAGAGAATACAATGGTCATAGCAAATACTCTTTTCCAACAACCCAAGAGACGTCTCTACACATGGACATCACCAGACGGTCAACACAGAAATCAGATTGACTATGTGCTCTGCAGCCAAAGATGGAGAAGCTCTATACAGTCAGTAAAAACAAGACCAGGAGCTGACTGTGGCTCAGATCATGAGCTTCTTGTTGCAAAATTTAGGCTTAAATTGAAGAAAGTAGGGAAAAACTAGGCCACTCAAGTATGAACTAAATCATATCCCTGATGAATATACAGTAGAGGTGACAAATAGATTTAAGGAATTAGATCTGATAGACAGAGTGCCTGAAGAACTATGGACGGAGGTTCGCAACATTGTACAAGAGGTAGCAACTAAAACCATCCCAAAGAAAAAGAAATGCAAGAAAGCAAAATGGCTGTCTGAGGAAGTTTTGCAAATAGCTGAGGAAAGAAGGGAAGCGAAAGGCAAGGGAGAAAGAGAAAGATACACCCAATTGAATGCAGAATTCCAGAGAATAGCGAGAAGAGATAAGAATGCCTTCTTAAATGAACAGTGCAAAGAAATAGAAGAGAACAATAGAATAGGGAGAACCAGAGATCTCTTCAAGAAAATTGGAGATATGAAGGGAACGTTTCATGCAAAGATGGGCATGATAAAGGACCAAATGGCAGGGACCTAACAGAGGCAGAAGAGATTAAGAAGAGGTGGCAAAATTACACAGAAGAACTATACAAGAACGAGCTTAGCATCCCTGATAACCACGATGGGGTGGTCACTAACCTTGAGCCAGACATCCTAGAATGTGAAGTGAAATGGGCCTTAGGAAAGCTGAGCAACAACAAAGCTAGTGGAGGTGACAATATTCCAGCTGAGCTATTCAAAATCTTAAAAGACGATGCAGTAAAAGTGCTACACTCAATTTGCCAGCAAATTTGGAAAACTCAACAGTGGCCACAGGATTGGAAAAGGCCAGTTTACATTCCAATTCCAAAGAAAGGCAATGCCAAAGAATGTTCAAACTATCACACCATTGCACTCATTTCACATGCAAGTAAAGTTATGCTTAAAATCCTACAAGCTAGACTCCAGCAGTATGTGGATCGAGAACTTCCAGAAGTACAGGCAGGATTTCGAAGAGGCAGAGGAACTAGAGATCAAATTGCCAACATACGCTGGATTATGGAGAAAGCTAGGGAGTTCCAGAAAAACATCTACTTCTGCTTCATTGACTATGCTAAAGCCTTTGATTGTGTGGATCACAACAAATTGTGGCAAGTTCTTAAAGAGATGGAGTACCAGACCATCTTATTTGTCTCTTGAGAACCTATATGCGGGTCAAGAAGCAACAGTGAGAACTGGCAACGGAACCACTGATTGGTTCAAAATTGGGAAAGGAGTCCGGCAAGGCGTATTCTGTCGCCCTGCCTATTTAACTTATATGCAGAGCACATCATGAGAAAGGCAGGGCTAGATGAATCAAAAGTTGGAATTAAGATTGCCTGGGAGAAATATCAACAACCTAAGATATGCAGATGATACCACTCTAATGGCAGAAAGTGAAGAGGAACTAAAGAGCCTCTTGATGCGGGTGAAGAAGGAGAGTGCAAAAGTTGGCTTGAAACTCAACATTAAGAAAACCAAAATCATGGCATCCGGCCCTCTCAATTCCTGGCAAATAGATGGGGAAGAAATGGAGGTAGTGACAGATTTTATCTTCCTGGGCTCTAAGATCACCACAGATGGGGACTGCAGCCAAGAAATTAAAAGACGCTTGCTCCTGGGGAGGAAAGCTATGGCAAATTTAGACAGCATACTAAAAAGCAGAGACATCACCCTGCCAACAAAAGTATGTATAGTCAAGGCCATGGTTTTCCCAGTTGCAATGTATGGCTGTGAAAGTTGGACCATAAGAAAGGCTGAACGCAAAAGAATTGAGGCCTTTGAACTATGGTGCTGGAGAAGACTCCTGCGAGAGTCCCTTGGACTGCAAGGCGATCAAACCGGTCAGTCCTAGAGGAGATCAACCCTGACTGCTCCTTAGAAGGCCAGATCTGAAGTTGAAACTCAAGTACTTTGGCCACCTAATGAGAAGGAAGAACTCACTGGAGAAGAGCCTAATGCTGGGAAAGATTGAGGGCAATAGAAGAAGGGGACGACAGAGAATGAGGTGGCTGGATGGAGTCACTGAAGCAGTAGGCGTGAGCTTAAATGGACTCCAGAAGATGGTAGAGGACAGGAAGGCCTGGAGGAACGTTGTCCATGGGGTCGCGATGGGTCGGACACAACTTCTCAACTAACAACAACAACAATGGATACAGTTCAACCTGGATTCCAACAATTGCAATAATTCGGCAACCCAGCTCAAAAGTGGAGTCGAGCATTAGCAAAGGCTCCTACAGATTGATCAAGTGTAGCCTAAGGGTGAAGAAAGCATTGTCTGTGGTAACAAATTTATTCTATTAGAATGAGCTTCTGATTGACTTCCGGTTCTTGTTTGCGGCGCTCACGGTCGAGCGAAGAGTCTGCTCTCTTCGCCGGCCGGTTTCCTCCGCCGGTAGACCCTGGACAGGGTCGAAAGTCGCTCTGGAGGGGCGATTACTGCTGAGGAGGACTCTTATCGACTTTGGAGGGAGCGGCAGCACCTTCCGCGGTCTGAGACAGCTCCTTTGGGCCGACGGGGAAAAGATCGGCCATTAACATGGCCGATCATCTAGCTGCTCCAGCCGAAAGTCACAAGAACAGCTAAGCGAAAAGAACCACCGTGGAAGATCCAGGTGAGACCTTTCCTTCCCTCTCTGCACCCTAACTACCTCCCTGTGAAAAGCCCCTGGAATTATTTCCCTACTTTAAGAGAGCGGCATTTGGATACTTGGGAAAATGAGCTCTGAGAAAAATAATTAATTTTTATTGACTATTTTTGTTGTTGGATTTCGGGGATCCTGAAAAAATCTCTCTTATAGAATTTTATTGCTGTATTTACTTTTTAAGCTGGGGAATATTGTTATTCTTTTTACTTGTTTTTACTTTTTAACTGGACAAAACTTTATTGGAATTTGGAAAAAAGATTTTACAGCTTACTGAGGACATCTTGTGGTGAAAAACTGACATTGCAATTGTACTTTCCCTTTGAGTTTGAGACTGGATTTGACCTTCAATTACTACAAAGGGAAAAGATAATGGATTTGAAACAGCTGGGTGGTGAAATTGCCTATTAGAATTGTGGAGGCGGATGTTGGTTGACTGTTAATAAACATAGCCTCCACCAAAAAACTAAAAGATTATCTTATTACTGAAATGGAGTTTTACCCACAGCTTGGCTATGGACTTATACTAGAAAAAATCTTGGAACTTAAAGAACAAAGGATTTTTAGAATGAACATTAAAGATGATGCTCCAGAACTAAAAATTAAACCTCAAATTTTGACTGATCAACCTATAGACCAAGCAATAACAGAGGAAGAACAGATCAACTCCAAAGAGGCCTATATGCAACTACATATACAAGTTAATGAGATGGAGGAATCTCATCCACAATCTATTTGTAAACTTATGCTGGGAAGAATTTACGGAAGTACTGAGCAAGTGAATGCTAGAATAAATGCTTTTATTACAAAACTTCAAATTGACTTCCAGATTCCAACTGACTACCCCACAACTCAAATAATAATAGATGAGGAACAAATTAACATAGAAGAAGATATCATACAATCCCACATACAATTAATTGAGAATCTCGACGATCAAAGATGGATTTCAATTAAAACATCTACAATGCCAAAAGCAATAGGAACTGATTTGCAAATATGAGGCATTGAGAACTGTGACAACATGGATAATCAACGAGTAACTACCACATTGAACAAAACTGACTATACAGCTCAGACAATATTGGAAAAAAGAGAAGAGAAATATGATCAGACTGAATTGTTGAGAAATACGTATAATCAAATATTGAAATTTGATGATTTAGAGGCTCTTTTATGGAAACCTGCTTGGCACAAAAAGAAAGCTAGAATTAGATTTAAAAATGAGACTTAAAATTTTACCTGATGGGTTAAAAAGGCTTTTAGAGATTTTGACTGAGTTAATACTATTGAGATGAAGGAATTGTAATATGGAAAAGGTTGTAAACAAGAAGTTAATAGAATAAGAAATAGAATATAGATGTGAAATGAAGTAAGAAGGTATTTTTTGGAATAATATGTTTTTTAGGTATAATTATTTTGATGGGATTTAAATTTTATGTAATGAGTTAAAAAGGTTTTTTAGAGATATGGATTGATTTATAAAATATATATTTGAAATAGAGTAGAATAAGAAATAGAATATAGTTGGGAAGTATAAAAATATAATGGTTGGAATAATATGTATATTCTAGAAATAATTATTATTTTATGAAATAAGGGAAATTGGGATACCCGAAGTGTAAACTATGTGTTTATTTAAGGCTAAATTGGAACATGGTAATTGTAAGTTAGTAAAGCTTAAAAACGGGATTTGGCCTGATATAGGTGAAATATTATTGATTTTTTTTTTTGATTGATTAAATTCTATTTAGAAATGTATTAATTCGACTATGTTATATCAATTGAGGGAAATAGAGAGGGAACCTTTAAAAAATTAACCTGAATTATATATGTATGATTATGCTTTTGTTTTTGGATGATTGATTACCCTATCTCCACGATGGTTCCTAAGCACTTTGATGTAAAACCTAAAAAAAAAACAATAAAACTTGTTTAAAAAAAAAAAAGAATGAGCTTCTGATTGTGGAAATAGCAGACAAGGAGAATGTAAAGCTATATTCAAAAGAAGATACTATACCGCAGCTGCACCAGCATCAGCCATAACTTGGATAACTGGTATGGAATTTCCCATGTTCTTATGTCAGTCTACTGGGTGCAGTATAGAGGTGTTCCCTGCTGGCTTAGCCAACAGTATAGAGTGCTCCATTTTGTGTTATGTGAGTGAATTAAAGGAAAGCAAGGCAATGGAACCAACTACAGTTTGGGGTAACCAACTGGCCAGGCTTGACAACACTTGCATAGTAATCTTTGTCTTAACATCCAGTAATTTCCTGAAAAACACTGGTCTCTGAAGCAGGTCACACGGTGACATCCCATTGTTTATACCTGAATGCTGATTCAGTGGGGAAATCTCATCTTCCTTAAGGTAAACCTTTCCCTGATGAACTTTTTCAAATTGTTGCCAGAGAGGAGCTGAAGGCAATAGCCTGAACACACCAATCCACAGATATACATGATTGTGAGGGACATGCTATCTCTGAGACAATTACTGATTAATCTGAAAGAGCCTTACTGGGACAGTCCCTGTTCATGTCACCTGAGAGATGCACACTGAATGGAGATTCTGTATGTCAGGGGCCCCCAATCCCCGGGCCATGGAAGGGTACCAATCCATGGAAAAATAATCTTCCATAAAACCAGTCCCTGGTGCCAAAAAGATTGGGGACCACAGCTGTACTCTATGTCTTACCTGAGTACCTCTTTTAGTCTCTGAGCAGTTAGTATTATGTGTGATCTATATCCCCATCCCACCTCCAATTTCTGACTTGCATCTTGAGTTCTGAGAAGAATAGCGGAGGGGTTCTTCTTTCAGTTCTCTTCCCACAGCCCCTTGCCCATTCTCTCTCAGCCTGTTCCCACATCCTACTCATTTTCACGCCAGTGATGATGTTGCTGGACTCCTGTCACTGACCTAGTTGAGTCAGCCAGAATTCTGATTGGCTATGCACAACAGACCAGGGATAGGGCACTTTGTGGTTATTCTCTTGACAAACAAAGGCAGAAGAAGAGAAGGGGGAATACTCAGGTTACAGTATCCTTGTGCTATTGCTGACTACGTGGAGGATCATGGGGAAGTTATACTATTCATGGACATATTTAGGTGCATAGTCTATGGAAACAAGCTGATAATTGGTAATAGAATGTTGGTGGCAAATATCAAAGGTGTGTCTCCATCTCCATGTGCTATATTTCATACACAACCTAAATGGAAAGAATACTGCCACAATTGGCTTCCCAAGCTTGTGTGAGTCTATACACCCTGGACCTGCTGTTGCATCCTATTGATTTTGAAGATACCTACAAATTACGCTGGCTGCTTTCCCTTCCTTTGGTGTGCAGGTCAGCAATAGATCACTGGGAACTTCTTTATTCTGCCATAAACCTCCCTGAAGTGGAATATAAAATGTTCTTACAAAAATCCCAGCCCAGTTGCTAATGAAAGCAGCTTCTCTTGGTGGCTGAGATAGCAGTGGAAAATGTCAGCCTGACTATTACCACTGACTCTTTCACTTAGCTGATGGCAACTCTGACCTTTGCTGTGCCCAGCAATAATTTGTTTTTGCATCTACCATGGAACTGAAAAGCAGAGAGAGAGAATGAGGAAAGTGATGCGTGCTGCAGCCTCTTCTTCTCAGTGCTTGCCAGGAGATGGGTTTCTCCTAATTTCTTTGAATGCCACTACCTGAAAGCTCATGATAGTAGCAGTTAAGCAGTTGTAGCCAAAATGCCCCTATCAAAATGGGCTTTCAGTAATGAGAATTGCTACCCAAGAACTAACAGCACATGCTTCAAGATTTTCTGTCTATCTATCAGTTTTAGAATTTATTCTATTTAACGTCTATTGCAAAGGAGTGGGTGAAGTGTTAAATGTCTACTCTCACAATAATGATTGCAATCATAACTTCTGTTCCCAGACAGTTGCTGTTAATTTCTCTTAGCAAAACTCTTCAGATTGAAAGAACAACAAGAAGGAAACTCTGTGGGCTTCCTGTCAACCAAGACAAAGTTTATGAGCTCCACCATCTCCTGTCATGCTAAGAACAGGTGGAACAGTTTAAACAGAGGTGGATAGAGAGGTTAGGTCAGGGGTCTTCAAACTTGGCAACTTTAAGACTTGTGGACTTCAACTCCCAGAATTCCTCAGCCAGCCACAAGTCTTAAAGTTGCCAAATTTGAAGAGCCCTGGGTTAGGTCTTTCTGCACTGCCCAGGAGGCACTTTTCAAGCAATTAAAGGAAGTGGATAACTTGTGTGCTGTAAATGTTCCTGTTTATCAAGCTGCCTTGCCAGGAATAGACTTTAATCTAAGACAACAATATACCAGCTTTCCCCCATCTGGAATGCTCCAGATGCATTGGATTCCAATGTTTTAAATCCTATAATAGGAGTTGAAGTCTACCATATTTGCAGGGCAGCAAAGCTTTCCCAAGTTGGAGACCTTTACAATGGGAGACAACAGAGGTTGAACACAGGACCTTTGTATAAAGCACAACCCCTGTCACGAACTATGGCTTGGGAATGGGAAATCCAAGAAAAGAGCTTAACAGATACCACTGTGTAATCTCTATATGTCGACATAATATGTATAATTTACAAATGAGGCAGTTTTATGGGATCTCAGGGTACAGGAAGGCAAGACCCTTGTGGAGAAATGATTCCTCTTGGAAATGGGAGAAATATAGGACTGTTGAGTATAACTTCCCAAACTAACAGGAATATAAATTACATTACAATCTAACATTTTGTTTACTTTTTAAATAATTTTTAAACAGAGGCACAGAATTCTCATTCACAATTATGCATCAACTTACACTTCAGAGATGGGGCAATCATGAGCATGTTTAAGCTTTCTCAAGGCCAGACTTCCCCAATGTGGTACCCTTCAAAGATGTTTGACTACAAGATCTGTCATTCAGAGCTACCATGGTCACTCAGGTTATTAAAGATTATTATTGCATCATGCATCTTGAAAGCATGAAATCAGAGAAGCAAGTTGAATGTTTTAAGGCTGAAAAATTCCTAATTTAGAAGAGAGGCTATCAGATTCTGTCATAAAACAGGTTAAAACAAACATAGGTTTTTCTCTCTCTCATCAGTATTCCATGTAGGTGACAGCCATAAATCATATTCTATACCATTCTTTGGCTGATTGTGCAAATCAGGACTAAGCAAGGTGTGCCTGATTTCCTTATTTTAAGCTCTTAGGCTAAAAGACAAGTTGTCATGGTCCCAGGCTGGAGGTTTTATGTCTCCTCTACACCTCTAATGGTGGGAGGTGAGAGATTACTAATATGTATTCCTATGTATTTTTACCATTTAGTGACCAACAGGAGCAATTTCATACAGGAAGTTGTTATTGGTGTATTAATACTTTATCCCATCATATAATATCCCCTTCCCACCTCTGTGAGTGTTATGTGTCTTCTCAGTCTTAGATCTTCTACCAGAGGCCTAGTAGTTTGAGGGTTCAGTGCAGTATCTTAACCGTTCCTAGCACTGCACTCATCTGGACCCAGAGTTCTGATGTTGTTCCTGCAGTCTATTGCAGAGCTCCCCAACCTTTCCGGCTTGACGGCCCAGAAGAAAAGGGAGCAGCAGGGAAATGTACGTGCACATGGCCCCACACGTGCATGCACAAATGGGCGCAGGCACGACAGCGGCGCTAGCATGTGCACGCATGCACAAGTGAGTGCCATGCTGCATGTACACTGGTGCCCGTGTGCATGCACAAACAGTGCTAGTGTCCCCACGCATGCGCAAATGCACAGCGGTGCTACTGCAAGTGGGGGGGATCACCAGCTATTCCTGGGGCCCAGTAGCCAATAGGCCACAGCCCGGTACCGGGACGCAGACCATAGATTGCGGACCCCTGGTCTATTAGAGCTAGTCTCCCAGCTTAGCAGTCACAGTCCCTAAGTGTTCCTACCATCACTGGGACCACTTTGGCCTTTACTTTCCATATCCTCTTTAGGCCCTGGTACTTCTACAGGTTCTCATACTTCTTCCTGATGTTGCTGGCAGTTGGCACTGCTACATTTATCACCACTGCTGTATGTCTGCTATGTGGCCTGCTGGTAGTTTCACCTCATCTGCCTTAACTACTTTTCCTCTTTTGACTACTATCCAGTGGCATTTTTCCGTCTGAATGAATGACACCCCAGTAACCTCACTGTAGATTTGTATCAAGTGGATCGGCAAGTCGATGTGTCCTTCTCTCTTAGCATTCTGCTTGATGGCATTCCTACGTTTGCTTATACATTTTTTTGAAGATGGTCCCTTTCATTCTGAAAGGTCATCTTCTATGAATGGGAACAGAGGGAGGGTGTGCCTGTTTTTGTTACCGCACAGCATTCATACTAAGTAGCAAAAGATAAAAGTCTTGACTGGAGAATACCATTGTTCTAAACTAAACTGTGAACTATCCATTCACAACTGCCTTGAGCTATATGTTTTAGGAATGAAGTATCTAAGGATTGTTTACAAAAGTCATATGCTCTGCCCATTGACAAAGTTCTCTTGGCTCATAGATTTTTTTAATTCATTAGGTGACCTGCATGAATGAATCCATGGCAGAGAAGAAACATTAGACTTCTAGAGAAATGGTAAACATGTTCCATTTTCCTCCACACTGTGGTCCAAATTAGGATAATCCAATCCTGCTTCCAATTTCATAAAGGTATTCCCTAGTAATAATATCTTCTGCAGAAAACTTTATTTAAAATGAGATGGCAAAGAAAAGCCACTCATCTGCAGTAGTTTTGGTTTGGCAAATGTTCTCAGTCTTTTCTGATCTAAATCAATCAAATGCTTCAAAACATTCTTCTCACAACCTTCACATTTTACTTTTCCAACCTCAAATTCATTACATTCCTTTTGCTTTAGAGAGAGAATGAGTGGGAGAATACTGTGCCAGGTCTTTGCTATGAACAACAAAGTTTTAGTTCAGTCTAATCCTCATGAATTTATCAACTTACTCACCACAAAATAAAGGTACATACAGATACAAAAACACGGACAAAACCTCTTTAATCCATCTTTCTATAGTGTGCTTTTCACCCCTGCTTAGCAGGTAAGCCAATGTGAAATCTGTATTGATTCGCTATATATTTAAAAAGTCCCATGCTCAGGAACACAGAATTGAAATAGAATTGCACTTTAATTGATTTTAGTGTTTGTCAAACAAGACAAATAGGGAGAAGGCATTTCATCTGAACTAAAAAATAAAAGATGCATTATAGAACTATTTATAGGAGCATCAATCAAAACAAAAACAAAAACCAAGCACAAAGTAAGGAAAAAGGATTACTTTATGTCCAGGCAGACATAGTCACTGCAATGAATGCAAACAACAAATGAGGTTAGAAGTAGGCCAAGTGTTCTGAAAAGCCAATAAAAATAATTTGCCTCTTTTCTTTCTCCTGCATTCTGGGGTGCTTTCCTTCAACAAGCATTTCATGCCAACTACTTCATTCACCCACACAACTGATTTAGTGCTTTGGCAACCGATTTCTGCCAACTTGGGGCAGGGGGCAAGTTTGGTCTATAAGAAATGCATTGTGAATTGCATACCAAAACGTTGGCAGGGTCAGTTTTAAGAAGGGGATAGGACAAAAAAAAAGTGGACAAGAAAAACTAATTTGATTAATCAAGTATAGTTAATATATATTATATGAGCAATACATATTAAATACCCAACATGTTTAATATGTTCCCTCTAGAATTAAGGTCGTTTGTTGTTTGTTTTGTTAGCTGTCATCAGTATTGTCAGGAGTGTCCTATTAGTAAGATATTTCTCAAAGTTTTCACCATTTCCTTCCTATCCCAGTTCAGCTCTCTTTCTCTTCTGACTCTGACTATGCATTTCAGATGTTCACTTGACTAACTCTTTCTCCATGACAGGATAGAGCGCACTATAGGCTCTTAGCTGTGGAAAGACTGAACTAACCCAGGCCTTCCTATCCCTATGTTATTTTTCTAAATAAAGGTTATTTTTCATTTTTACTGCACAAAAGCATCAGCATCAAGAATATGTCTTTTAAAAGCTGGATCCCAGTTCTAAAGTTTCTCTCCCCCTGCAATCTTTCCACTACATAAAGCTGTTATCATATAACAGTTTAGAGAATTTTCCAACAAAGCCCTTTCCTCCTCCTTCTCCTCCTCCTCCTGGTACTGTCATGAACATTTGTCCCAGAGTTGTGGTCCAGATATTTTGGAACTTAACAGTAAACAAACTTCAACATAGAATTTTCAGTGGGCTTAGATTATACTGTATTAGCACCAGAAAAGCCTGAGGTTTTGCTGAGTGCGTTTCATTAAGCTGGTTTTGAGAAAAACTAATAATTCTCATAAGGCAAAAGCAAACTAGCTGTGTTGTGCTTTCTGTCTGAGAGCACCCTGGAAAAGAAATAAAAGTAGGTAAGCAGCTGTACCTGAAAGCAACACAAGGACACAGACTGATTGCAACAAATTAGGGACATTAAAAGAAACACAAAATTCTTACTTTGCTCTTCCAGAGTCCTTCACAATGTTCCTGTCCAGAAAAGCAGAATCAGAAAAGAGACAAGAGCTCTAAGCAGCATAATATTGTACAGAATGGAACACTCTTTCCTCAAAGTACATTGATTACAAAGCCGCTGGGTACTCTTTCCTTTGATGGCAAAGTAGATTGTCAGTAACTCAATTCCTCTCCTTTCTCTCAACTACTCTCCATCCCTCATTTCTTGATTTGTTCTGGTGCATTGACATACTTGGTGCTTTCCTATAATATTTGGACATTACATTTCCGATTGCTTCAGGAAAATCAGGATCTCTCTGAATTGGCCAATATAGTCTGAGATTTGGTCGAATCTAAGGCATATCCCATCAAATAAGACATAAGACTGAATTTTCCCAGACTTTAGTACTAACTGAAATACTGAAAGTCATGGTTACAGAAGAAATTCATAATTGGTTTCTCCCGCTATCTAAACCCTGGGGAAATTAACCACAAGTTATCTAAAGAAACACTGTAAAAAGGACATGCTTATATGCAACAACTTATAAGAAGCATGCTTTCTGGAAATAGCTATGTCATTTCATTCAACAGGAATACATGACACTTTTTTAACATTATTATTCATTGACATTTGCCAGCTTGGAATGATAAGTGGCTTCAGAGCAACTTATAAATAATAGAGAAAACTGAACTTCAGGCTGAAGAATCCAGAGTATAGATGTATTCAATTAATTTCATTAGACAAGGGTTCTCCAATAAGCTGAAAAGCTTCAAAGTGGCTGAGGAGATAAATTGTCCTTCCAATTCATTCTCATGGCCAACTGCCACTTGGGAGACTAGTTAGATTTTTTTTCCCCTTCAATAACAGGGGAAGAATTCTGTAAATAGATTCATGAACAGGAAATGCTTTTAGCATACAAACACAGAAGTGGCCTTGATTGCTTTCACACTTGACTTTTTGCAAGAGACTGGGAAATATTCTTCATATTTATCACTCTAGGGAATTGGTTTTAAAGGAATACCACACACTCCAGAGGTTCATAATTGCCTTTGCTAGATGGATGGCTTTTACACTAAGAAAGGTTTTGGGGAGGAAGAGGTGGGCAATGAGCTTTTTTTTTAGTGATCTTTAAAAAGGGGCAGAAATAGATGTGTCAAAAGAAGAAAGATAAAAGGTATTCCAATGGGTGACATCCAGTGGATCCATAAAATAGAAATAGATTAGAAATGAAGAAAGCAGTTTGGCAATACAATGGTATTCAATGTATAAAACAATATGACATTTTTCAAGGCAAAACCAATCCACTTTTGCCTGTGCCTCTTTTTCTTTTCGTATTATAAAATAATACGGTTAGAAAGATTGAAATGAAAAGAAAACATCCTTTAGGATATGTTTATATAGCGTTTATTTGAAGAGTGTAATGTATTGATTTGGCCCACTCAATCTTGCCTTCTCAACTGCAAGGCTTGAATCAAGAGCCTGGGGCTTATTTCTAACACCTAATCTACTAAATTCTGATAGGATTTTATATACTTAGGTGTATATAAAGAAACTGAGATACGTAACAATAAAAACTGGAACAGAAACAATAGAAATAACTTCTGAATTAATCACGGTTAGTACAATCACCTAATAGTAGTTAGCAGTAGTTCTCACCTATTCTTCGCCACGGACCCCTTTTAAATACCTTTTGTGGCCATGGGCCATGGCCACAGACATACCAAGCCTTAACTCAAGATTTAAATCATAACATTTATTCAAGTATTTGCATACCTCCTATTATGACGTCACAGTCCCCCAGGGGTCCACAGACCACAGGTTGAGAACTACTGATCTAAGGACAAAGTTTCATCTTTCACAGGTCAAGGGGATCGCATCCTATATAAAATGTACCAGGCTTCCATCTCTGGTTCAAGCCATAAGCTGTATTATTTTCCTATGGTACCTGAAAACTAAGCCCCTGAAAAGCTCATGGCATACTGATCATGGCCTGGAGACAAAAACATATGAAGAACAGTTGCAGGAATTGGGTATGGCCAGTCTAGATAAAAGAAGGACTAGGGGTGACATGATAGCAGTATTCCAGTATTTGAGGGCCTGTCCTCAAGAAGAGGGGGTCAGCTTATTTTCCAAAGCACCAGAAGGCAATAAAAGAAACAATGGATGGAAACTAATCTAAGGAGAGAAGCAACCTGCAATTAAGGAGAAACTTCCTAACAGTGAGAACAATTAACCAGTGAAACAGTTTGTCTTCAGAGGTTGTGGGTGCTTCATCTCTGGAGGGTTTTAAGAAAAGACTAGACAATCACTTATCTGAAATGGTATAGGGTCTCCTGCTTGAGCAGGGGTTTGGACTAGAAGACCTCCAAGGTCCCTTCCAGCTCTATTCTGATTAAGATACTGCATATTCATAATCTGTGCTGACCACTGGTAATCAACACAACAGATCAAGGAAGCCAGGAAGTGACAGACTAAGCTCACTCCTCACACACAAATACAGCTATAACTTAAAGTTATCTCATTTATGAGATGGAGAAGAAATGGATTTAATGTAATGGGGACATAGAAGAAAAAATATTGTAAGTGCAAGCTTTAGTTAGGTACAAGTAAGGAAGAGGCCTTAGTCCAGTAGCTCTGTGCTGAAGAAATGAGGTTGGCTAACATCATCCACAAGTTTAGTGAGATTCTATCCATGGGTTTCCCCCCCCCCCAGTAAAGAAACAATATTTCTTCATTTTATCTCTTACTGCTATATCCTTCATATTTTGTTAAGGCAGCATCCATGTAGAGAATCATCTTACAGTTATTTCTCTGAAGATTTGTTAGGCAATGAAGTTGCTGCCCTTGGTATTATCAAAATCTTAAATATATGTTTCTTTCAGACATTGGATATCCATCACTTGATAAGTCTGGAGAACTAACAACATGGGGTGTCTTGTCACGGTGAGGAAGCCAAAGCTAGCCTATTGATAGATTCAGGCTTCATCGAACTCATAAGAAAAATTATTACATATTTTCTTCTGCCCAAGACCAACATAAGAGGTAGATTTAGAGGTCAAAGGATGGAAATGATACATCAAGTAGAAGGCAGATGAGCATAATCAGTTTTTCTAATCTCCTGAGGAGTCTCTCCTAAGACTCCTTTAAAATATACTTCATACATGACAGCATAATCAACATTTATGTAGTCTGTTCCTTCTTTTTTTCAACAAGTAATATGATAAAATCTAGAGTAGCAGAACTAGGTCCACCCACCTGCATCCTATGTCAATTCTATTCTGCTGTCAGGTGGTAATAAATACTAAAACCAGAGGCTCTATCCTCTGCACAACATACATTTCCTACTGTTGTCTTACTTTCTCCAGACCCGAAAGCATTTGGACATGTGCACATATCCTATTGTAATGATAAGCTACCAAGCATTAATAGCACTATTAGTAATATGTAATGGAATTGTCAAACCATCCCACTCCTAGTGTAATAGGTAATTCTTCATCATTAACAGGAGATGTCAGAGGAGCAGCCAGTAGCTTCCGAATATTTAATTTTGAAACTGGAAGATTGCTGAAGTTTTTTTCTGAAAATAGGCAAGAAACTTCAGGCCTTGTTTTATTTGGGGGTCTTCATAAGGACCATGGATGAAAAATTAAAATAGTAGAGCTGGTCTTACTTCAGATTCCCATGCTATGACCATAATAATGATTTGATTTGATTATTTTAGGTTTCTTGACAAGCTTTTATTAAAATGGGGGAAATGGCATCTTCTACTTTTTTAAAAGCTGAAGCAGGATTTCATCTATGAAATTAAAAAGTCAGATCATCTAGGCTAGAACTCACCACTCACCTTCATAGCACAGTGCTTCTAATCCTCATGTCAGCTAACTAATCCAAAAAGATCAATAGCACTGAAACTAGTCAAAGGTCAAAGAATGTATAAAATTCTGCCATCCTTCTCCCAGCATTATTAAAACTGTACTAAAACCTCATTACAAGCACACAGAAAGCAAGTAATTATGCCATCCAAGAGTACTTGGTATTGTCAAACTCAAGGGACAGACTTGGCCTGTGGAGAAAGAGACATGCCAGTGAATCAGTGCATGATGGGTGTTGATATTCCTCCCGTCTCTCTGGGTTCAGGAGCAGCATTTCCAGGATCTTCCTCTGCCAGGATGTCTCCCTAGCATATGTGAATGCCAGATGATCACAGCAGTCTAATTTTTTTCCCATATCGTTCTGGCAACTTATCTTTTTTATTTTATTTGATTGATTAATCAAATTAATATGGCTGCCCTTCTCATCTGGGCTGTGAACACAGTCAAATAAAACAGTAAATGTATAAAAAATAATAATTACCTAAGATTATTATATAATAATTATTTCAAAAGCATTAAAAATTACAAGGCCCAACTGAAACAGAAAAAGGAAATAATAGACTGAGGGATGTTAATAATAACGGAGTCACCTCATGAGTTCACCCATTCCCTGTGGACCCCAGACCTGCTGGCATATTTAGGTCTTGAGGAACCTTTGAAAGCTCAGCAATGATGAGGCCAAAGATTCCACAATGCAGGTGCCATAGCAGAAAGGAAAATTATAAACCTACTTTTAAAACAGCCTCAATCTTTCAAACACAGTCTGTCTGTAGAGGCAGGCACTCTTAAAATTAACTTCTGGGTCCATTGTTCAAAAATATCCTTCGATATGTATAATGTTAAAATATTTTTCTTTATTCTGTATTAGTACTGTAATTCAAATGTTCTTCTCCTTTATTTGTAATCTTTAGTTCTTTCTAGTTACTTCTTCTGTCCAAACTTCAAAGCTTCATCTTTTCATGTTTTTTTAAAAGAAAATTCAGAAGAAAAGCATTTTCCCATGAGAAGCATTCTTATAATTAATTCCAAAATCTTATTCAAAATCCATCTGGACCCTTAGTTCATTGGTAATTTTCCAAAAATCAAAGTTCTAATCACTCTTTTGCTGTTTATTCCAAAAGATTTTAATCCTTAAACCTATATTTAAAACTTAGTTTGCTAAGATTGAAAGAAACTCACCTAGTGTTCTAAAGCAGGGCTTTTCAACTGGTGGTACGCGTACCACCTGTGGTACATTGGCACGTGGCAGGTGGTATGTGGCCCTGCCCAGCCTAGCCCAGGGTAGCGGGGGAGGGAACGAGCCAAAGTGGTGCAGCACAGGACTTGCCTTGAGAAGTCCTCGGGAGCTGCAGGGCTGCTGGGGCGAGGCAAAGGCTCCAGGATCAGCACTTCCAGCACACCCTGAAGAGAAAGGAGGAGGGGGGGCGGAGACAGGAGAGGCTATAAAAGGAGGCAGTTTAGGCGGGAGAGGGAGAGGAAAAAAAAGATGCAGCCTTGGGAGGAGGAGGAAGAGTGAGCTGGAGCTGCAACGAAGGTAAAAGAAGGAGGAGGAGGAGGGGCGAGGCGAACTGGCAACATGCCGAACCTGCCTGTGCATGCGCAGAGGCTAACGCGCATGCGCTCTCCTCTGCCTCAGCCTCTGCGCACACACAGGCAGGTTTGGCATGTCGCCGGTTCGCCTCGCCTGGCCGCTCCACACAGTGAGGAGAATGCACCGCTGCCTGCCGAAACCAGGCTGGGGTCTGGGTGGCATAGCGCAGGTAATGTGGACTCTCATGTCACTCGCAGCGTCCCCTCTCCCAGAGTCCACAGGTGTGTGAAAAGGGCAAGGGCCATTTGCTGGTCTTCTTCAGGGGATGCCTGTTTTTCTCCCTACCTCATTACAAATATTTTCCTGTCACTCTGCTCTTAACACTGTGCAGCTCTTGTCCAGCAATTTACAGTGGCCTTTTAAGCCATGGCCACCGGCAGCACAGCCACCAGCTGTGCTGGCAGCCTGTCCCCCTCCCCTTGTCCCTTCCTGGGCACAGAGGGGGGAGGGAAGGAAGGGACAAAGAGAGAAAGAAGGAAGGAAGGAAGGAAGGAAGGAAGGAAGGAAGGAAGGAAGGAAGGAAGGAAGGAAGGAAGGAGGGGAAGGACAATGAGAGGGAGGGAGGGACAATGGAAGGGAGGAGGGAAGGAGGAAGGGACAAAGAGGGAAGGAAGGAAGGAAAGAACAATGAGAGGGAGGGAGGGAGGACAATGGAAGGGAGGGAGGGAAGGAGAAAGGGACAAAGAGGGAGGGGAGGAAGGAAGGAAGGAAGGAAGGAAGGAAGGAAGGAAGGAAGGAAGGAAGGAAGGGACAATGGGAGGGAGGGAAGGAAGGAAGGAAGGAAGGAAGGAAGGAAAGGAAGGAAGGAAGGAAGGAAGGAAGGGATAATGGGAGGGAGAGGGAAGGAAGGCGCCCACACCAATCCCACCCCCTCCCCCAGAGACCCATGGATCCCCCCATCCCTGCCCGCACCCCCCACAGGCACCCCGCAATCTGAGTGATGAGCTGGCCATGCCCCCCCCCCCGGCCATTGACTTCGCTTGTCAAAAAGTTGCAAAAGGTGATTACATGACCTTGGGACACTGTGACCATCATAAGTATGAATCAGTTGCCAAGCATCAGAATGTAAATCACATGACCCTGGGGATGCTGCAACAGTCATAAGTGTGAAAAATGATCATAAGTCACTTTTTCAGTGCCGTTGTAACTTTGAACAGTCACTAAGCGAATTGTTGTAAGTCAAGGACTACCTGTACTTTATAATTTTTTTCCTCTTTTTTTTTGGTCATCAAGTTTTTGACACCTTGCTTGGCAACTGGTGGTACTCGGATATTGCCTTATCCTAAAAGTGGTATAATGGGTGAAAAGGTTGAAAAGCCCTATTCTAAAGCTTGTTGGTCTATAGGCTCGAAATAGCTAAAAGCAGTTAGCATCCAAAAGTGGTTTGGTGTTTGGATACTTCCTTCTAGGCAGCAAGTGTGGTCTGAGCAAAAAGATGGCTTACCCTTCTCTCCCAGAGCTTTAAACCCACCACAGAGTGCCCTCTTGCAGTCTCTTCATGAGGAGAAACTGTATGGAACACTTGTGGGTAATCTCAAATCTTCCCCTTATCTGGAGAGGAACTATGAAGAACCAGTCTATTTGCTCATTCTTCATTTTGCCACAGTCATTGGCTCCATTTTTAATGCAAACATCTTTAATTTGCACTTCCCTGGAAGTGCAGAATCAATCAATTCTTCTGGTTAATATAATTCAGATTCTCTGTCATTCTTTCTTAAGCAGTGAGTGTATTTATCAGTGAAGAGATCTCCACATGTCTCCTGAGATACACAAAGCCAAAGGAAATATTTGGAAATAGGATTCAGTTTCAGATAAAAGTAAATCCTCTGTTCTTTTCTCTGACAAAATGCCCTGACTAGTAGACAAAGTGAGGCAATTTCTTCTGACAGCAGAAACCAAATAAGTACAGCAGTGGCACTTCTTAGGTGTTCCTCCTTATTTCCCCAGTCATCCCTCTTTCTTCAAAGACAGTCCTTCGTGAAGCACAGCCTGACTGGGAGTTGCTATCATGTTTTGTCATATTGCCATATTGTTGCCATTACGAAAACTTGGTGGGATGAAACCCACAAATGTAATATACAGCTAGGGAGATTTAAATCATTTAAAAGAAACAGACCAAATAAATGAAGAGTTGGACTTGCACTACACGTAAGAAATAACTACAACTCTAGAGAAATAGAGCACAACAATGATGAAAACTGTCTTGAATGCATTTGGGTCAATATAAAAGTGACATTGCCATAGGTGTATATTATAGGCCACCCAACCAAACAGAAGGAGTAGATGAACTTTTTGCTAGTCACTTAATTAAGATATGTAGGAAGCACATCACAATAGTAATGGGGACTTTAACTACCCTGACATCAACTGGGAGACAAACTCTGCACCAAGTGGAAGATCAAACAGATTCCTGACAAACCTAGCAGACAACTTTGTCTCCCAAAAAGTAGAGAAGGGAACTAGGGGATCAGCCATATTGGACTAAATTCTCACTAACAAAGATGAAACAATAGAAGGTATTGAAGCTACAGGAACCTTGGGGTGGAGTGATCATGCAATATTGGAATTCAACTTTATGCAAGCACAAGCAATAGAACACAGTCAAACTAGAGTCTTGGACTTTAAGAGAGCTAATTTCAATAAACTTGGAGATAGCTTGGGAAGGATTCCATGGATGAGAATCTTCAAGGGAAAAACAACCCAAGAAGCTTGGGAAATTTTGAAAAGTGAGTCTAGCACAGTCTAGCACAATACCAACAAAGAAGAAAAATAACAGCTCTCAAAAGAAACCAGCATGGCTGCATAAAGAACTCTCTGATAAACTGAAAGACAAAAAGGACAAGTATAAAAAGTGGAAAGAGGGGCATATAACTAAGTCAGAATATCAGCAAATAGCCCGAGCCTGCAAAGATGAAGTGAGGAAAGCTAAGGCTCAAAATGAACAAAGGCTTGCGACAAAAGTCAAAAATAACAACAACAACAACAAAAGCAGCTTCTTTCAACATGTAAAAAACAAGAAAAAAGTCAAGGAAACGATGGGTCCATTAATGGGAGAAAGTGGCAAGAAGGTGACAAGCAACAGGGAGAAAGCAGAACTGCTTAATTCATTTTTTGCATCCATCTTTTCACAAAAGGAAAAAACAGTCCAGCCTATCAAAAACAGTACCGTAAAAATAATAAAAAGAGTAGAATCCCTCTAGAGACCTCTATATGACTAGCTCAATCTTATCCCTTCCCATTTAGGAATTAGGAAACAAAGCAATCTTCTTTGCATGTTCCTCCTATAAATATTATACTACTAAAATAATGAATACAATGCGTGCATTAAAAACCTATCAAGTAGACCAAACTACTGTATAACATGCTCTTTCTTTCTTTCTTTCTTTCTTTCTTTCTTTCTTTCTTTCTTTCTTTCTTTCTTTCTTTCTTTCTTTCTTTTTTCTTTCTTTCTTTCTTTCTTTCTTTCTTTCTTTCCTTCCTTCCTTCCTTCCTTCCTTCTTTCATCAATTCTACCCTGCCTCTGCACAAAATAGATAGAGGGAGGGAGAAAGAAAAATGGAGAAGACGGAAGTTATATTTAACTGTGATTTTCCATGGTTTGCGATAATAGTATATTTAAGTACACTCAGGGGTCTCAGTCTGGTGCAGACAACAACCTTGTCTGTATGCTGCCCGGAGTCACTGTGTGGTTGGGCAGCTATATAAATTTGTTCAATATAGAAATAAATTTTCTGAATTCTACTGAGAGGAGGCAATTGTTAGTTTACAAGTTTTACCAACTGAATTTCAAGTTCACATACCACATCCACCACCACAACTTAACTACAAACTTATTCCTTGAGGCTACTGAGCTAATGAACTCCAGACTGAAAGACAAAGGTGCCACCCTAAATTTACAAAATGCAGCCCAGACTTCAACTGATGAACTTACAATCCAAAAAGCAACAGAAGAGAAAGAAATTAACATCAAACTGGATTTTAAAGAATACCAGGTACAATCTACTGAAAACTTTGATAGTCAAACCTTGATCTCAACTAAAAAAATCTGCAACTCAAAAAGCAACAGAAACTGAAGAAATAAATTTTCTGAATTCTACTGAGAGAAGGCAATTGTTAGTTTACAAGTTTTACCAACTGAATTTCAAGTTCTCATACCACATCCACCACCCAAAAAATTCTAGAATCTAGAGGAGTCCTCAAATGCTATAGAGTCCAGTCATTTCATATATCTGTAGCTTATTCAACAAATTATGATAAGGAACCCATGGATTAATGCAGTATGTGAACTCAGCTGTGATATCTCTACTTCTGGCATCTCACATTCTCCTTCACCATTTTGGGGCTACCATCTCCTAATATATTTTTTTCTGTCTTTAATAAAGAAATGCTACAAAAATATTTGCATGATATTCAAGTAAGATTACTATATTTGGAGTGCAAAAATTCAGACACTCACTAAATGGCAGCAAAGAAATAAGGAAAATTCTTTTTGCTAAGACATGATAACTCAATATTAGGCTGTGATGTATTGTGTTAGAATCCAATGAAAAATAAAAATTGATCCTCTCCCCACCCCTGCTACATATTTTTATTCTTTTCAACTCAGTGGAATCTTGGAAAGGAAACACGTAAAGGGTTTTATGACTTCATCTGTCTGTCTTTCTGTAAGCAGGACAATTTTCTAAAAACTGAACATAATGGAACTAAATTTGCTACAGCAGGAGAAGCCAGCAAAAAATATATATAAAATGACCAGGTTTTAAAAAGAATCAGATCTGGGCAGGTACTATGGAGGAAATAGATCATTGCTTTCTTAGGAGAGAAGCAATTGAATGATGGCTGAAAATGTTGCTGACTTCTCCATCCTAAGCACTTTTTTTTATTTCCCAGTCATATAACCAACAGCAGAGTTCTATGCTTTTCACAATGTTTTTATTCTTTTCATTCTATTTGACCACCTTGAGTAGGGATTCAATGGGGATGATCAAGCTAATGGTGGAATGATCTGTTGGAAGTAGTGCAGAAAGCAACTCACCAAGCTGAAAGATTTGTCACTGACCTTGGATAAATCTCAGATACTTCTGCCATTCAAGCTGTCAATCAAAAGAAAAAAGTTGTGAAATGTCACAAAGTCATCCTTCTTGAATGGAATGTCTGCCTAGAGCCAAGGTATTTTTCCACTGCCAATAGCTCTGCTTTCAGGATGATCAGGTCTCCCATTATTACTGTTGTTGTTATGAATATATGATAACAACTGATGTATTGAAATAGTACGACTGCAAAATTTGGGCTGCAAAAGCCTAGATAATCATCCGATGACAGCAAAACTAATAGTTCTTTACACACAACTCTTCCATGAATGAATTACTCTGATTCTTGATCAAAGTCTTGAATTTGCAAACATATCACTTCAGATAGTCTTCACCATTCACATGAAGCATATCAGTAAACATGATAAACCAGAGCCCTTCTTTCTGACATTATTTTGTGTCTGTGTACATAAAAACAGACATTTGAATTTGGCTTACAGAGATAGCCACACTATAATCCCTTTTGTTATTAAGTCAGAAGTTGCTGAGCATTATGATCCACCAGAATCAGGACAACCATAACTGCCTTATCCCTCGTACAAAGATGCAGAATGGTGATCACTTAACTATTTTATTCACACCATTTTCTATATTTTGAAGTAATACAGTTCATCCCTATGCTGATTACAAATAGGCATCCCTTAGTGGCTCTTAGCTGATTGTGAAATCTTACACAGGATCAAACTTTGTTAATATCCCTGGCATGTTGCTAACATTAATTTCAAGGCAGTCCAAGTCAGGAAAATAATCTTCAAGGTTGATTGGAACTGTACTTTATCAACATAGACTGCAGTAACAGAATCTATTACCGGTACTATACATTTCTAAATGGTGATCACATCTAGAAAATGTTTGCCAGGGGAGATTTCCTATTCAACAAAATGGCTGCCACTACCAGTCACAAAACCAATTTCCCTGAAGATTAAGTAGCCCCTCAGGATAGTTTACATTATTGCAGAAAAATCTTTGTCAGATGTTCCTAAAAATAAATATGAAGTTTGGCCCTGAAGTATACCAACTTTCTACAGTATTTAACTTTTTAATTAAAGGCATTCCAAATTTACCCCCAGCACCAAAAATTGCTTACTCTAAATTAAAAGACATGATATATAAAAATAGCCCTGTGGAATCAGTATAATAGCACTAATTTCCAGAGGGTGTTATAGATACAACAGATCTGATTATGGTTACATTTCTGAAACTAGCATTTTAAGAAGCAACTACATCTAATTACTTGTTTAAACAAACCCACCATCAAAACAACTTAATGCTGTATGGCAACATAGCACAATGCATTTCCTCCACTTCCTAATGTCCCTAGTGATTTAAGTATCAATTTTATTCCGTGCGTATATCTGCAGGCAAGATGACGCTGAGCAAGAAGGAAAGTAAATACAATGAGCAGTGATAACAGTAACATGCTGGCCTTGTCACTGGCTGATGGAGAATTGATGTCCCCTCGCAAGCTGTTTTCTCTGATGCTGCTGCCTGAAGCCTATTTTACATTTGTGCTGCATCCTCCTGCATTGCCTAGTCCAAACCTTTGATCCTGCATGTAAAGGGGATGAATGCACATGTGCCAGTGGACAGTCTCTTTTCATAACTCTGAAACTAGTTTTTTTTTATTCTTGAAGAAAGCTTTGTCATTAGATCCCCAAATCAAAATCTTTGCCTACTACTCTTCTAAAATAAATGAATAAATATACTGTTGAAGGAAAAGTCTTCATCGTGGTTCAGTCCAAGCTGGGAATAAACAACATGGCGACTGCTTTAGAAAGAAGGCTACAGTTTATTGAAGAGGAGAGCCAGACAGAAAGATGGGTCTGGAAGAAAAGAGAGAGAGCACATATAGGGAGTGGATTTTTATACCCTCTGGGGCTCTTGAGATTGTTTCCTGTTCCTTTTTGAGGCTTGTATTTCCTGTGTCATGTATTTTGACCTGAGTCTGAGTGTGCCCTTTGGCATCTGTGATTTAATCCTATTATGTCCTGTCTTAGAGTTTGGGTGGGGTATGCAGATTTTAGGTGTCTTTGTCTTCTTAATCTTCTAGCTTTAACCTTCCTGAATGGTTTACATCGGCATTTCTACAGAGCTGGTGTAATGTACTGAGTTGTTAAGACAGCAGGTGCAGGGCGGGCACCAGGCGAAGCTAGCGGCCACATGGCTGCTATGGAGACTGGATGTCTGGAGACCCGGGAATGCTTGCTTACCGCGGGAGAAAATTGTGCAACAATTGGTTAACAGTTACCCAAGGCTCCTTGTATAAAAGGGCAGAGCCAGTTTCATTTTCTGTTCTGTTTTTCTGTTGTGTGATGAATAAACCTTGTTCGTACTCGTAAGTCTCTTCAATGTCTACCTCCCTAAGAACAGAACAGCTGGTTTCTGCTTGGGGGAGGGAGACTTGGGGATATTAAGAAAAAACTGGGCATGATTTTCTGCCTCTTTAAGATCCTTTGAGGAAATATATTTTTCTGCCCTTTTAATATTTCCTTCTCTGGGGGGGGGGGGCTGACTTCCCACAATACAAATCAAGACCTTTTACAATAGGGGAAGGGTTTAACCATTATGTTATTTGTGGTATTGAGCTCAACATTTTCAAACAGGTAGTCCTTAACTTATGATCACTATTGAGCCCAAAGTTATGTCCATATGTCATGGCAGTATTGAGGCACCCACATGATTGCTTCACTTAATGATCACAATTCCCTCTCTTAAGTGACTGTGCAGATCATTAAGTGGACCACAGGGACCTCAGGGGGTGGGGAAGGCCCTGGGAGGCTTGGTGCAGGCCCAGGCTGGAACCATGGCACCTCTCCAGCTCAGACATGGCCTGCCCCAGGCCTCCCAAGCACTCGTCCACCTCCTGAAGCACCCCTTGCATTGCTTCCTGCATCTCTACACACCCTCCTACCCCAGTCATGCTTCACTCCTCTTACCTTTTCCAAAGATCATCTTTCCCAATGAACAGCAGCCAATCCAACTCACAGCGTTCCAATACAGAGGCCATCTTAAAGTTGTCAAGTTTGAAAAACATTGATGTAGAGTTACTATATCTGAGCATTTAAAACTAGCATGATTCATAGGTGGATAACAGTTTTTATGAATCTTTTTGCTGCTAACAAGCAGTTATCTGTATCTTTATAACTCAGAAATAGTAGCCCTAGAGTGTGAGTGTGTGTGTCCGTGTATGTAGTTTTGTGCGTGCAAGAAATATAAAGGAATGCATTGTGAATGCAGTCAACCAATGTTGGTACATATGAGTCTTCTTGCTGTGCTGCAGTTTTTGACAAAAGACTTTTTCCTTACTCCATTTTTGTGCCAACCTTTAAAAAAAAACCTCTGAATTGATTGTGAAAGATTTCATTCTTGGTGAAATGATTTTAAAGTGAATATTGTTATTCCAATCAGCTTTGAGCTGGAATAAAATGGCATTTATTCTCTATGTAATCTCAAACCCCCTTCAGAATTCATGAGGTTTAAGGCCAAATAATTACATTTATTGATCTTTACCGTGTGCAGAAAATTTCCAATCTAATAGGGACTAGTCTGGCACTGGTGTTCTAAACAAGACATGTCCAGAGTTGTTTTCTAGCCATATATGTTGGGGTGGTTTTTTTTTTCATTCTATAGTAACATGTGAGATATTTGACCATTATAAAAAAAACATCAGTTTTGTGTCTTCTGCTGTAGGTTTTGTGGTGAGGCCAGGATGACTTACACAAATGAAATATTTTAAATTGCCAGAATTTTGTTTTTAGTTCTCAAGTATATCCTGTTTCCTGCAGTATATTACTTTGGGAACCCCAGAACAAGGTATAATTTTGAACATGTTAATCAGAAGTAAATTCTACTGATTTCATTAAATATTATTTGGGATTATTTGGTTGTAGCCCTTAACCAGTTAGTATAAACTTGTGATAATTTAAAATATTTGAGGAGGTTCCAGTTAGCATAAGACTCTGTGTTATGGCTTAGTTCACACTTAATGCTAAGTCACAATTTGGTTTATGTTTGCCCTAAAATGTTATATGATTTGTTTAACAATTAATTTAAATTTTAAATTTAAAAAGCCCTTGTGATTTACTTTTGTCTATTGATTTATTATGTGCCATCAAGTTGTTCTCAACTCTTAGAACCAGATAGATTTTCTCCATGATAATCTGTCCCAATTGAGTCTTTCCATTCTACCAATGGTTGTTTATCTATGAATACAGTTTATGAGTTGCAGCTTGCTCGTTTTATTGATTGATTGATTGATTGATTGATTGATTGATTGATTGATTGATTGATTGATTGATTGATTGATTGATTCTATATTTCTTCTGCAAGTTTGAGATGGTGTTCATCTGGTAACTGGGAATTAGTAAAGTGTCTTCTGAGCAGAATTCTGCTCCAAACTAACTAAATGTTGAACCAGAGAAGTACGTGGTTGGCTCATTAGAAGAAAATCAGTTTATGTGTTTATATTAGATTATATTAGCACTTTTTCAGGAACTGGGTACAATAGCCCAATTTTGCACAGCTGACATGTAGAGAAATTTCTGCATTTGTATATGCAATCTCTTAATTGAGAATACCGAAATCATGAGATTTGGTAATCTTGTGAACTATTTCCACATTTTGTTTATTTATTTGGGGGGGAGATATCACAGGTGCTTATGAGTATTGCAGGTGATATGGCTCCTCCTTTGGATGCCATGTTGCTGACATCCACAAGTCTATGTGTAATGTAGCTTTTTTCAAACTTTTTTCCAATCTAATACTATGGGTGCTCTTGCTTTTGGTTAGAGGACAAGTGGCAATAGAGATTTAAAAAAAAAATCAAACAAACAAATGGAAGGGAAAGTAATGTACATAAACAGAATGAACAAAATAAAATGTTGAAGTTTACTCAACAAAAATGTTAGGAGGAAAATAGTTGTTCACATAGTTTACATAGTGACAAGGTGAGTTCTCTGTGCATTTTGCTTCATTAGATAAGCAAAGCATGCAAAAGTGCTACCAGATATGCATTAGTGTGCTGATGCTATTGAAGTAGTGTAACTGCAAAAATTGCTAGTACAATATTGTTTAGTTAGTTTGTTGAATGTTGTGTGTGCATAGGCACACTCTGTGTACAGTATGCTCTTGTTTCTGCTGATAAAGAGTTTCGGACTATAATATATTTTTAAACGGTTGGTTGACCTTTTGAGAAAGGAGAGGTCTGTGCAGGAGATAATAAATGTCAAGATGGCAACCACGACTGCACATTTGAAGCCACAACCTTTTCTTATATGTTTCATAAACGTCCTTGCTTTGGGGCGGTGGGATTTGTTTATGCTGTTTGGTTTTTTATGTTGATTCCTCTGTGTTTTTTTAACACTGCTTCTTGTGTTTGCTTAATGAAAGAGCCAGTTGGAAAACATTATATTGTACATTAATCTTAGAGGGAACCAAGCAATTTTATGTGAACTTTATCACTGTTGAAAATAAAATGCCACAATATACTGATAAAAAAAAGTAATACTTAACCATTTTACCTGGTTATAGAATTTTTAAACTCATGGGTATTTCCATACCATATGTTCCATATGTCATGCATATTATCCCTTGAAAAAAGTATTACGATTTTCACATAAGCTACTGTATCTCTTCTCATTAGCAACCCAAGGGAGCTAATAGCAGTAATAAAACAAAATATGAAATAATTAAGAACATCTATTATTAATCTAATTCAAAATATCTGCTTAAAGAGGAATCGACATTTTCTAAAACATAATACTGTGTGGATAACTGTGTGTGCACGCATATGTGTATGCATAGTATAAATTGAGTTTATAATTTAAATTTCAGATTTATACAGAAAATATTCCTGATGGTCCACTGGGGTTTAATTATCTTTACTTCAATCAAAGCGGGAAGCCATAATTGATTACATGGATGAGCAATACAGGGACTCCTTTATGTAAATATCATGCATTCAAAAGTAAATATGAACACCTTTGCAATCTTGTGATCACAATTGTAAATTTGATCATTATTTTTTATTTATTAGTCCACACATAGCTGAAATCAAAATACTTTATACATGTTGTGGCTTTCCCCAACTGATTTTTTTCATCTTAAATTTCAGAAGGTGCTTTGTCTAAAGTGATTAATGCCTTTGAGAAATAGCACACTGGTACAATATTTTCCTTCCACTCTCCCTCCAGTGATATTTCTCTATTCTTTTCTTTCTTTTTTCCCTCCAAACATATAAATTGAGTTTTCCACCAAATAACGACAGAGAATCTTTTGGGGATAGATGTCAGTTGATCCTGTGTCTGCATGTGTCATCCTCTCTTTCCTATTATTCCTCTTCTACATCTTCTCTTTTTAACCTTTGTATTACAGACAGAAATTACTTTCTGTTTTATGGAGGTCCATTCTCCGCAAATACACAGAAGGCCTGAAGCAGCCAAACAGCCAAGAAGCGAAGACTCTTTAGATCTTTGCAAGGTGAGTATCCATAAGCCTAGTGCCTAGGGAGACCCAGGGCAGGGGGGGAAAGAGAGTAGCCAGGATGAATGTTGCAGTGCCTCTGCAGTAGTTCGTAAGAGTGAACGACTGCCATGGTGCAGCAAGGTTCATAATTTCAGGACTTTTTCATAAACACTAGGGTTGCTTATTGCATAACTTCAAACATTTGCTAAGGGAATGTTTGTAACTCGGGGATTACCTGTATAGTGTACCTTCCCAGCCACTTAAAATTTCCTTATACTTGCTATACATTTCACATGATGTGAATATTTTATTTCCCTCCAATTGACTGTTTCTACTCCATCTGCAGCAAATAGGATGCTTTATATCAAGTAAGAAGAGAATGTAGAGAGAAACACCATGGAGTTGGAACAATGCCAGGAAAGAAATTAGAAATCTAATTGGCTCCGTGGCTATGCTACTTGTTTTAGAAGAAACCAATGATCGGACACTTGTTTAACAAGCGACAGAGTGTGAGCACGTGCACATGCACACATAAAGAAGGAATAAATCCCCAAAGTTAAGCAACCTTGCCTTACTAGAGTTCCAAATCCAGCAGACATACATAAAGCATACACAGTCAAAGCAAAGGCCAAAGGCCAAAATGTCACAGAAGGTTCATCTGCCAATCTGGAGTTCAAAGTCAAAGTCACAGGATTCAAAGTCAGGATTCAAGGCAAATAGAGTCTGGGTTAGTAAATGGTTATTGGGTTTGCTGACCACCTTAACTTGCTCATTAGAATGGTGTTGGACTTCTTTCTTCTATGCATGGCAAGCCAGTGCTGCATGGTGTAGGGGGGGTGGGGAGGCAGCAGTTCATCTTTTCCATCTTCAGAGACTCGTGGCAGCTGCTCCTATTGAGGTCAGCCCTTCAAGGTAATCCAGAACAGCAAACCAAAAGTAAGCATACTAATGCTATCTTTATTGTAAGGTTACAGTACAGTCTCTTGCAAGTCTGAAAGCATTTCTTCTCTCCTCTACCTTTATGTTCCAGAAAACTATAGAGGACTTTGGACACCTTTTCCATCTCCATCCCCACTTTGGACTCAGATTTCTCTTATCAGACCATTGTCTAGACTGCAGCTTCTCCTCCTGTCTCTCATCCCATTACAATTGATTACTGAACAGCCTTTCCTCAATTGCTTGCAGATGCTCATCCATCATTTATCCAGCAGCTCTGCAAGCAGGTTGCTCGTTGTCGGGCTCCACATCTGAGCTTGTCATGACAGAGGTAAAAGTGAGGACAATGAAACTATAAGATTGTTCCACTTCTTTATTTCCTTCGTTATATAAGTAATCCTCAATGTACAACAGTTCATTTAGTGACTGTTTGAATTTACAATGGCACTGAAAAAAGTGATTTAGGACCATTTTTCACACGACTGTTGCAACATCCCCATGGTCACATGATCAAAATTCAGCCACTTGGCAACTGATTCGTATTTATGACAGTTGCAGTGCCCCAGGATCATGTGATCACCTTTTGCAACCTTCTGACAAGCAAAGTCAATGGGAAAGCCAGATTCACTTAACAGCTGGGTTACTAACTTAACAATTGCAGTAATTCAATGAAGTGTTGCAAGAAAGGTTGTAAAATGGGGCAAAACTCACTTAACAAATGTCTTGATTAGCGACATAAATTTTGGGCTCAACTGTGGTCGTAAGTCAAGGACCACCTATATTTAGTTTATTCTGCCTTTAATCCAGGAATTCAAGACAGCAAAGCAGCTCTTAGACTGAAAAGAAGTGACTGGCTTCCATGGCAGGGAGTGGGCTAGGATTTGGGTCTCCCATCCCAAGGCCTTCTGAAAGCCATTGTGAGCAAGTCACATCCCTTCAATAGAAGAAAGAAGATACATAAAACTGCATCCCAATTACAAATGGAAAGATCATGTAGTTCTTTCACTACAAGTATCCCCTTGATGCATAATCAGATAGCTTAAGGAAAATACATAGAAATAAGCCTCATTTGGCACTGTTTGTTCTTCATTATGATGGTGCAATCCCTGGTAGGCACCTGTTTCCTTAATATTCTGGTGTGGAAAAGTTCCATGTTTTCAAAGCTTTTGCATGAAAGAAATTTAAGCTCCAAATAAAGGTTACACCTGCCACTTCAGCAACAATATTAAGCCAATCCATTTTTATTTATTTTAACTTCATTTTTCTTTTCAGTTGCTACTACACCTTTAGGAAACCTCTTAGGGAGATGTTAATTGCATTTTGCATACCTGCCCCCCCCCCAAGAATTGGTTAATCTTTTCACTCACAAATGAGATGTCCCTTTTCATTTAACCTCAACAAAAGGAAAGTAATTTGGGTTAAGGGATTTGAAGATTCTTGCTTTAGCAAGGACTTCTGTTTACAGTGGGAACTGACAGATGTATTTAAGTGAAGTGAAGCTTCATTTAATTTTACCAACCAGTTGATGAGTATATTTAAATAAAAATCACAACTCAATGTTAAAAGAAATATTTTATATAAAATAGAATAAAAACAAACCAATTTATATCCATAGGACACAAACAAGTAAACCAGAATTTAAGTATTTTAGATGCATTCATGAATCTCTGATTTTTCAGTGACAATGTTCACATGACATGCTTGATCAAACATCTCTATTCAGGATAAATTACCCCATCTCTCTGCTCCTGCAGCACACAAACTGGGATATTTCAGTCAGTTGTCCCAGCAACCAATTTCTAGACTATCCCATAATTGCAGTGGTGCTGGAAAGGTATCACTTTCCTTTCTTTAATTTCTTTAATCCCCAGCCATTTCTGTCCATTTTCCATCCTCCCCTTATTCTATGTAGCTACAAAAAGAATAATAACAAAGATATACTACCTAGATAGGATTTTGTCTGATATTGGAAAGGTAGATAAATTTTCAGAAAAGTGTTTCAGATAACTCAGGGAAAGACACTTGATTGTACTTTAATTCCAACCTTCTCTTTGAAGGTTAAAATTAGACCCCTCTAAGATAATTGGCTGCATCATTTAACTGGGTGTTCCTGCTTGTACAAAAAGCTAAATTTTCCTAGTAAGTATTATAGAAGGATATTTGTTTTATTTCATTTGTCTTTAATTCAGTTCATATTGGAGATCATTGAGTTGTAAAACCCAGTGGATTATAGTGTGATAAGGAAATGTAGACCCAGAATGTATCCAAGAATAGTTTTGTTGTCTACTGTCCATACCAACCAGACTGGACCCTGACAATGCTTATAGGGAGTCAATCTTGAACTTTAGTCCTGTGGAAAGTCAGCCCCACAGAGAAGGAAATATTAAAAGGGCAGAAAAATATATTTTCTTAAAGAGGCAGAAAAGCATGCCCAGTTTTTCTTAATAGCCCCAAGTCTCCCTCCCCTAAGCAGAAACCAGCTCTGTAGAAATGCAAATGTAAACCATCCAGGAAGTTTGGAGGCCCCCAGCTAGAAGATTAAGAAGACAAAGACACCTAAAATCTACTCTAAGACAGGACATAATAGGATTAACCCACAGATACCAAAGGGCACACTCAGACTCAGGTCAAAGTTCATGCCACAGGAACAACTCCAAACAAAAGGCTCCAGAGGGTATAAAAACCCACTCCCTACATGTGCTTTCTCCCTTTTCTTCCAGAGCCATCTTTCTGTCTGGCTCTCCTCTTCAATAAACTGCAACCTTCTTTCTAAAGCAGTTGCCATGTTGTTTATTCCTGGCTTGAACTGAACCATGATGAAGACTTTTCCTTCAACAGTCCCTTCAAATAATGCCATAGAACTTGATCTTCTCGTAGTTTCTCACAAACTATTTAAATTATTATTTAAAGCTTTACAAAGCCTTTTTTGTAATACTACATCCTTGAGAAACAGGTGGCATTCATGACTAGACGGTCTTGGTGTTTTCAGATTTGTCAATCCAAAGGTTTCTAATAGCTGAAAAGTAATTAATTGTCAATTTCCCAATGTGGTTAGAGCAATATGACTATACTCTCCTGTCCCAGGGCTCAAAACCTGCCATAAACTGCTCTTTTGTAGTCTTCTCATGAAGAACCACTTTTGGGAGCACTTGCAGGTGATCTATTAACCTTTCTTTGTCCAAAGAGATTCAAAAAGTCAGCCTACTCACCAGTTTTTTTTTTCTTCACCACCATCATCAGCTCCATTTTTTATTGAGCCATCTCTCTTCCTCTGGAAGTTCCAAGCACTTGCACCTTTCAACATCTTTCTCTATTGTCATCCCTATATGGAACAAATTTCCTACATTTTCACAGAAGCAACTCCTTTTTTATTATTTCCCCTCAGCCTTATCCTTTCCAGACAGGATCTGTTGAGTTGATAAGCACTTTTAAATAACTCACACAGGTTTTTTTCCAAAAGTGTTATGATTCATATCTAGGAGTGCCTGCTAGTATTCTTGATCATCAACAAGTTCTCACATTTGAGAGGCTGGTGAATAATCCAATACTGGACCTGTTCTTTTTCTCACAAGAAAAAGTTCCATTAAATCCCAGAAGAATGAAGAAAAGGCTCATCAGTGAATTTTTTTCTTTGATTTATACTCCAACTTTCTGCTCCAGAAAATACTTAAGGCAACTAAAAAAATGTTCAAAACCAAACCTAACCACACCAAAGAACCTACAGAATTGAAATATAAACACTAAAATTAATGCTATCATTATGTAACAGCCAAAAACCCTTGGGAAAGAGATATTTAGATTTTCAGATTTAGATTTTTTTTTCCCCTAAATTCTGAGCAAGTGTGAGCTACATTCATCTCCCAATGGAGTATAATTGGTTGCCTGGGAGCAATACAAGAAAAAGCCTCTGACATGGAAGCTATTTCATAAGATCTCCTCCTGAAGATCTTAACATCCAGACAGGAGAAATAATTCCTTAGATGGGTCCTAAAACATTTAGGACTTTAATGTACCAACACATTACATTGTGCCTAATAAATAATTGGCATCTAGTGCAGATTTTTCAGTACAAGCATCATGTGAATTCTATAGTTTGCACTAATTAGCAGTGAAGCTGATGCATTTTGTTCCCACTGCCACTTCTTTCAACACTTTCAAGCACTTTTCTGTCATAAAAAGAGACAAGGTTAGTCTGACATGGCTTTTTCTCTACAAACTCATGCTGGCTCCTGATAGCCACTGAAAAACAGGGCCTATTAAATGGTCCAAGGAACATCACAATCAGTGATACTGAACGCTATCAAAAGATCCAGGAGGGCCAAATTCCTCCCATCTGCTTTGCAATATAGGTCTCCCACCAAGGAACCAAAGTAGTCGTGGTACCATGTCCCAGTTGGAAGCCTAATTGAAGTAGGTCCAAGTAATCAATATCATTCAGAACTGTGATGTTTCCAGATGGAGGATACTTCCATCCCCCAATGTTTAGCTTAGTAATCTAATGGCTGGATTTACACAAACTGTTTTATTGAATGAAACTCAGTAAGGAGGGCAGTTTTAGCATCAACCCCGCCCAAAATAACTGTATATTTTCAATGGCTGTCTAAATTGGACATATTGTGCAAATGCGATCAATAACCCAAATTCTAGAAGTTATTCAATTGGCAACACATATTGAACTAAATAAAAAATGTGACGGTCTGAAACAGTCTTTCTTGTACAACCCAGCATATTCTAAACATTATTTTTAATGTTATACATACAGTTCCAGTTTAGAGCTATAGGTGAAAGCAAAGATGAACAAAACGATGAATCTTTGCTAGATTGCTGATTTACAGTCGGCAAGAATTATAAAAATAGCAAAATTAAAACAACTCCCTGTTTTCAACATATTACCCAAATCAATCATCTAACTTAGAATGGCCAAGATTGGATTTTTTTTATTATTGTTATTTTTTTTGTAGAAGAGAATGAGCTTCATTTAGCTTTAATACTCAAAGCACAATCCTGGGCTTAAAATGCTTTAAATCTAAGTTCACATTACATTCCAATCAGGTTCTAATTAAACAGGACATAGATCCTGCAGATCTGACAACTATCCATTCCTAACACAACATTAACCTAAATGAAGATATTGTACTATTGTATGATGGCTTGCTTGATCATTTTCTGATCACTTAGTTAAGAGTTCTATTTTTTTCAAATGTATTCCTTCACATTTTATGGAACAGCTTTTTTGTTAACTACCTTCCTAAGTACCTGTAGAGAGGACACTATCCAAATTTACAAGGACAGTCTTTCTAGAGAGATACAACAATTAAGGAAAAACACTCTGCTTCCCTTGCACCCCACCTCCAAACTTCATGTATCAGAGAAAAACACTAAATACTCCTACCTAATATGAGTGAATATGATGGGTCACTTCTAGTTGAAAGAGGTAGCCCTGAAGGTCTTAAGGATTCAAGTCTTTAAGGCTGTATAGTTTAAAACCAGCACTTTGAATTAGACTCAGAAATCTACTAGAGGACAATGAAACAACTATAAAACCAATGTTACGCCACTGTAATAATTCTGACCTGCAATCAAGCAGGCTGCTGCATTATACACCAGTTGTAATTTCCAAGTAGCCTGCAAAGGCACTATTATGTGCTGAACAGACATTTCCTTCTTTTATAAAGGGGTGGTCTGGCAAACAGAAATAGAGTACAAATAGTATTTCTGAGATTGGTCATTTGTCACATGTCAACTGCTTTGAATTTATACCCCACAAATTTCAGATGGAAAATACCAACATGTGATTTTTGCTATCAGAAATTAATCTTATTTAAGGTACTGAGAGAGCCTCAGGAAAATTTCCTTTCTCCCAAAATGAGAAGTTCTTTGCTCTTGAACTTAGAGCATTACAGAATGAAGCAGAGCAAGTCTTTTTTTCTGGGCTAATTAATATTTTAATAAGTAATAGCCTTATTAGTGGAAAACACTTGGGTTACTTTTCTAATTCAAGTTATTTATTTTAAGCAGTTCCTTTTTTATTGTGCACTCTCTGTGTAGGTTGGCGAAACCTAAAATTCAAAATTAAGTTTCAGAATTTAATGTCAAACAGGAAAAGTCAGGAAAGTATTACTAGGCAAAAATCCATGTTTATTTTTACAGAGCAGAAATAATTCTAATCTTCCTGTCCACAAAGATCCTTACCCAGATAATGTAGGTTCTTGCTGGCTGGCCAGTCCAAGTAGAAACTGGAAGATTGTAGAAAAGGTGATGAGAGGTTAAAAAACACAAAACCTATGATCAGCAATTTATCATTGTTGACATCTCCACATTTTAAGCTGTCTTCGACACCCCTTTTATACCTTTTCAGGAATTTGATTGGTACAGCTCATTTACCTTCAGATCGGTTTAATGGGTAGCTTTAAAATCTGAGAGAATCAGGCCTATATTGACAAAACTATTAGTAAAGAGAAAGGTAGTTGCAGAAATGCATTTTTTTTTTATTTAAGTTGCATTCAGAGAAAGATTCAAAGGGCCTGGAGAATTTAAACAAATTGTAGGTTGCTTAACAGAGAATCAAAGGGATTATATTGGAATAGATTACCATCTCCTAATTGTTTTAGAACATTCATTTATACCAAAATGAAAAAAAAAGTATTAAATCTATAAACTAAACCAAGCAAATAAAAATAGCTGGAGTCAAGTCAGTTAAAATTAATATCACTTTAGATTGCAACTGATATATATATACACGCTTTACTGGACTTGCAGTTTTACTAGTCATAATATTATTTCACCTTTCTGTTCGGTTCTCGCAAAGCAGACATCGAGACGAGGCAGGTTCACAACAAAGAATCTTTATTAGGTACATTCACAGAAAAGAAGCCAGCACACAATGGCAACAGGCCCTTTTATATCCCCGTGCAAGGGGATGCACAGCCAATCATTGCAGGCCATTCTCCCGCCTCGCGCTTTGCCGTTTTCTTGTTCTCTGTCTTGGATTTTAGTGGGGGTCCAAGACAGAGAACAAGAAAGCTGCAAAGCCCTCCTCCCATACATAAAAGGCACCACAGACAGAATCAGCAAGATCCTCCACAAACACAATATCAAGACAGCATTCTGCACAAACCAAAAAATATCCACCATCCTAAGAAACCCCAAAGACAAAATTGAGTTAGAAAATCAAGGAATATATGAAATCCCATGCACCGCCTGCCCCACCACATACATCGGACAAACCAACAGAAGAATAAGTGCACGCATGGAAGAACACAAGAACTCAGTCAGAAAAGAGGAACCAACTTCTTCCCTGGTCCAACACCTTAAAGCCACAGGACATAAAATTGATTTTTAAAATACCAGAACTATTGCCAAAACTGAACACTTTAACAACAGAATAATCAGACAAGCCATCGAGGTAGAAAAACGCCCACACAGCATGAATAAACGAGATGATACCTCCCGCCTACCAGCCATTTAGAAACCCACCCTTATTGACAAACGAGTCCCTAACACAAAGAATGACACTAGACCCACACTCACAAAAACCACACAGGATGTCACCACCACACATCCACGCAAAAAGCAAACCCAAACCCACACCGATGATGAGGCATGACCACAAACCAGAAACCAGACCACAGCTGCATCATTAGCCATTTTAAACCCCTCCAATCCATACATGAAGCAAACTGACACCCACCTTGATGATATGGCACGACCACGAACACGAAGCCAAACAACAGCAGCGCAGCTCTCCATCTCAAATCTCCCTGCAACTCAGACTAATCCGAGCACAACAAAGCCCCCACCCAAACAGAACACACCCCCATCCAATTAGAGCACAGCCAAGCCCCTAACCAATCAGAACACACCTCCACCCAATCAGAACACAGCCAAGCTCCCACCCAATCAGTTCATACCCCCACTGGCAGTTAAAAGGAAGAAACAGCTGTGATCACACATTGCTCCTAGAAGCACGAGGCTGAAGACGCCAGCCTGAAGATGACGAATGAGACTTCGTCGAAACGTCGCCAAGACACTTCCAATTTTACGTGGGAGAAAACCCGAATTACCAAAGACCTACATACAAACACCCGTGAAAACCTATATAATTGCAGAGAACACATAGAAGCAACAGCCTTAAAACAAGAGGAGGGTAGGAATGTTTCATTCAAGAAACTGAAGTTCTGTTCACTGAAAACAGAAAAATAAAGCCTGTCAGGCAGAGTTTAGGGTTTATGTTTTTAGAATGGCAATAGTTAAAAGGAGCCTCTTAGATCTTCTTTCCTTCCCTCCCCCCCTCCCTCTCTCTCATACACACATACACACAAAAAAAACACTGCACAAGAATATTAATCTAGAAGAAAGGAAAAGATAGATAAAATAAGGACAACTCTTCAGTCCTTTCACCTTACATACATATTTAGTCTTAATCACAGGATCCATTTTTGTCACTTTTTGTAACAAGTAGGTCTTAGTTTCACTGGTATTGAACCCCAGAATTCATTTTCAATGGAAAAGCTGTGGGGCAAAAAACACAGCACAATGTCTTTAGCAAAACAGAAGGTCTTTCCACCAACACATTTCCACTCACTTAGGATTGAGGAGGTGCATCTGTAGGATAGTGACAAAACTACCTATGATGGTTTTACTGTCAGAATAAAAACTACTCTTTTTTGTTTGTTATTTTATTTAATACTGGGATACTTCTGAAAGCTTAATACTGCATCTCTGAAACAGTGATTTGCTTATTTTATGCTTCCATTTATCATGGTGTTGAAAACATTTTCTCAGGGAGCGACATTAGAATTCCTTTATATTCATATCACTTTTAAGATTAATATTGGAAGCCAAAACATGTCATGGGAAAATTAATTTCACGATTGATTTCAGCTTTCACAATATGTGTGTACTGTACTCACTGCAAATCCCATCCCACAATCATGGAAATCTTTAATTCAGAGGGAAATAAGATGTGAAGATAGGTGAGCCTGGCCAGAGCTGTAGTGAACCAGAGACACTGAGTAAAAAAATCTGGGATGGTTTCTCATATTCCAGTTATGAGTAAACAAAGAGAGGAGAAGGTTGTTCTGAAAACACCAAATGAAATTCAGGGTATTTAAAACTCAGTTGAGTCAGAATGAAAATCTCATATACCTCTCACCCTATCTCTGATTCAAAGAAATCCACAAAACAGCTTCTGGGGCATAGTTTCAGAATCCAGAAGGAGGGACAAGCTGTGCTCTGCATCAAAGAGGTGGGGAATTTTTAAGATAGTAGTTTAGGTCCCGCCTTGTGACCAGGCATTTTGATGGGAAGAGGCAAATCAGAATAATTTTCTGATTAATTCTAATCATTTTGCCCGAGTTGCTGCTTTTTAGAAAGTGATGATATCATGAGAGGTGGAGAGAGAGATTGATGTATGACACTGCAAGCATCTGAGGAGGAAGGAGGTCCGGCAAAATGATGCCAGGAAAAAAAGAGGGGAGCAGGAAGACTTGCACCTTGATCTGCATCCACGGTCTGTTTTGCTCAAAGCATCATTGTAGAGAAACACCCTTTCCAGTTCTGAAGAACCCTAAAGTTCTTTGCTTTATTAGCCATATATTCTGCCCATTCTTGTGCTCTTAAAAGTAGAGAAATATTCCATTCTTACAGATTCTATAATGGCCATGCAGTCTAGGCCATTGTGTTTCAGAGTATTGGAAAAAAGGAAAATCCAAGAACTTGGTTCAGGCGTTGACAGAAGGCTTGTTTCCAAAGCTGTCGCTAAAGGAGGCCAAAGTAAATAAGGAGCATTTTCTTCTCAGCAAGACTCCCTTGAAAGGAACATTTAATAATCAGAGCATCCGCAAATAAACACTTTCTCGGCCTCTTCTTCTCACTCACTCCAGAATTCTGACTAACCATCAGATCAGATATACTATCTGTCATTCTGCTCACCCAATTGAGAAGACAGTTTGTTTGCTTGCTTTTATTATAGTATGAGCAATGTCCTTAGGCCTAGGCAATGAAATTTCAAATGCTACAGCCATGAACTCTGTTTTCCTAACAGCTACTGATGAGTTCCATGCTGTGTGCCCAGCTGGAATTGGGGAATCCTAATACAAAGAAAAAATGAAAACAAGAGTAACCTTTTCACTGCAGCAACTATAGCTGAGCATCTTAGGCATTTTCTTTTCATCTCTGTCATTTTCAAATATTTCTCTTCTAAAGTTGCTTCTTGCTACATCACTCATTATGTGTAAATTCATGAACTCCACTGATCATTCAGAATTCTTATTGATCTTCATTCCTAGTAGTATGTATGTATGCATGTATGTATGCATGTATGCATATATATATTTCACTCAACTAGTTGCTTGTCACACAAAAGAATATTGGTTCCAACAGTGTAGGCAAGATTTCTTAAGAAAATGAAATTGAAAAATGCTGTGATATTATAAGGGCAGGTGAGTTCAAAATGGCATGTAGATATCAATAGAAAATGTGATTGGAATTAATACCATATTTTTGGATAAACCTATTTTACTTCCCAGTTCATAAGCTTCAGACTTCAGTATTAAAAAGAATTAGACATTAAGAATCTTCTTTTTTTATAAGTTTTACTGATTTTTAAAAATTACAATCTTTAAAACTTAGCAAACAACATGTTGTCTGGGTTTACATATTTAACATTAACTTTTTCAATATAAATCTATTCAGTACTATACATTCCAGTATTTTTTCCTTGATCTTCCTTTCTTCCCCATATTTTTCCCTTTTCCCCTCATTAAACAATTACAATTCTTAGTACTATTGATGTATACAAAATTAGATATAGACAACTTCATCATATTTTACTAATATTAAGGAAATAAGAATAATATCAATTCATAAGTCAATATCCTGTTTTTTGAGCTCTTATTAAAGTTTGATTTCCCATCAATATTTACAGTATCTTTATCAGTTACGATTTTCTCAATATTACTTACATTTATATAGCTAAAAAAAATTTATTCATACCAATCCTCCTCTTATTTTCAAATTTCCCATATCAAAAGAAGAAAAACAAAACGCTATTTTAATTTTAAATCATATCTTCCATTATAAAAATCTAGTTATATCTAAGGGTCATCAGTTCTTTTAATCATATTCAAATAGGTATATTAAACAGATAGTGCCCCCTCTGATAGATCAAATCCTCTGTTTTTTAAGTCTAACTCTCGCTTTCTTTCTTTGCCAAGTAGCTTTCCAGGCCAAGGCAATTAAATCGCCCCAAAATGTGCAAGCTGCTTGGCATGAGAAAGGCAATTTAGGTAGAGTATTTGGGGGAGGGAAACTCCTCCCATCCACATTCCCTACACATTTCCCCTGCCCGCTCTATGTTCCATTTTCTAGAATCTTCTTCCTTGTCCTCAGGTGTATTTTGGAGAAGGAAGTAAGGGGTCTTTTGTATTTTCATTGTTATAGGTAGGTCTTGCAGTATTTTATTTGTATATGGCAGTCCATATTTCTCTTCTCCTATCTCCTCCATCTCTAGATCCATTTCTTCTGCTTCATCCTCTGATTTCTGGTTTATTTGTTCATACTTTGTAGTCATTGTCTGGGACCTTTCCAGTTGTAGCTTCAGTTTGGAGATTTGGTCCTTTATATTATCTAGGTTATTTTTAGCCTCATTATGGTTTCTTTTTATGTCTTCTTTTTGTACAACAATTGTTTGATGGATTTGCTGTAACATAGAGAGTATTTCCTTCTGAAAGGTATTTGTTTTTTTCTTGAGGCATCATTCCTAGAAATCCTCTGGTATCACCAGTCTCAGTAAGAATGGAACAAAATTTCCTCTAGTTTTTCCTCTGGTCTTTATATATAGCCTTTATCCAGTCCTCATAGCAATATTTTATAGTAATCCTTTGTCTCAAGTATCCTGAAAATTATCAGTCAGGCAAGGTTGTAATCCACAATGTTCCAAGTGTTCAAAATGTTCAACCTCCCTGCAGCCAGACATATTCAAAAGTCATTTTTTTCTTTCTCTCCCACTAGCTTTTAAGATTAAAAGTCCAAGCTCAGTAGATATTTATAGTCCAAGAAGGTCAGGTAGATAAATATGCCAAAATATTTTCCTTTCTTGCCAGTTGTACCAAGCAGCCAAGGAGCTAGTTATAGTGCTCTACTCAAATCCACCACTAGATGTCATTCAAAGTCCATTTTCCACTCTTAAAACAAAGGGTTGATTTCTTATATGTCTTATATTTCACCTCAATAATTTTTTTTCAAAGGGAAAATCTTAACAATTAACTCAGTTCTCAGATTTATCAAAACTGTAGCTTTGTATTACTTTCACTTCAGCATTATGTATTTCTGTCCTCCATAACAAATTTAAAATGCTGCTTCCGTTCATATCCGGAGGTTTTAGGCTTCTTGGGAGCCTTTCCCAGGAAATTCAGTTGTAAAATAGTAAAGAAAGGATCAATATTCTCACCCAGTCCAAACATGCTGTTTACGATGTGCTAATTAAAGCTTTGTTCTTCAGTTGTCAGAAGCTAATGGCCAGCCACAGAGATGTGGCCAATCTTTCCCCTGTCGGTTTAGAGGGCTTTCCTTGGATTGAAAAGAGAGACCACCATCTCTCTGTGATTGATAAGGCACCCCTCCTTCTTCATTACCTCTTCGGGGCAACTTTAGGCCCTTTTCAGGGCCACCAGCAGGACGAAATCAGGCGTGAAAGGCAGAGCTCCGCCTTCCTATGTCCCATCTCGCCACGACGCAAAACCGGAAGTCCAGACATTAAGAATCTTCTACCATGAACAGTGTGGATTTATTCTATTCCAATTGTTCAGCATGTTTGTTAACCAGATATCCGTGAAGATTTTTTATTTCTATCCTATAAGCACAGCATTTAAATAGAAGTATTCTATCTAACAATAATCTTAAATTCACTGGAAAGAGACTTCTTAAATCTGCCAAGATAATTTTTTAAATGTATATACAATTGCCAAAATAAAATTGCAGCCGCCAAAGGAAAGTTCAAAATGCAAAATACATTGGCATGCTAAACTGTGATTTTTTTTTCCTGCCTCAGGTTTCTTCGATGTGGATGAAGCACTGGGGTCCCAAAACTGTAGACAGGTCATAGTTCAATAGAACAGCACACAAAAGTTTCCAGATATGTATAGTATCTCCAGTTGGAGTGGGAAAAGATTTCTCTTCCAAGCAACAGAAAGTTAAAATAAGTTAGCTTCCTTTGTAGGGTGCACTCTACAAAATCTGTAATTCCCAGGCAACATAAATTTAGACAATAGCAGATGAGAAGGTATGGTGTACAAGTTTGCTTGTTGCTCTTTCTTCAAATAGAAGGTCACATTATGAGCTAGATCAGGGGTCCCCAACCCCCGGTCCGTGGACCAGTACCAGTCCGCAGTATTCCAGAAACTTGGTTGCTCAAACAAGCGAAGCTCCATCTGTGGCATGAAGGCAGTACACGAAACCACACACCCCCTCTGGTCCACGGAAAAACCTCTCCACGGAACCGGACCCTCGTGCCCAAAAGGTTGGGGGCTGCTGAGCTAGATAGATACATGTTTTGACTCAATGGCCATATCATGTTTAATGAAAGTCAAAGATTTTTGTTTAGCTATGGTTGTCTGAGAAACTCATAATTACTTGGTTTTCCTATTATTTCTATAACTTTCCTATTACAATGCCAAAAGCAAACAAACCACATTATGATTTAGTATCATGTATGAATCAAGTCAATGCAGGGGCAATTTCGTGCATTTTTTTTTAGACTGGAAATTATTCTGCTTATCTTATTCTCCATAAGACCGATAGATCACCCTTGAGTGCAGTCATATGTTGAGTGCAGTCGTTAGAGTACAATGGAACACCTAATTATGTCTTCAAGAAAGAATGGTGGTCAAAATCCAAAGTCTTAACTTTTAGATTTTATACAACTATTGTACTGTTTCTTGTATTTGGTCACTTCTTTCATATTATTTTTAACCCTGCAGGTCCCTGGAGCTGTGTAAATAAGTTTTGGATTTGTAGAATGGTGAAATTAAATGAACAAGTAAAAGGATTCCATTAAAAGTCTAAATTTAAGACTGTTATTTCAGGAAGGAAAGCCTTAAAAGCAGTAGCAATATCACACCCAGACATTATATATTTTACTTTCACTATTAAAAGGAAATTATCAGTGGTGGGATTCAAATATGTGAACAATCAGTTCTCTGTGTGGATGCCTCTTCCAGAAATTCATTCTGGGCCTGGGCAACAAAAAATTAGCTACCGGTTCTGCCGAAGTGGTGCGAACCGACTGAATCCCACCACTGGAAATTATGCAAATAACAAAATAAGAAAAGCAACATAAACAGAGTTAATCTGTTGACAAGAGGTGAGTGAAGCTATAGAAGGAACTGATGAGAACAGCAGAGAACAGAATTCAGCAGAGTGTAGTTAGAGAAGACAGCATGGATTTTTCTGAGCAGAAGATATGGTAAAATCTTGGTCAAGTTCACCAAGCTATTTATTCAAGACCAATGTATTATATTAAGTTGTACTATCATTCCTCATCAGCAGGACCAACCAATTGTTTGTGCTGTTTTGTACATGGTACTTGTATGTCAACTCTATTTATTTTACTGAAGGATTGAAAATAATATTTTTCCACAGGTGCACCACATAGCTCAGAACATCAGCTTAAGGTGTTCTTGTTACCAAGTCCACATTTATATCCAACATCATTAGTCAAACATTAGGGGCCCACTAGGATCAATCATGAGATGTTTGTGCATATTAAAAATACAGTATTTTACAGTATTATTTACAAAAATACTATGGCTTCTGTGAGAGAATGAATAAGAACAGAGGTGAAATAATCTGAATGTGAAGGCATGCAATACTGAGTATGTAGAGATAAGTTAAGTAATATAACTCAAGGTTTCCAGTATTTGTATGGTGTTTTTAAAAAAAGTCTGAACTATGGGGAGCAAAATTTGATTTTTAATACAGGAAGACATACAGGTAGTCCTTGACTTACGACCACAATTGAGCCCAAATTTTCTGTTGCTCAGTGAGACAGTTGTTAAGTGAATTTTGCCACTTTTTACAACTTTTCTTGTCACAAGTTAGTAACACAGTTGGTAAGTGAATCCAGTGACCAAGGGGATGCTGCAAAGGTTGTAAGTGTGAAAAATGGTCAGAAGACACTTTTTTCAGTGCTTTTGCAACTTCAAACGGTCACTAAACGAACTGTTGTAAGTCAAGGATAGCTGTATAGGATTTAGTAGGCATTACTGAATGTGAATGTAACTTATGAGTGGAATGCAAGGACCGAAAGAATAGAATAGAAATGGGCCTGATAAAAGGGGAGGACTGTTATATGAAGACAGAACACACATGTGTACACATCCAGGAATTTGAGCATGAGAATCCAGTAAAAATCATTTGAGTAAGATAGACCGAAAGGGGGAAAAAACAGTGATATTATTGTATGTGTGGCTGGAGCCCGGGGTGGAAAGCTATTGACTGCCAAACCAAACAGGAGATATGAATAATGCCCCCAAGGACTAGATACAGAACTCTTATGAATGGATACATAGTAATAATTGGAGGCTTCAACAATACAAACATTTGTTTGAAAACAAACTCAGCCAAACCTGCAAAGTCCCCAACTTAAGATATGTAATAAGATGGTTGGTGAGCACCTGGCTACTATATCATGAATGAGTTTGTCTTTAGAACTAGACCGATTAAATCAGAATCTTGAAGGACTCGTGGGTGTCACCTTGGGGCCCCCTTCATAGAACAGGCATCATGCCAGAATATTGAAGAAGGGCAAATGCAGCTTCTATCTTTGAAAATGAGAAGAAAGTTGACCCAGGTAACTACAGGTCAGATTTGATACTTCTCTGGAACACATTATTGGAACACATTATTGAGTTCCATTATTGAGTTATTTTGTGAGCATTAAAAAAGAATGCATTTTTGGGAGGAGTCAACATGAATTTATCAAGTAGAAACCATGCCAATCTATCAGGGATGTTTTAGCTGTGGATTCCTGCACTAGGCAGAGGGTTGGACTAAATTACCGGCACGCGATGTTTCCCAACCTTTACATTCTAATATTTTATGAAATTGTGGAATTCGTTGCTCACACAAGTGGAAGACATGAGATAACTCATGTTGATTTATCAGAAGGCTCCGCGTTTTCCTTGGTATTTTTGTTACTGTCATTTTCAATGTGGAAACATATAAAAAACCTAAAACAGGGTTGTTCAATTTTTTTAAAAAAAATACCTCTTCCCAATCAGCACTGCCCCATATGAGGTCCTCAAGTGCTTAGAAATATTAACATCCTCCCCATCCCCACTCCTTTACACAGAGAGAGAAGGGGGGAGGGAGAGGGAGGGAGGGAGGGAGGGAGGGAGAGGGAGAGGGAGAGGGAGAGAGAGAGAGAGAGAGAGACTGGACAAATATCTGAGAGTAGGTTCAGACAGACAGATTCACTTTGGTAAGGTTGTTTGTGAGCGTGCCAGAAAGCCTTTTGATTAACTATATGTCTAAACTATTAACTGACCTAAAATAATTCCTCTAGCATAATGCACCTTCTTATCATCAATAGTAATGATAGCAATCCAGTGCTGAGTAACTATTGAAGAGATTCATAAATATGTATACTAAGGCAGCTTTCTCACTCTATAGGGTGTTTGTCTCCATAGCAACAAATGGCACCGTTTCTAATCTTCCATTTAAGCCCTGTATTGAAAATGACTTTTTTTTTTTTTACTTTTTTGGGGGGGTAATTAAAAATAGGCATGCGCATGCACACAGGGACAGGAAGACACAAACCCTGTTAGGAATGCCTGTTTGTTCAAATATGTGCAATCAGCACCCCACTGTGGCCAAAGTGAATAATTCCACCAGCTTCTGGAACTAGAGAGCTGGTTAGACTTTCTTCTCACACATTTCAGCTCAGATAATCATACAATCAACATGCATTTTATTCAGTTATTATAAGAAAGGTAAATGACTGCTTCCTATAATAGGACTCACAGTTATCTAGAAGTGAGATCACAATTTCTTTTAATACAAGAAAATCGAGACTGCATCAGGACACTGTTTCTTTTGCAACTGCCCTGCAAACAATGGCTACAAAAGAGTTACCTTTTGGGGGTATGTTTTTGAAAATGCAAGAAAATGAAAATGAAATGACGACCAGACTTGCACATTTTTTTTATCCTAGAAATAATTTTCAGGTCTCAGGAACCCTCTACATAAAAACTGCAACTACAAATACAAAATCTTCACAATATAATCCACTTCTAACCTACTGTGTATGTGGGAATGATCTTAAAAGACAGGAAGGAAAAACCACAGATTGGACAAGCAGCAAATGACAGAGATATCTCAGGCCATAGAAGGAGGAAAGGTGTGGGAAGCATTTCAGAAGAGACCCTCCCTTAGCTTTCTGGAAAGTAAAAGTAAAGGAGGACAGAAATGCTTCTTGCAAGATTGTGTTAACGTAAGATTTCAGTAAAGATGGGACTACAGGTAGTCCTTGACTTACGACCACAATTGAGCACAAAATTTCTGTTGCTAAGCGAGACAGTGAATTTTGCCCCATTTTATGACCTTTCCACAATTGTTAAGTAAATCACTGCAGTTGTTAAATAACAGTTGTTAAATGAATATGGCTTCCTCATTGACTTGGTTTGTCAGAAGGTCGCAAAAGGTGACCATATGATCCCAGGATACTGTAACCATCATAAATATGAGTCAGTTGCCGAGGATCTGAATTTTGATCATGTGACCATGGAGATGCTGCTGCGGTCAGCAGTGAAGAATGGTCATAAGTCATTTTTTTCAGTGCTGTTGTTGTAACTTTGAACGGTCACTAAATGAACTGTTGTAAATTGAGGACTACTTGTATTTTGCCCCTTTCTTATTTTGACCTTTCTTTCCACAGTTGTTAAGTGAATCACTGCAGTGATTAAGTTAGGAACACTGGTGTTAAGTGAAATTGTCTTTCCCATTGACTTGGTTGTACTTTGTGACTGAATTAGCCCTTCAAGGTAGTTCAGACTAAGATAGCTGGGAAAGGAACTTCTATCACATCCTGGAGAGCTGATACTAGTAAGCTCAATAATACTGAGCTCACTGGACCAATGTTGAGAAACAACGGCAATTTGCTAAAAAGATTCCAAATGCTTCACTTCCAGTTTTCTTTGAATTTCCTCCATTCCATTTCCTCTCTAACCTTCTTTACAAGCAGAGGATCTTAAGAGATTTTCTTTATTTGTGTAATGAATGGGTTTGTTTTGAATACAAGAGGTGCTGTAGTTCAGTGGCTTAATGACATTGGAGATGGCCTCTGTTCCTGTGGTTTGAGTCCTAACACTGGGTGCCAGGGTAAGCTCCCTCACTCACCTCAGCTTCTGCCCATCTAGCAGTTCAAAAGCATGCTCTATGCAAGTAGATAAATAGGTACCACTTTGGTGAGAAAGATGAGTTGGTGCTCGGTGCAATTTGATTCGAACTCTAAAAACTTTATTGCAGTCAAAACCCAGCAGAAGATATCTCAGCTCACAGAACAAGGGGAGGCATGGGAAGAGTTTCAGAAGGGACCCTCCTTAGTTTTCAGAGAGTAAAAGGAGACGAAGGGAAAGTACTTTCAAACTTACAAGATTACATTAATATAACCTTATGTAGCGGGGAGAGCGCAGCGCCAATTGTGCAATCATGCCAATTGGCACGATCAGCTGAGCAGCATAGGTGTCTCGGGGGCCCTGATCACCATGCAGTACCTGACATTCTAGGCTCTCGAGGGCATCCTGAAGGCTAGAGAATGATGCAGAGCACACAGCTGATTGACACAGAGCACCAATCATCTGGACAGAGCAGCCGAACCCTGTGGCAGTACTCAGGTGATTGGCTGGGTGGGGGCCCCGATTGCCGCACAGCACCCCACAAATGTCCCAAGCTCTCGGTGGCATCCTGGGAGCTAGAGAGTGACAGGGAGCACACGGTTGGCCTGTAGCCCTCTCCGGCCACTCTGGGGTGAGGTGTGTGTAGAACCGATCTATGGAAACCTAGCCCTCAGTCTCTTCCCCTGTAACAGCATGACAGGGATGGCAGGACCTACTTGTCCCAAAACATCTGGTCCTTCAACCTCACTGGGAAGTCAGTAACATTCCGATCTCTTCATGGAGATTACCTCTGGGATTACCTCCATCCCGACATTTTCTCTTCTGGGGTCAGATTCAAGGACAAGATAAGGCCCTGGCTGCTCCCAGTCCAATCTGATGGATGCCAGTAAGCACACCACCTCCCCTGGTTGTGGTACCCTCCTCACTCGCTCCAGTTTCCACAGCCGTCCCACACCTTCTGCAAGGGCCAAAATAGTTTCAAATAGATGTTAAACAGAAGGGGTGAGAATTCTACTCTACTCTACCCTGAGGCACCCTGCAAGTGAAGAGCCATGAGCTCAATCTGTTCTCCCCCCCAGATCAAATTTATCAAATGATGTGACATATAGTTAACTCCTCTTTGTTGTTGTTAGTTCGAAGTTGTGTCTGACCCATCGCGACCCCATGGACAACGTTCCTCCAGGCTTCTACCATCTTCTGGAGTCCATTTAAGCTCACACCTACTGCTTCAGTGACTCCATCCAGCCACCTCATTCTCTGTCGTCCCCTTCTTCTATTGCCCTCAATCTTTCCCAGCATTAGGCTCTTCTCCAGTGAGTCCTTCCTTCTCATTAGGTGGCCAAAGTACTTGAGTTTCAACTTCAGGATCTGGCCTTCTAAAGAGCAGTCAGGGTTGATCTCCTCTAGGACTGACCGGTTTGATTGCCTTGCAGTCCAGGAGACTCGCAGGAGTCTTCTCCAGCACCATAGTTCAAAGGCCTTAACTCCTCTACTCTTTACTATTTTTAAATCATGTGAATGAAGAAGAATGAAATAATAGATTGGGACAGTGGATTCCAACTGAATGTGAGGAGATATTTCCAGTTTGGGACTAAAAACAATTACCCAGAAATTTAAAAAAGGCAAACAGATCTTAAAGATCCTGTCTCCATTTCTATCTTGAGTCTGGTCCTAACCCAGGAGCTGAAAGTATAGATTAGTGCCTGAACTATCTAAAGCTAGCTAGCTTTCTCAATCCTAATGATTAAATCCTTCTGTTTATATGACAGCTATAAGAATAACAAGTCTGGTTCTTTACAGAATCCCCCATGACTTGTTAAATCAGGATTGAAAATGTCACTTTTGCTTATGATAAATGTCAGTGAAAATTTATGGAACATTGTAAGAAATTTAAAAGCTTCCATATGCAAACATAAAAACAACACAAAGCATACAAATGTCAGAAGAAGCACTTAGCAGGGAGGGAAGGAGATTTTATTTTATTATTATTCAAAAAAATGCATGTATAGGTTGATGTATTTCTAACGTCTATGCATAAATAGTCTTGTGGGAAAGAAAATCAATTCTACATCTCCCATTTAGCTACATTGTGGAAGCAATAGAGACTTTGAAATTTCTACTGTATGTAAAAATGTGAAATGTTTAAGTTTTAGTTTTATTTAATATTTATTTAAGTGATTTAAATAGGCAGCTCTGTTATCAAGGTGACCTCAAAGGCATACAAGATTGAAACCAAAAGTCTAACATCAGTCCAAAAATCATTTTAAAAAAGTGTATATTGTATCATATACTTGGGATCAAAGAGCCATATCATTTCAATCACTATGGTATGATCATTACAAAGCACTCACATGAGTTCATGGGTTCTTGGCCCAGCTGCCTGTGGGAACATTCAGATCTTTAAACCTTATGGAAGACCCAGCAAGTCAGGGTCATCTGGATCTCTGGGAGAATGCTGTTCCACAGGGCAGCATAACAACAGAGAAGGCATGACTCCTAGGTCTCCCAAGATTATTTTATCTGATAGGACATAGACCATTCCAAATCTGCTAGTTTTGGCAGCAGAGACAAGTAGGCCTGCAAATAACCTGGCCCTGCACCAAACAGGTCTTTCTGAGCAATAACCAATGGCTTGAATTGCATCTAGGCCACTGGGATCCAGAGCAGAGGTGTTACATGGGTGCATTGTGAAATACTCAGCTGCCTGTGCTTTTGAATTCTGGATCAGCTGCAGCTCCAAAAGCTCTTCAAGGGCACACTCCGTATAAAGCACATTACAATAGTTCAAATAGGAAAATGATCTAGAAATTGGCACACGTTGAGCCTGTGAAACAGGTTATGGTTAGGGTTGCAAAGCATTTGTGGTATAAGTCAAGGGTCCCCAACCCCTGGGCTGTGGACCAGTACCGGTCCACGGCATGCCAGCAACTGGTCCGCACAAACAAAGCCCCATCCGCGAGATGCAGGAAGCACACAAAACCACGCACCCTCCGGTCTGTGGAAAAACTTCTCTCCATGGAACCGGTCCCTGGTGTCCAAAAGGTTGGGGACCTCTGGTATAAGTAAACAAGGCATATAGAATTGTTTTATCCAGAGTGCAGTTTTTTTCTGGCCTATCGCACCACCTACCAATGCTTGTTAGCCATTGTTTATGGTGATCGAGGGGACAATCTTTTTCAGCCAGAGACTTATTCCTTATTCCTTATTTTCAGACTCTAAGGGTCACGAGAGGAGGAAGAAGCATGGCAACAAATACGATGTCATCAAAGGAGGTACAGTGGACATCTTCCGCTCTTTATTTTTAAGAATTTGGGAGTTTAGAGAAAATAGGTGCCTTGAAATCCAAGAACCTTGGTGGAGTTATTTCATTGGTTAAATTTTTTGTCATCAAATATTCCCACTGAAGATCATCATTTTGCCTCTGAATTTTTGCAATGTCTGAAAGGTTATAGAAGCTGCAAAAATGGATTTAGCCTATTGTAAGATTCTAGACAATTGTGGATTATTCCAATGAAATAGTTCTTTACAATGAAAGTAACCAAAATTGTGGCTTAATGTGTAGTGTAATTAAATGACACCAGTCAATGGTATTTCGATCTTACAGATTTTAATTATTTGAACTCTCATTTCTCCTCTTGCAGAAAGAACAATTGTAGTTCTATGAGTAAAGTCTAGCAATAATTAAAAGAACCCTCAGCACTTCTGTAACCTACAGCTTCAACTATTTTTAAAGATATTTACTGTGTTTAAGGCAGTATAAATCCAATCCGTTCTTCTAGAGTAGATAACAAAAATCCGAGATAAGAATACCTGCCAGGTTATATTTTGAACCTCAGACAATTGTGAGTTTTGATACAATTCAATAAGCACAGTACTGACTGTCTATTCTTGCAGTTGTGTAGGAAGTAATAGATAAGAGTTTAATCCAGCCATTATCATCCACTTGGAAGCAGAAAGGCAGATTTACTGCAGATTAAGTTTTAGAAACTTCCAAGAAAGTAATTTCAGCATGAAATTTTCATGACCCCCCCCCATCCTATTCTTATAATATACATTCACTGTGTCCTTGCTTGCACTGAAAAGTTGTTTTATAAAAAGTTCCAAAGCGCTCAAAAAAAAATCTTATAGAAATCATAAAAAAAATATTTCAAAATGTATTTTAACGTCACGGTTTCAAAAGTCTTTGCTTGCAGGATTTCCATTAAATATTTATTCTTTTTATTAAATGAAACCTCTTACATGATTAGGAAGTATGCTTGCCACATTTCAAGCCAGTTTTTAATTAAGCACTTCTTAAAATGTCAGTAGTTGAACAATAGCCTACACAAAATATTTAAGCCTTAAAGATTAAGCTTTATCTGGTACAATAAAAAAGATTTTGGAAACTCAAATCATAGGAAATCAAGCAAAAGATGGTCAAAAAAGGGAAAATTTATTTTAAAAAACCATGTCCAAGAGTAGGTAAAAAAAAATCAACAATTAAAAACATATATCATACAAACTCTCCACAGATCAATAAAGTGTCCATCTAGATTTAGCATTGAACATTAACAATACAAACAAAAACTGGTAAAGGAATAGTACAGCATGATACAATAAATTAACAAAAAGCACAGTTTTGTAGATGTCCTGTCTTTCAAAGTTTACTCTCAGTTGCATTCGAGTTAGGTTCAACAGTATACTCAGAGTGCAAGTACAAAAAAGATTAAGAAATCAGTCATAAGAGATTTGTATGCAGAGCTGGATGATTTTTCTGAGTAAATTGGCCTTCTGGACTAGCATAAAGAAAATAAAATTATGCATTTTTTTAAAAAAAAATGCTTCATTTAGTTCATAAAGCTTGTTTGCTGCACCAATCTTAAGCCAAAGCAATCTATGTACTGTACATCAAAATATAAAAATATTAAAAACATAAAATAACGTAAAAACCATAAATACATAAAATTCACCTGTTTCTATTAGCTTTATATATGGTGAGTTGGTTTGTTAAAAGGAAAAGCAGGTATCAGCCATGGTTTTAAGCAAAAACCAACGGTAATAGTAATTATATTGGAACAAAAATTCTGTATTAAAAACCTGTTCTTCAAAGTATAAATTCATAGTAAAAAAATGAAAAGTATAATATGTAACAAAAGTGAAATGGAATTTACAGATTTCCATTACAACGTCATACAGTTCTTATGCCTCTTCCATAGTTTCCACTCTTCACATTAAAGATACTGTCAATATTTATTAAATTATTATTTAATGCAATTTGGACCACTACTTAAACTACTTAAAATCTAACTAACCAGAAACTACACTGGTTTACAAGATTCCATGTGTAATCAGAGTTGATCACTTACACATTTTTTTTTTTTTTTGCCAAACTAATGTTACTGTATGGTGTTTGCTCCATTGTAAGCCATCTAGACCTTCAGCTACTGGAAAGTCTCTCAGGTAGAATAGTAATCACAACATGCAAAATCCATCAATTCAGGCATTATTTTCTTGATAACAGTCCAAATGTTGCTGAATACCGTGTTTCCCTGAAAGTAAGACTCTGTCTTACTTTCTTTTGGGCTCTGAAGTAAGCACTAGTGACTAGGTTTTACTTTTGGGGAAGGCTTACTTTTTGCCGGTACCGGTACCAGTAGGCCACGAGCGCGCAGGGGTGGGGCGGGGCCTGTGCATGGGGTGGAGAAGCAACGCGGTGGGAAGAGCATGGTGGCGGACCAGTTGCGTCCCTCCACCTGCCAGACACCTGCCAAAGCCATGCAGGATAAGGTTGCCATGTGGGGGGGGTGGAGTTGCTTCCCTCTGCCTGCCGAAGTCGCGCAGAGTAAGGTTGCCGCCCCCATCCCCGCCCCGATGCCCTCACCTCCAAGCGTTTTTTTTTTACTAACCTGCCTTTTCAGCCTTCGCCTTTGTGTTTGTGGGACTACCATTTGCCGCCTCCTGCCCAATGCCGCTGCCATGAGGCCGCGGAACAAGTCAGGTGGCGGCAAGGAACCGGTATAACGGCATGTGGGTCAGAAGGGGGGAGGATCTGCCAGGCCTCATGGCAGCGGCATTGTGCACGCCAGAGGCAGCAAACGGCCGCGTCGTGCTGAAACTGTCCATTTGCCACCTTGCTCGTCGCGCCCAGTGCCAGGCGGCGGTAAGCAACCAGGATACTGGTACCGTGGGTCAGATCCCCCCTCCATCGACTTCGCCTCATCACAGAGGCAGGCTATCCATGCAGGCCCTTAAGTAGGGCTTACTTTCGGGGGGAGGGCATATATCAGGTCCACCCACCCCCCCAAAAAATCAGCTGGGGCTTACTTTCGGGGGCAGGTTTACTTTTGGGGAAACACGGTAGTTCACATTCTCAGAACTTCCCAGATATAATTCACATCTTCTTCATCTTCTTTTTGCTACGTTGGTTGAAGACTGGTGAAGAGCCCATCAAACTATCAGGGGAATGAGAACCATAACTGCTTTCAGTATCATTCGGGCTCTGTGGCATCCCAGCTTCACTCATGCCTGACATTGGCTCTTCAAACACATCACCACCTAAGACTCCATGGTGTCCATGAACATTGCTTTCTTCATTCTCTTGTGGTTCCATTTTTACTGGGGCCAAGTTCCAAAGAGGAGAAGTGTTCACCTCACCACCTGGCACAGGGAGAGGGAGGGAGAGGGAGGGAGAACGAGAAGGAGAGGGAGAGGGAGAGGGAGAGAGAGAGAGAGAGAGAGAGAGAGAGAGAGAAGGAGTGAGGGAAGGAGGAAGGAAAGGCTTTCTCATCAATTAGTAAAAGATGCAAAATTGTAACTTCTCACAAATATGAGAGCTGGGAGAGAAAAAACTGCAATCAATGAACTGGTTAAATACGGTAACTAAATAACACATTAAAAACAGAAAAGAATCATACAAGTACTATTAATGTTTTCAGCATCTATTTTGCAGTAAGAAAATATTTTAATTTATTTAATGAATTCTGAACAGAGAGTAAATCCAGAGTATGATTAACTCATCAGGAAGCAATGGATTAAGTTAAATATTAATACTACTGAAGATGAGGAAATAAAATAAGAAGATACCCCAGAACCCACTTAGGACTTAATGGTCCTAAAACACATGCACGTTTTGTATTATTTTAATATACTAAATGAATGTATCTAAATAGTGCAGTGCAGAGGATTACTTGCAACCATAACAAGGGCCATCTAATGAAAACAAAGATCAAGAAAAAAAGAACTCCTACATGTTTAATAATTGTTTATCTACTATTGGATAGTTACATTTAATTTAGTGCCAACATATTAACATCAAACATTCACATCAAGCAAAGAGTGATTTACTCCCAAATGATCTAGGAATACTTGGCTGCACCATTTCCCTCAGAGTATATTTTTAAGGCATTGTAGAAAACGCAGTGACAACTTTAGCAACCACACAGCTAGATTCTCTCCATGAAAATCTGTTCCTAATCTATTCCAAACTCAGACACTTACAGTTGTAAAGGTTTAGATCAGCAGTCCCCAACATTTCCAGCTTGGCAGCCAGGCCCGGCACGAGTGGTGGTGGTGAGTGACAGGCGCATGTGAGTGCAGCTCCATTTGTGCAAGCATCGCACGCGCACACCCCTCTCGTGCAAATGGAGCTTTGTGGGCAAGGGGAGAATGGTTGTGCTTGTGAGCGAAGCTCCACTCGCATGAGCGGCAGGCACTTGTGCTCACGCACGAAGCTCCTCTCGTGCATGTGAAGGGCGCTTGTGCTCGTGTGTCAAGATCCACTTGCGCGAGTGGAGTGTGCTTGTGTGCCAAGCTCCATTCGCGCAAATGGAACTGGTGTAAGCGCTCTCCCCTCACACAAGTGGAGCTTCACGTGCAAGGACAAGCATCTTTAGCTTACATGAGTGGACTTTCACAAGCGCAAGGTTGCCCATTTCTCTCATGACCCCGTTTCGAACAGGCCGTGGCCCGGTAGCAGGCCACGGCCAGGGGTTGGGGACCCCTGGTTTAGACATCCCTGCTTAAATTAAAATTTTCAATGCATCTCTAAGGAAACAGAAGATGACATCATTTCTGCATCATACAGTATGGAACATAATGTCTTTCTGCATATTTGCATGCATATATGAGTGTAGTTGCTTAGACTGAAAATACAAATACTTATGACCGTTTTTCACACTCACAATCACTGCAGCATTCCCATGGTCATATGATCAAAATTTGGGCACTTGGTAACTGGTATGTATTTATGACAATTGAGTCTCCTGGGATCATGTGATCACCTTTTGCGACCTTTTCATAAGCAAAGTCAATTGGAAAGCCAGATTCACTTAACAACCATGTTACTAACTTAACGGCAGTGATTCCCTTAACGGTTATGGCAAGAAAGGTCTTAAAATAGGGTGAAACTCGTTTAACAACTGTCTTCTTAGGAACAGAAATTTTTGGGCTCAATTGTGGTCATAAGTTGAGGACTATCTGTAAATCATATTACAGCTTAGTTTCTGTGTTAAGGCAGCCTAAGCAGTTATTTTAAAGTGTGTTGTTTATAAGTACAAAAAATGGACAGATGGCAAGTCTTCTGAGCCAGCAAGCATTAAAACGCAAATCACAACTCCTTAGGGCTTAAAAAAATTATAAAGACGTAGCATTTGTTAACATCCAATTTCCAAGCTAACTTTATCTAACACTAGAAATTTAATTCAGCTAGAAGCGAATTTAACATTTTAAGGGCCAGTTCACAAAACACATTAGCAATTTCCTTCAGTCGAGCTGTAGGGTTGTTTTTCTTAGCTGTTTTAATTAGAAAACTGATTATTGACTTTGTCCTCTAACCTTGCCTTTACCTTCCAAAAATAAATAACATTTCAAAGCTTAATAGACAAGCTAGTGTGACAAATGATAAAACTGCTATACTGATATCCCAGTATCTCAATTCTACCAGCACCACAATATAGGCACAACCTTCAGCTAGAACTGGGGAACCCAGAGGTATCAAAGTGCCAAAATGTACCAAAATGCCCATGGACACCTCATTTTTTTAATATAATACAAAAGTATTTCAATTTCAATTTTACTTAAAAAAATTAAAAGTTGAAATGCTACAGAGCAAAGCACTAGCTTCTATTATATTTATTTTTCAAAATGCATCTAGGCTTCATATTGGACCCATGAACATTCATAAAAGATAAAATTAAGGAGTGCCTGCAGCCTAGACCTTTGAAGTGTCACCATTTGTTCATGCAAAGTGCAAAAATAAGCAAGAATAGGACGATCTGGCTAGATGGCCAAGTAGAGATGGTGATAGCAAGCACAAGACCACTGATACTTTATAACTAGTGATGTTACAATAGCAGCCATTTTGTGAAAGCACCCAAAAAACTTCAGGCTTTGAATTTGGATATCATTCTAATAGCTGACCCCAACTTAAATAAATAAAGTATATTTTCATAATAAAAATCAACCCTATTCCCATATACTGGAAATACTTATCCATAAAGAAACAGAGTTGTCAGGCTTTCTCCACTGTAGCCCACCCTTCCTCTGGAATAGCATCTTCTTTGATATTAAACTGGCACAATCCTGTTGTGGTTTAAGAAATCTATAGAGACTTAGCTGTTTCATAAGGCTTTTGAGAATGATGACTGAGCCCATCCTATGGTAAAAGTTATTCTGTTTTGTATAGAATTGTAGATTTTTATTCCTTGATACGATATGACAGGAGAGGAATTTCTCCCATTGTGTATATAGTTTTCCTCTTTTTACTATAAATTAGGAGCATTAGAATTAGTTGTAATTGATGCAAGATATAAGCCTGAGAAAAATAAATAAAAATATGTACCAGAAGTTTGCGGAGAGGCCTCAGTTTCCAAGTTGGATGAAAAGCGTTCACTCTGAGCTCCAAGGACTCCAACAGGCAATGACTGGTCTCCAGATGCAAGATCCCCCTCCAGCTCCTCACTCATAGGAAATGTGATGTCACTAACAGGTTCTTCCTTGATTTTCACAGGTTTCAAATCTTCAGCTGCCTTCTCAGGGTTTACAAGCTTTTCATACTCCTCAGAGAGTTGCTTGCTAACCTGTTGATAAGTCATGAAATAAGAAAGAACAGCCTGACTGTAATTGATTGTTAGACGCATAAAGGTACAACACAGTCCCTCTATGACAAATTCACCCTTATGAAGATGTCTTTTTCATGACCAAGCCTCCAACTTTTTTTGTGTCTGACTTGCTTGGATCTTATAAACTAGAGAAGCAGAAGTTTTGTTCACATAGCACACTAAGCCACATTGCTTTTTTCTCTGGGGTATATATATTCATGGGAACGTAGACCTTGTGATTTATATGCCATGGTTCATGATCAGCCAATTCCAATTTATCAATCTTTGGTTAAGAAAACCAGGTTTAGCAGTGTACAAACCAGATCATTGGCTTATGAACTGCACAAATGACAAATGTGATATATATTTCACCTTTCACAAAATTCACTGTCAGAACAAAGTACATAAGATGGATAGTTGTTTTTCAAATGTATTTCCCCCCAAAAAAGTAACTAAATATAGTCCCAATAGCTATCCTCACCAAAAATATTTTTATTCCTGAATTATACTTATAATTATAGTATAGTTTACTTTTTTAAAACCTTCCAACTCCAATGAAGACAACAAAATTTCAGCCTTGCTTTTCCAATGATGTCACCATGCCATTGCCCTACTATTGCCAACCTTTGAAGGCCAAGCAATTCATTTTTAAAAGTGCATCTCCTGGCTTTGAAAGGATTGCCTAACTTGATTGACTTGACTGTCAAGCATTGGAAAGCATTACTACTGATTCTTGTTATAGCTGAATCATTCCCTAATCAAGTCAAAATTGGATGTGCATAACATAATCTTCAGGAATAGAAAACTTTTAATGTCTGCTCTGAGAACTTCTGTCAGAAGTGGTACAATGAGTACAGGGTACTACACTTTCTTCAAGACTGTTTCCAGACAACAGCCTGGGGGACATATGCTCAGCCCCATGTCACTTAACTGCAGAACAACACAGAAATCCATATTTCATGTTCATCAATATCTACATGAAGCCACTTGAGGAAGATGCACTGTGGGAGCAAGGGGACAGTAGTACATAAAGTCTCTTTCCATTCCATCTATAGTGGATGAGGCACTTTAGACACCTAAACAGTTTATGTAGGGGAATTGACTAACAGAGCCAAATAAAATTCACGTGAATGAGATGAGGTATTATTGCTGGGATATTCAAAGAAGTTTACTATGAGTATTATGAGCAGCAGTTCATTTGTCTTTCCTCACCTGTAGCATATAGCTATGATAGTCTTTAATTCGATGTTGCCAAAACCTCTGCAGAGAGAGCACACTGCCAATGCCCACTTCATGGAAGACCTGTTCCATAACATCTGGGAAAGGGGTCTGTCCAAGCCGAGCTTCTCTGTCCACAGCACAACGCAGAAGTTTGGCGAACTTCAAGCAGTATTCATGGGCAATGTCTGTCAGAGTCTCCAGAACACTTTCATGGGCACATTCAAAGCCAGTGTGAGCTAAAATGGTAGCTATAGACTGATAAAGAAGCTGGCGGCAAGAGGTCCAACTCAACTCCATTACTGGCTCTCCTTTGCCTCTACAATCAGATAATGCACAAGAACAATGAAAATGGAAGACAGAAGTCATGCTAAGGTGTTCAGAACAAATATTTGAAGCATGTATAACCTCCTAGTTAACTTGGAATACCTAGCTTGAAACACACAAAAAATACGCCTGCATCGTAGCATGCTCAGTCTGATTTCATAATTAATTTTTTTGAAGTTAAAAATAGGCAATAAAAAGAATGCTATTGCAAAAAAAAAAAATCAGTAACCAATGTTTACTTTAAAGTATCATATATAAATTTTAAGCTTTAACTCAAGGCAACATATTCATATTACTTAGTAAATATGAATTATCTGTGCTGTAAAAAAGTCAATATAGCTAAAATTAAATACTGAATATTTGTAGTATTTAATCCACATTTTTCTAGAGCTAATTGATTTTAGAAATTTGAAATCAAATATGCTGAACATTTAACTCTATCCTAAAGATTTAGAGATAGAGTTAAATGTTCAACATATTTGATTTCAAATTTCTAAAATCAATTAGCTCTAGAAAAATGTGGATTAAATACTACAAATATTTAGAGATGGCAGCTTTAAAATCAGGCTTCAAATTAGGCTGAGCCTGGAAGTTGTAATTTATACACATTAAAAAAAATTCCCTGAAGGATTATTATCTGAAAAAATTGTTTCATACAATAATCCTTATACCTGAACAATAATTGAGCTTTTTTATTTTTAAAAACAAATTTACTTCTTCAATATGTCAAAACTATTAGATTAAGATTCCCCAAAACCGACATTCATAATAATAACTACATAATGAATCTCCATTCTACTAAAAACTAAGATCTTTTAGTTTTCACAAATCATATTCTGGAAAAAAAAATCAGCTTCTGTTTAACCTTAACTATAGATCAAGCAAACAGTAAGAAAAACTTCAGTTCTGTGAAGTATAAATATTTTATATTTATAAAATTTTTGACAATCTATAACATATAGAGAACTGATAAATCTAATTTTCCAGTTCAGATCTCCAAAACTTGATTAACAAAACTACAATATGGAATTATAATATTAAAACATAAAGTTGCAACATAAATCCATCAAGCTCAATATAGCATAGATCTGTGTTCCCTAGCTTAGTGCCTCCTATAGGTATTGGCTAGAGATTCCTTCTCCCTTGGTTAGTATCCTCCAACACATCTGGAAGGTATCAGATTCAAGCAAACTGAGGACTATCTCTGAGATTTAAATGGGAGGTTTTTTTGCAATCATACCAAGACTCCACTTGAGATCTTTTCTGTGCAACTCATGTTCTATCAAGTTGGTATTTGTCATGCTGCAGACAGCTCTCAATAGTAGAATATTATCATGTCCCTTTTCTTTTCTGGCTGAGAGAGATTATATACTTCCAAAACAATCGCACATCTGATAAGTTAAATAAACCAAGCATGGCTTATTATTAGTGCTATTTCAGACATTACAAAATGGGTCATTTTGTTGTTTTGTTTTAATCACTATCCATTAAACATTCTCAAAGGAAGTGATATGAAACTCTATCACATAGCAACATTAAGTAGCCAATTCCAGTTGTCTACTTCCCATTTAATCAGTGCACGACGATGAAGGAATTTGGACTGATTTGACAGGTGCAGAAAAAACTGAGGTCCATTCAAATAAAACCATAGGCTGAACCTATTGGCCTCTTCAAAGATAAATGAGAGTTTAAGAACAGGTTCAGGAAAGCAAAGATGGCTTTCTTACGATTGCTTCCATTTTATAAAACATCGCACTTCCTGGGTTCTATTTTCGAGTCACTGAAGTGTAACAAAAATCCATTTCCTGATACAAAATTCCTTCCAGATAAAACAAAGAATGATGCTAGTAAATTATATTGCCTAGCATCCAGTATTCAAAAATAGAAAAGCTTGTTCTCTACCTTTTCTGATTTTGATCTAGCAGTACCAATTCCTTTCCTAATTACCTTTTCCTTTTTCTTTGAAACAGAAATCTGAAGCAGGTGCCACCCTTAAATATTGCCATCAGTGACAGCCAAGCATTTTTCTCTAGTTCCAACACTGTATTCTGAGACTCTAGCAATCTCAGAATACATAAACAATTTGCTGTGCTGGTTCAAAAAAATAAGAGGCAGCAGTTCATTGGCAGATTGCTACCGAATATGGGGTAGAGAAACACAACACAAGATGTGATTAATCCATTGCACCCTAAGACCCTAGGACATTAAACAGAAATAGGATTTTGGGCAGCAATTTGAAATCACTGCCATGCTTAGTTCTTGACATTCCATATGATAAAGGCTAGTTATTTCCAAATGACCGCCAAAGATTAAAGTTAATCATATAAAAGGTAAAAATGGTCTTTTCAGGTGATTACAAAAATGGACTATATCCATACAGCAAAAGCCCCCACACTTATAATGCCCAAATAGGTCGATTCTATATTTTTGCAGATTTACTTAAGGGATCAAAATCCAGCAGGGGATCATTTCACAAGAAAAGACTTGTTTAAAATTAAGCTAATGGAAATGGAAGAGGAAATGGTACTGAACACAGTGGAATGTAAACTTCAGATTAGTACAGCATAATCCAATGGTCACTAGACCAAAGCTCCCACAACTTACCTGTAAAAGTCACTTTCTGGATCACTGTGCCTCAACTGGAATGGCATCTTGGGCGTTTTACTATCCAAAGTAAGCAAGTCATCAGGGAGAGGTGGGGACCCAGGACAAGTTGGCAAAGGCTCACTTCCTTCCATCTTGATACCCTCCAGTTGCTGTTGGTTCTGAGTCTGAGCCGTGGCAATAAGACTACGCAACCTCCTATTATGCTGGATTAGCTGGACAGTATGAATGGTGAGGTTACAGGGCTCTGAAGGAAGATCAAGTACGGTTGTGGGCTTAGGTTTGTTAGCTGAAGGTTGATGCAATGGAGGATCCTGGACCTCTACAGTACGGAACTCCCGCTGAAGCAAGTCAAAAGAGCTGCGGTTGGTTTGACTGGAGGAAACAGGGATCTCACCCCAGTAGCGGAGCATCTTTTTTTACTGGTTGACCAAATAGAATATATTCAGGTAATAGTTCAGATAACAAAGTAATCGTCCTACGAAGAAAACTGACTCTGTAGTATCCTTGCGAAGTTAATTATTTGATTTGGCAAATTGTGGGGAGCAGGTAATCTAAAAATGTACTATTGAGTTCTCATTGCAGCTGAAGGGTTCATGAAGTAATACAGTCTATATAAATTAACTCAGCGACATCTGCTTTAAGCAGTGACTTTCTTAATGTCTCTGGAGAAAAAACAAGAAATTGGCAAAAAGAAGTTATGGTTTCTGTCTCACAAAAGATCCATGAGTTAATATCAAAGCTAGAGACAAAACAAAGTAACTGTTGCCTTTTATATTTTTGAAAGAACTATAGCCATAGGGTTTTTTGTCTGAATAATCTTTAGTGCAAAAGACAAAGAAACATCTCACTACTGTATTTAGCAAGGAAGGGAGGGAAATTTTATTTATTAAATGTTATTGTTGTTAAAGATGACTTCAAGATGACTTTCTAATCCAAAAGAGGTGATAAAAATATAAACACAGGAAAAAAAAGTTATATGTCATAACACATTTGTCCACTTTGTCAATCCCAAAATTGCCAGCCCAACTAAAACTAATCCTGGAAATTGCTCCCTATGTCCATCTTATAAATGCAGGCATGTGGCATATATGCATGTACATATCTGTACGTATACTTGAAAGAAGTCACACTCCCAAATTATACAATGTAATTAATTATACAAATTACATTAATTGTTGATTAAAATTAATGGTTCATAAAATAAAGTATCTTCTTTATAAAATTAATTCATCCATCATTGGATATACCAACTACTTTTTTTCATATAGAAAATCCACTCTTATGCAGACATACATGCAGGTAACACACACACACAGACACAAACACAGTCTCCCTCCTTCCAGCAAAAACAGCAACAAAGAAGAAAAGAAAGAGATGGAGACTAGGCAAGATTAGGGCAAGGAGAAAAACTAATTTAACAGAGAAGTAAAGAAGAGAGAGAAGTTTTATTCAGATGTTACAAAAAAGTGATATTCATTAGGCAAACAACGCCTTCCAAGCAACAACTAATCTTCAACGTTACCCCACTTTTTAACAAACATTCCAACAGAAATTTGTCCCTTTGGCATTCATACAATATCTTCTATTCTTAGAAAATGGAAGAAGAGACTCCAAGATTGCATAATATACCCATGCACATAACAGCAGGGGGTGGAAAGATCAGAGGAAAAGATATTGTGAAATCTTAAATGGAATGAAGGTGCTATGTGGAATAATTACACATTTAGATGATAGGGAAATGATTTTCCACATATCATTACTTTGAAGGAGGTGGGTATCTTCTTACTTTCTCTAAGAAAATTAACAAAACTAAATATAAAGTTGTTTTTAATCTCATTCTTCATACTGCTCACTGGAAATTAAAGCTGAAATGTTTCGGACACATAATATGAAGGCAAGAATCACGGGTGAAAACCCTGATGATTAGAAAAATCAAATGTAGCCTAGAAGAGACTGACAGAAAACCAAGTAGCTATATACTACCGTATAACTAATTATAAAAGCAAGAGCTTACAAGAATGTAAAGAAGGAGCTACTGATATCTTAATCCCAAAGATTCACAAGTAATTGAACTACTGAACAATGTTATTAACAGATTTTAAATCCCGAGCCATAAATTATTTATTCATAATTTCATAACAATGTTAATGTTTAATTTGAAACATGTTTTATTACTTTTATTATGCTAAGCTTCATATCACCATTATGAATTAGATTGCATTTCCCCCAATTAGTAGATGTTAAATCTAAAATTGTACATCTTGTTTTAAAAGCATGAAATCTGACACAAATATAGTGACCTCTGCCCTTCTAAAAGCAAAAGAACAACATTATTATGAATTAACTAATGTTAAATACAAAATATTCTATGAACACAGAAAAGATCGTTCCCAAACAGCACACTTTGCATGTTCTTTATCGAGGCAGAAAATATTTCTAAGAGTACTAAGTTCTGTAGATTAGATTTGAAAGGAAAGTTGGATGTCAACTGCAACCAAAGCAAATAAGCTCAGAAATAGCACCTATCAGATGTTTAAAGAGACATGAATCAGTGCCTTTTTTCCCCATAACTATTATGTAACTACTTAGTAGCTTGTAGTCTCTATTCATAGAGCTTCTTGCTGCAGAGTTATCTTCAACTTTTGTAGGATAAAGGAATAACAGTGAAAGAAAGTGAATCTTGCATAGCAATCCTTATTTTCCTTCTTTTTATGCAAATCATTTATTTTTATTTGTATCCTACCTTTATTATTTTTACAAATAAGGCAGCAAACATATCCAACACACCTTCCTCTTTCTATTTTCCTCACAACAATATCCCTGTGAGGTGGGTTGGGCTGAGAGTGAATGATTGGCTCAATGTCACCCAGCTAGCTTTCATACCAAAGTCGGAAGTAGAACTCATGATCTTCTGATTTCTAGCCTGGTGCCTTAACTACTAGACCACGGGTCGGCAACCCGCGGCTCCGGAGCCGCATGCGGCTCTTTGATGGATCACCTGCGGCTCCGGAGCCTCCGCCGCCATTTTGGGCAGCGCATGCGCACGTGCGCGGGCGGGTGCGCATGCGCGAACGGGTGCGCGAACGGGTGCGCGGGCGGGTGCGCATGCGCGAACGGGTGCGCGGGCGGGTGCGCATGCGCGAACGGGCATGCGCGGGTGCGCGCACATGCGCACATGCGCAGCTCCCAGGGGTTTTTTTTTTTAGGGAAACGGGTCCGTGCGGCCCGTTGGATGCTTCGGCTGGCCGACCCATGTACTAGACCAAACTGGCTCCCTTTAGGATTTATAATTTATAATCCTAAAGAAGCTAGAGAAATTTCAAAAAGCCAAGCAGAAGCCTTTGTTTGTCCTGCAGCGCTATTCTTAATTGCACCGAACAAGATACAGTTCTGAGGAATGAATTATAAGTTTCATAATGAGGAAAACAGAACATATCTAGCTTTCTAGCTTAGGTTTATTCATGAAGTAAATATATATTTTTAAAGCTCTATATGGGGATAGGACTTTAGTTGGTGCCAACCAAGGAAATGCTGCCACATAACATAAATATCAATTGTTCAGGTAGTAGTAGAAGGTACTGTTATAACATACTATTTCTGTACTATTGCCAAGAAAATTACACGGATATCTCCATGAAGCCACTAGCTAAATTGGAAATAGACTTGATTTTTTAATACAGACCTACACAAAACGCATGCAAGTTTATTTTGAACTTATTCACATTGTCATTTATATTAGATCAGCAAGAGCAGGTAGACTTTGACTTACAACCACAATTGGGATCAGAATTTCTGTTGCTAAGCGTTAAGTTGTGCCCAATTTTACAATCTTTTTTGCCATGGTTGTTAAGCAAATCCCTGCAGTTATTAAGTGTTGGAAGCTGGCTGGGAAGATCACAAATGGTGATCACATGACACCAGGATGCTGCAACCATCATAAATACATGCCAGCTGCCAAGCACCCAAATATTGATCACATGACCAAAAGGATGCTATAAAGACGTAAATGTGAGGCTCAGTAATCATTTTTCCCCAGTATCATTGTAACTTTGAACAATTGCTAAATGAATGGTTGTAAGTCAAGGACTACCTGTAATATAAATCTATTTCTAGCAAGTAAAGTAGTGGTGCTTATGATATATAGTCAAATCGTTATTCTGCTTATTTTTATTACATGAAATCTATATTCATTAAATATTTTTATATTTTATGTTTTTATACTTTTAACTGTACACCATCCAGAGTCACTCTGAAAGTGAGATGGGCAGTACTTAAATTTGATAAATAAAATGTGTTCACACTCACATAAATTGAGGACAGACTTTGAACTTATGCTCCCTCATATAGGTTTCATGTCCTGTAAATAGGCAAAACAACTTATGAGCAGTGGAAATATTTTGTTGTTGTTGTTCACATTTACGATTGGATTCTAAGTATATGATTGTTTTTAGCCTTGATTAACTCTCCACATATTGTAGACTAAAGGATTTATATTCTAGACAGCTCTAGCTCTTAAAATTTTCTAAGATCCATTACCAAAGCAATAAAAAGAAAAATGGAGGAATGCAGAAATAACTCAAGACATCTTCCTAATTGGCATAGTCTAAGAGAGGGAGGTGGTAAACCAAAAACAAAACTGCAAGTTTCTGTTACTGTAGCCAAATTTAATAAAAGTAGTTTTAGTCTCAATATGAATTTCTCGGTCTGATCTTAGATCAAGATCAAGTTGATCTTGGTCTGATTTTAGGGCTGACATGCTACAGAGTGACTAAAATGCTGTCCACACTCCTCTGGCGGTAAAGGCCATAGGACTGAATACATATGGTGAACTTTATAGTGCAGAACTACAGTTTTGTCTACAAACGTTCTTCAACCTGGTGCCCTCTAGTAGCCATCGTTTCTGTAAATGTGAATATCCGCACACATCCGATGTGCGCATCGGATTGGAGAAAAATTGGTGCACAGGATTTAATCCCGGAAAAAAAGAAGCCCGCACTGCTGTCCCACATCCGAATGCTCCCCGGATTCTTTATGAGGAACCACATAAAGGGGGTTGTATCCATTGAATGAGATTGTATAGGTTTGAGATTTCAACCCGTGCCCCTGGCATCAACTTAATCGTAGCAACAACGGGTCCCCGCGCGGCCTTACCGTGCCAAAAACTTTCAGTACCGCAATGCTCGACGAAACCGAATTAAGGAAGTCCCCAACCTCAGGAATCCCTCAAGGCTAACTTAGGGATACTTTTTTGGAAATACCAAATAGCGCCCAGCGTTTGGCCCTGAAATTACGGACGCATCTTTTTTTTTTTTCCTTTCCGCTCGCCCGCTTAACTCCGCAGCAGCCTGGAAGGAGCCCAGCCCCTACAGGAAAGGCCGCTTCTCCCGGAACCGAAGAGCCAGGGAAGCAGTTGCCTGGGGGACCCGTTGGAAAAGCGGACGTCCTAAGATGGCGGCTCCCACAGAAGAGGGTAATGTGGCGGAGGACTTTAAGAAACCGATTTTGCCCCCTCCGTTGCCTCTTTCTCTCGCTCGAGGAAAGGCAACCGAGGGGGCGGCTCCTAAGCGCCCCCACGGCCCTGCGGTGGGCCCCTCTCTCCCTGTCCTTCCCGAGTATCAGGAGCCGCCGTGGGGAGGTTGCCCCTCAGAAGAGGACTCATCCGGTTACAGCCTGGAGACGGTAAAAGGCGGCGCAGTCCTGGACCGCGTCAGCTTCGTCGGCCGGAGCCGGCTCCTAGTAGGCCGCGCGCCGGGCTGCGACCTCTCCTTGGTTCACCCGTGCGTGTCGCGGCACCACGCCGTGCTTCAGCGCCGGCCGCCACGGAGCTTCGCGGAAGGGGAAGAGTCCCTGGCGTGGGAGAGCCCCGAACCCGGCCTGTATGTCTACGACCTGGACAGCGCCCACGGCACCTTCCTCAACAAAGCGAGGGTCCCTCCCCGCACCTACTGTCGCGTCCGAGTGGGTCACGTCTTGCGTTTCGGGGGCAGTAGCCGCCTCTTCATCTTGCAGGTGAGTGAGTGGCCGAGGGAGCACCCTGCCCAGCCTCTAGGCAAGAGAGCCCGTATCCGGGTGACTCAAGTATCGCTCATTATTAAAGAAAAAAAATGTATCCCGTGGAAATGTTGCCCAGAATTTGATAGCTGTCTCTAAGTTTATTCCCGTAAGCTAGTCTTTAGTTCTAGAGGCAGTTCAGAGGCACAATGTTTTTAAATATATGCTTTGCCGTTTTTGTTTATAGGAGTTATATTATTTTTTTTCCACGTTTATTTTGCCTTTATGATGTGTGACTTCCAAAGGTAATAAGGTACTTGGAAGTTGATTCTACCCATGCCTGATACTGGCATGTATTATAGAGGGGGTTGTTTTTGCTTTGTTTAGTTTTGGTGCCTTCAAGTCAGTGTTGACTCCTGGCAACTACCGGGACAAGCTCCTGCAGTTTTCTTGGCAAAATATTTTGGTTTGCCATTGCCTGATTCCTAGGGCTGAGAGAGAATGATAGGCCCAAGTCACCCAATTGGCTTTGTGCTTAAGGGACAAGAATTCACAGTCTTCTGCTTTATAGACTGGTGCTTTCATCATTATACCACATTGGCTTTTTATAGTATCTGTACTATGGGACAAATAGGAAAAATGATATTTCACAGCAAAATAAGAAATACCAGTGACTGTGTAACGTTGTGGGCTGTTGTACATAAGTACAGTATATTATATACAATACAGTATATACTACAGTATATATAGTACATTATAGTATATTACAATAGATTTTATAGATTTTATATTTTGAGGGGTGCCCATTTTCCTTGTAGATTGTATTGAACATGAGAAAGGGCTACACAGATTTTTTTATTATTACATATTTTTTAAAGCAAATAGAAACATGGAAAACTGATGGTAGAAAAAGACTTAGTGGTCCATCGAGTCTGCCCTTTGAGTTTCTTTTTTGTTTTCTTTTTAATTTATTAGTTTATTATTTTCAATTATTTTATATTTTATTTATGTTTTTATTTTTTTGGGGGGGGAGATATGAGTCTTTTACTATTATACATAAATATATAATTGAAACAATACAAAATCCTCTCATGAACAATATCAAAAAGCAGAAAATATGGAAAGATTACATTTTTAATATTAGAATAAATATGCTGATTGAATATGCTATTTGCATATTACAAAGCTCCTTTGATAGCTTTCATTATTCTCATTTACAACTTGCATCAGACTTTTTCCAGTATTACAACCACATTTGTCTTCACTGTCTTCAGAAAATGTCTGATAGCTTTAAGCATCAATGCTGGTAATTAGAATAAGATGCTGATTTTTTTTATGATGCGAATGTTATCCTGCACAGTATTATTTTTGCAGTATCTATGAAACTTGGGTTATAATCACTGAAAAGTAAGATGCAATTAATTGAATGGGTTTAATTCTTGGCATATAGTTTTTAAGTTCATAACTTTAATCCCCAGGGCCCAGAGGAGGATCAAGAGCCGGAATCAGAACTGACTGTAACACAGCTGAAAGATCTGCGTAAGCAGCAACTGGCCAAGTTAGAAAAAACTATGCTGGGTGATGATTCTGATGAGGATCAAAAGGAAATGGAAATAAAGAAAAGTGAAAATAGTCGGAATGATTTAAGCTGTTCCTGGGGAATGGGTAAGAATTTGTTGCCAGAATCTTCAATGACATGTTTTCATGGAGCTTATTTTGCATTGATTTGCTATGTCACTTTGCAGATGCAATTTGCTTTTGACTTGAATCCTATTTACCACTTTCCACAGCCATATTCTACTTCAAGTTCTTTTATAAATTCTTTGTATGAAATGTGATTGGAATGATCTAATATAACTTGTGTTTACCAGTAATGTGCTAAGAGAAAATGTGTAGATATATGCATTATATTTAGTTCTAGGGAAATGGATCCAGGCATGTATGAGCAAGTGCTTTATATTCAGAGAATCCACATTTATACCTCTGATTGGTTGTCATCTTTATATTTCACAATACTCTAAATCAGAAGCAAAATGTGGTGTTTTTTTAATTAAAATTAAATCTATTTAATGTTAAAAATTCCCAAAATCATATCAGATGTAAATTGAGCATAGCATAGATTGTATGCAGTCAAATAGTTTCTTTATCAATGCTTTTACAGGTAGTCCTCAACTTACAACCACAATTGAGTGCAAAATTTATGTTGAGAAATTTGTTAAGTGAATTTTGCCCCATTTTACAACTTTTCTTGCCACATTTGTTAAGTGAATCACTGCAGTTGTTAGATTAGTAACACATTGTAAGTGAATCCAGTTTCCCCATTGACTTTGCTTGTCATATGGTCGCAAAAGGGAATCACATGACCCTGGACCTCTGCAACCGTCATAAATGTGAGTCAGTTGTCAAGCATCTGAATGTAAACCACGTGACCATGTGGATGCTACAACAGTCATAAGTGTGAAAAATGGTCATATGACACTTTTTTCACTGCCATTGTAACTTTGAATGGTTACTAAATGAAATGTTTTAAGTCGAGAACTACCTGTAATGGATTTTACTGAATGATCTGTAGGAACCATGCTAAGAAGAAAGTGATCCATTTGAGATAGATAAATTTGCTTAGTTACTCATATTTCAGGCTTGATACATAAGCTAAAGATATATAAGATACCATCTTATCTCCCAAATATAAATTATTATTGAGAAGAATAGAATAGAATAGAATAGAATAGAATAGAATAGAATAGAATAGAATAGAATAGAATAGAATAGAATAGAATAGAATAGAATAGAATAGAATAGAATAGAATAGAATAGAATAGAATTCAACTCTATTAGCCAAGTGTGATTGGACACACAAGGATTTTGTATCTGGTGCATAAGCTCTCAGTGTACATACAAGAAACGTGATAAATCATGATCATAATCATAAAATACATTCATCATAAATCATAAGATATAACACTCAGTTGTCATAGGATACTAAATAAGCAATCAACATAAATCATACTCAGATACTAAATAAAACAATTTAAATCATAAGATACAAGCAACAGAATTATAGTCATAAGAAGATAAGGAAAAAGGTAATAGAAAAGATGATAAGGATAATAATAATACAGCTCTACAAGGTAGTTTGACAGTGTTGTGGGAAATAGTTGTTTAGCAGGGTGATGGCATGGGGGAAAAAACTGTCCTTGTGTCTAGTTGTTTTGGCGTGCAATGCCCTATAGCGTCGTCTTGAGGGAAGAAGTTGAAACCGTTTATGTCCAGGATGTGAGGGGTCTGTAGATATTTTCACAGCCCTCTGGCTCGTGCAGTATACAGGTTCTCAATGGAAGGCAGGCTGGTAACAGTTGTTTTTTTTCTGCAGTTCTAACTATCTGTTGAAGTCTGTGTCTGTCTTGTTTGGTTGCAGTGCCAAACCAGAAAGTTATAGAGGTGCAAATGACAGATTCAATAATTCCTTTGTAGAACTGTATCAGCAGCTTCTTGGGTAATCTGAACTTTCTGAGTTAATCTACCGAATATTCATGCATTTTTCCTAAAATAGATTTACTTTGATAAATTCATTATATTCAGATTTTTAATTTATAAATTCATTTGACTGAATTTATTTGAAATGCTTTTCTAAAACTTTACTGTGTCAGATAATTGAGTCATTTGTCCTTGAAGTAGTTTTCTTTTCTAGAGCCCCATGGTGATGGATCATTCAGCTTGTAATGGCAAAATTTGGGGGAATCTGAAACGGATCTTATGTCTGTCCATTAAATTCAGTACAGGAGTGAAAAAGGGTTTTTTAACTCATAATAAAAATACTGCTTTTTTATGTTCTTCTGGAGATTTATTACAGTTTTAAAAAGTACTGTAGGAGCAAAATAACAAAATGTAATGTGCTAAGAGAAAAGGTTCCTTATAAACATCTCATTAATTAACTAAAGGAAAGAAGAGACTAGGAATAGATGATGATCTCACAGTGGAGAAATTTCAACAATGAGATCATTCAAGCCCTTATAATAGAATTAGTACTTTTTAATTATAAAAATAGATTATATTTGAAGTCAGTGGTGAAATGCACAGATATCAGTAAATAATTTAGATGGCTAGAGCAAGGAGGAAGAGATCCAAAGCAATCTCTCCAAATTAATAGAACTAAAGTTGGGCAGTAAAGTGGCAAATGTGATTCTGTGAATGCAAACAGTGAAGCAAAAACTAACAGTTGATGACCCATAACAAAATGTTCTCAGGATTATGAAAGACAGTTGGATGAAAATATTACTTTTTTCCATAGTTGGGAAAAAAGCAATGCATAATAAATCAGAATCTGTATAAGGAATTATTAAGAAAGTGATCTATAACAAAATTGTCAATGTTATAATGCAGTCAGTCTCTGATGCTGGTAATATTGTGCAAAAATGTTATTAGGCAACACATTAAAAAGAAAACCTTTTAGAATGAAAACCTTTTAGATGCTGAAAACAGTAGCTGGATCAATTTTCTTTGACCAAAATGTTACAACATTCAGCCCATAAAAAATAATCAAGTAATACGATTCACACATGGTCCGAGGAAAGTTAACCTGGAAAAAGGTTTTCTTCCCCTTTCTTGTCCTAGAACACAATATCCTTAAATGAAACTTTTTTCATTTGGAAATAAAAATATTGGAAACGGGAACAAAAATACTACTTTACAACACACATTTAACATTTGGAATTTGTTTCTGGGAAGTATGACTGATATCAAGATGGGACTAGATAAATGTATGAAATGAAAGGTTGCAGTGGTTACTAATCATGGCTATAATTTCTCCTGTATTGAAAACAATATGTTTCTTAAAAATTCTGAAGAGCATGAAGAGAAGTGTAATCTACAACATGTCTCAATTTCGATTTCTCATAAGCATCTGACTGGCAACTCTGAGAATAGAATGCTAGTCTTGCTAAGTTAGGTCAAAGTTTTATGTTCTTGTCTTATGAATCATCTCTGATGCCCAATTCTACCTGATTTATTTTTCAGGGGAAGATGCAGAAGATGAAGAGGGTGAAGAAAATCCAATTGCTGTTGAGTTTCAAGAGGATCAAGAAGCCTTTTATATGAAAGATCCCAAAAAAGCATTGCAAGGTTTTTTTGATAGAGAAGGTACTACTAGCCAAAAATATCCAGTGCATTTGTTTCTTTCTAGTGTTCCAAAGAATGACTTATTTCTGTCATTTTGACTTTGCCTGTTTAATTTACAGCATATTAAAGAATCATTTATGCCATTAAAACATAAAAAATATGAAACCAGTAGCATATGTTGAATCTCTACATTCAAGTAGAATCATAGAGTTGAAAAGGCCTTTCAGGTCATCTGATCCAGCCCCATTGCTTAGTGCAAGATATTTCAGACAGATCACTATCCAGCCTCTATAGCAGGGGTGTCAAACTGCCGGCCCATGGGCCGGATGCATCATAGCAAAACTGCGCCCACCCCATTGCCGGCAATGGGGGAAAAGTTGCGATACGTCGCAATACATCACGTGACGTTGCGAGTTTGACACCCCTGCTCTATAGGAAGCCCCCCTGCCTCCCATGAAGGAAACATTACGCTGCTGAGTTTTTAAGTTCCCAAATTGTTGGGGGGGTTTTTAACTAACCTGAGAAACTCACTGTTTTCAGTAGTTAACAGTGGAGTTAAACAACAGCTTGGCCACATCTACACATACTTGCTCTTATTAACAAACTCTTTTTAGAAGGAATTATTATAAAATTATTGGAGTTGTCTAATTAAATTCCTGTTAGGACATTTAATAGTAACCAAGTTTGTGGTTTTCAAGAAATGATGCAGCTGATTGACTGATAAGTTGTATGAAGGTATATAACCATCTAAGAACAAGGATGAATTAAGGAACACTCTTTTTGTTAAAGAACATGGAGCTCCACAAGGCTGCATTTCTACTTACTAAAAACATGTCATTGGTAGTATGGTAGATCAAGTTTTCAGTCATTTGCCAAATAATGTCACATCCAGCACTACTTGATACAGATATCTGTGTGGACCAAATTAGTAAAGTGGAGACTTCGGGTATCATCTACATATTGGTTGATGCTGAAGACCTAAGGAGCAAGTGAGGAGAATAAAAAGAAATTGCTTGCATAGTGTTGGATGTAGCCTTTTACTATTAATTGATAAATGGATCCAAATTAAACATAGCAATTCTCAGATGAAATTTTATGCAAAGCTAGTAGCATTTAATAACCAGATAACTACTTAAAGACTTCAAATATTTAATGTTTCAGTTATTTTGGAAGTGCCAGAATGGTTTAATCTATTTAATTAAATTAAGTTTACCAAAGTAATAAAATATTGATTAATATAGATATAAAAAGCTGTCTTTTAAAACCAATAGTTTGATTCCCTTTTCCCTTTTTTATCTAGGTGAAGAATTGGAATATGAATTTGATTCCCATGGAACAGGCAGCTGGCTTTGTAGGGTGAAGTATGTATGTATATTATGCAACAATTTTGTGTATATTTATTCATTCAATTGGACAGGCTGCAAAAATGTTATGTCCCTTATTTCTAGATATGGATTGATAATTGAAAATTATTTTTTGGCAGGTGTGGGTGTTGGTAGGTTTTTTGTTTTGTATTGTTTTCTGGCTGGTTCTGGTTGGTTGGGTTTTTGCATTTTTTTGTCTATTTTTTGTTTTCATTTGTCTATTATACCTATGCCATAGAGATTTGTACTAATATATCTGAAATGGAAAAATAATTTGAAATAATTAAATACCTTGCCTTTAAAATAACACAAATATTTTGCTTAAGGCAATTTTAAAATGTTTGATTTAAAAAACAAATCAGAGGAATTGACTGAATTGTTGATTTTGCTTTATACTTTCATCCCACAAATTGGATAGGCTGCCTATAGATGATGCCTCAGGGAAACAGCTTGTGGCAGAAGCTATTCATTCAGGGAAGAAAAAAGAAGCAATGATCCAGTGTGCATTGGAAGCCTGCAGAATATTGGATGCTAGGGGTGTGTTGCGACAAGAGGCAGGTAAGTTATGCCGCCAGATTTTTTTCTCAGCAGAAATCTTCATGAAGCAGTCTTGTTATCATGAACTTTTGTAAATTTATGCCGATCCTACTTGCAGTATGGCAAAATGTAGTTTACTGTGGAGTCCTTGGTACTCTTAGAGCTTCGTTATTTTCTTGCGGACATATCATCATTCTGAGTGTAGTTTACTGTTTAAAAGATTTTTTAACCTCACTATTTGACAAGGAGCTCTAAACAAGGGTTGATCGAAAAATAAGACTTCTACATCAATAACTTCAATTTAAATATGGATATTTTAATAAATGAAATAGGAAAATAATCCTTGACTCATCTCTTTTATTACCTGTACAATATTTTACTTCTTCATATAATCACCACATTTGCCAGCAAAAGACAAGCTTCTTAAAAACTTTGTTTCTTCAGCGAGGTCCTGGCAGTTGTTTGTCTCTTAGGTGACTCATATTAATACAGTCATTGCCATAAACACATGTTCTGTGGTGAATTTCAGTTGGAAGGATTCCTTCAGCAGTCAGAAATGCGCACACACAAATACTAATGCAAGCTTTCCATTTCATAAACAATAGCAACACAGCCTTTTCTCATACCAACTTGCAGCCCACTGAAGTGAAAGAACAGATGTCAAACAAAATGTTAGAACGTGGTTTCTTAAACTGAGATGTATGTCTCTTGAGGATTGGTTACAATCCACCTTACTCAAAGTTTCATTGTAAGGTTTTCATTGTTCATTTCTGTACATTTTGTTGTTTGGTTATTTAGGGGAGGTATATACATTAAGTTTACACTAAAAGGAGGTGTGATGATAAAAAGTTCAGGAACCACTGTGTTAGAGCTTCAAGTATATCAGCGCTACCATCTTTTGGCAACTTACAACATTAGAGTCATTCAATCTTCATAATATATTGCTTATATTTGTTATTTTCATCGCAAATATGTGATGTTATATGACATGCTTTTTCAAAAAAATGTGTGAAATAATATGATAAAATGGATTATTGGCCTCCATTTGTTTGTATTTTGTTTCTTTTGTCAATATTTTATTTGCAAATTTATGTGTGGATTATTTGTAAACCATCCAGAGTCATACAGGTGAGCTAGGCAGTATAGAAATTTGATAATTAAATAAAAATATAAATTCTTTTCTCTTAGTGTCCCGGAAAAGAAAAGCAAAGAATTGGGAAGAAGAAGACTACTACGATAGTGATGATGACATATTCCTTGATCGGACAGGAGTTATTGAACAGAAACGACTCAACAGAATGAAGAAAGCTGGAAAGATAGATGAAAAGCCAGAAACATATGATTCATTGGTAAGAGCAAATTAACCAAGTGATTCACTCGGCTTTGTTGGCCTTGCTGTTAGAAAAAAAATGATAGTATAAAATAATTTTATTTAAGCATCATTCATGCCTAGTGTTGCAGCTATATTAGGTGAATTTTGTTTCTTAAGAAAAGTTGTATAACTTAAAATACTTTGAATTATAAAAATTATTTTATTCAAATAGCATTCATGCCTCAAAGTATTTTGACATGCTACAGAATTAAGACATCTAACACTAAAACCATAATGTCATGAAAGCAGAGAGACAAAAGCAGAATTACTAATTAACAAAATTACTAAAAAAAAATGTCCTTGTTTTGTGGTGCCTAAATAGATGCATAGATTTGCCTTGTAACAGAGCAAAAAGCTCTCGTCACTATTGAAAATAATACGATAGCATCATAGATACATTTTTTCTGTCTTCTGTATTTATAAAAGATATTTTCATACAGCTTATTCTGAATATCTCAAAATGATTTACAGTAATTATAAAAATGTATAGTTAAAAACAAGAGAAAACAGGACACCAGAGTAAAAATGAATATAGATAGTAAAAAGAAGAAACATGTGGGAAGAGAGATTTAACTCTGGGCAAGAACAACATAAAAATTAGTTTTGAAAACAAAGATAAAATAAATCAGAATTGAGCTCTGACTTACCATGGATATCTTATCTGTTTATAGGTTGCAAAACTACATGCAGCTGAGAGAGAGCTCTCTGAGATAGCAGAGAAGCTGAAGTCTTCAAGGACAAGTAAGACTATAAGTTTATTATAAAACTAATAAAATTGGGAAAATCTCATAAGAACATGATCTCATAGGAACATATCATTGTATATATGAGTGCAGGCTGTCTTACACAGATTCCTAAAAATTTAAAAATGGAGTAAAAACTAAATGAGACTAACAATATGGATCACGGAAAGTATTATTTTTACGTTGTAAGCTGCCCAGAGTCACTTTGAAATGAGATGGGTGGCAAATGCATTTCTAAATAAATAAAATTATTTTGAACTCATTCCTTCATTAATATTTTATGCATCGTGCAGAGTCAATTTGTAGAATATGATTGATTAACGTACAAACGTTGGAAGAATTTTTTATTGCCACCAACTTGTAATAGTATAAGTGTATTTTCGTAGATTTAACTGACTCAGCAATGACTAGAGAAAAAAGATAATTAACCAGATAAAAAAGATCATTGATTTTATCATGTCACATTTTTGGTCTCTGGGGCCTTTTCTAAAGTCTCACAAGGTAGAGGGAGATCTATTCCATATGTCGAGCGTTTCGATAAAGAAAGCATGTGGTATGGATCTCACACGGTGAGATTGTTTAATTAATGGGACATGGAGCATGCCATCCATATCGGATCTTATAGGATGGGCAGAGATAAATAGAACTAGAGTGTAGAGAGTAAGGAAGATGACCTTCATAGATATATGCAGGAACCATTATCTAGGCAAAAGGGCTGAGATACTTTCTAAGTCTAGAATATCAGATAACATTTGTAAGTGACTCAGACTGACACCTTCCTAATTGACTGAAGTATGCATAAGAAGGATGAGGAGGTTCCACATATAATTATTTGCACTGCCATGCAGTGTTCAAAGGCAGCCCCAGAATAGTCAAGTTTTCCATTCCTTCTGTCTGAGCATAACCCCATCCAGAACTAATGATGTTAGATTTTCCAGACTAAATAGCCTCCATATCTACACTCATTCACTCTTACTTGGGTTGAGCTGAAGGCTGTTTGTCCCTATCCAGACTTCCTCAGCCTGTAGATGCTATGACAGAATCCTGACCTGTTGCTATATATTAAATAATATATGTTTTCAATGAGAATTGCAATTCCTGAATCAGGGCAAATATTCTCTTATTTTCTGAGAGGAAGGTTCTCTTACTGGTATGAGAATTCTTGGATTTTTATAACACTTTTTAAAAATTTCAGTAGGATAGTATATAAAAGGCAATGCAGTTCAAAATATATCAACATTATTTAAGTTAATAATATTGTTTGCTTTTATTTTATATATAACAATATATTCATATTTTTCCAAATTCAAATTATATTTTAAAATGCATATTAGAAATAGGATTACAGTATATTTCTTTTGAAAGAAAACACAGTCCTGTGACAGTGAGATTGATAGATCCATTCTTGGGAATCAGTCTTAAATATGACATCAATATGACTGAGTTTTTGTGTGAATTAAAATGGAGATATATCTAGCCATTATCTTAGCATGTTTTGTGAAGTATAAACCATAAGATGCTTATTTGCATTAGATTTAAAGTTTAACATGTACTGTGACTTTAGAAAGCATAAACTTTTGTTTTTACATAGGACAGGTTGATGTTAGAATTCCCTTTGTTTGAAAAATAGTAATGTGATTAAATAAATCAATATTATTTTAATCTTTAAATGGGAAGGAGAATATTGCCACAAAAACTGTTATAAGAATAATTGGATACAAAAATGCATTGAAACACTGTAGGATTTTTGCAGATGTTCTCTATTATTTATTTACAAATATATTTGAATATGTATTTCACATATATGCTTTAATATATAATTTCCCATAGCACAGTCCCATTCAGCAACTCAGGATTCACTGGATGAATTCATGACCGAAATCAAGTCAGGATGTTCCGTAGACAGTGTGACACGTAAAAAGCTTCACTTGAGAACCTTTGAACTGAGGAAGGAACAGCAGCGATTGAAAGGACTAATTAAGATTGTTACCCCTGCATCCATACCAGAGCTGAAGTCCCAGTGAGTCTGATTACAGAGCACTAATCCGTATGACTTTTCCTTTTATTTTAAATATGTAATATACTGTACTTTAACCATTAAATGCACTTGTAAGGGAATACAGGTAATATTTGAACTTACAATAATCTGGCTTCAATTTAAATTATAGTTTGCATTAATTATGGGTGGTACAGATACCATTGTAATGTTTAATAATCCCTGAGCAATTGCAAGAGACACAGGAGTTCGTGCTTGAAATAAGAAATGCACTGTTGTATGAACTGGACTTGATTGGCTGCATTAGGCTCCCATCAGTCATATAAACCTGTACTGCTTGAAGCCAGTCCAAGTAGAGGTGTAGGACTCTGTTTGTAGGTTATCCGTATGAGTAAACTTAGTCCTTCAATATCTGATGTTAATTTTTTGAAATTTATTTATTTTCTATAGGCTTCAGAATCAAGATCCGGAATCTCAAAATAAGCCCAAAAAGCTAACTTTACCCCTATTTGGTGCCATGAAAGGGGGAAGCAAATTCAGACTAAAAACAGGGACCGTAGGGGTAAGTAAGAAGAAGAAAAAGCTGTGGGTTTTAATTTTGCACTGTAGAATTTTTCCAAGTACATAATACTGTGACAGTATTGGGAAAAGCTGCCACGGGGTTTCAGAGTTTGCATCTCACATGTTTAGTTTAGGAACTATATATTTTCTGAAATAAACAATACATCATTAACTCCTTATTCCTAGAAATATGTATAAGGCCAGCTTTTAATAGCACCTTTTCCAATTTTCCTTTTTTCTCAATGTCAGTTGAAAAACAATCTTTACTGTAATTTCTGTTTATAATATAGAAACTGCCCATGAAACGTCCAGATATACCGGTAAACTTATTAAAGATGAAAGATGAGGGGCCAGAAGAAGAGGAGGAAGAAGAGGAAGAGGAGGAAGATGTGAACCACAGTTTAAATCAAAGCTCACAGAACACAAAGATGGAAACTGCAACACGAGAAATGGTTAAAGAAGGGAATCTCCTTTCCACTTCTTATTCACCCAGAAACCAAAGTATGGAATTCCTTAATGATGATTATTTATACTGTTTTTTTTAAATATTCATTCAACTTGCACATATTTTAATTAGTTTAAACTTAAGCAAGTGAATATGAAGATTTAGTCATTTTTATTAGCAATTATCTTTACTTCTAGTTTCCTTAATACAGTAAATTTTCAATTTAATGGACTAATAGGGTAGAAAGGATGCCCAGACAAATGGGAGGGAGGAGTTGAGCACCAAAACACATGAGGTCCCTCTGCTTCACTCTTCTGTGGTAACAGTCGGAGGTAGATTTAAAGATAAAGTTGGTGACACCCATTGCACAGGTGGCACCACTGAATCCATTGCTGAGAGTGACTACATTGTGAAATGATTGCAGCCATGCAGTGCTTAGACCCATTGGGGTGATAGGGGTACATTTCATTGGGATGATACCTTCCATATGTATTAGCCAGCATTACCATTATCTAAGCCTCTTTCCAGCAAAATTCATTCTCAAAATTCAGAGGATGTTTGGCTCAATCAGATCCAAAGGTTGGTAAGGTGTTAAAAAGTCTAGATTGAGAGAGGGACTCAGAATCCTTATTGAGCTTTGTTATTCAGTGGAACTCCCTGGATCAAGTGGATGAACCTTCACCAGTACAATACAGTGGCTATATGAAACATGCACAACTCTCATCCAGAATATTTTTAAAAAATTAATTTTAAACTCTATATTCTGTATCATCAACCCAATGTGGTTACAAAATAGCAAGATTATAAATTTAATACAAAAACGTTACCTAATTGTGGTATAGAGAAAAAACTTAAAACTAAATCAGTCAATAGTAAAAATAGAACTATATTTGTAATACTTTAAGAAATAATGAAAATGCCTGCAAAAATAGAAGTTTAACCGATCACCAAAAAGATTGTAGCACTGACCCTAGGCAAGCTTTGTCAGAGGGCAATTAAAAAGAGATCATTCTTTCTCTTGAGGATGTTTATTGATTAATTTTCTTGTACAGAACTGAGTTGGTCTCAGTTGCAAAGTATCTTTTTCAGAACTAATACAGCTCTGCCCAGACAGTCCAGAATGTAATATCTGTAATAGCTTGAGTTATGCATTAGTTTTTTTGTGCACTTTGTTTAGCAGTATCCAGTGCCCAGGCGGATGGGGGTGGGGAATCAGAAGAAGCAACATGGTGGTCAATTCATCACAATCAAAACATGCAGTATTAACTGTATATTGTGCATACATACACAATAAGACAGCGTTAATTCTTATTTGGCATCCCCATTTAAAAAAAAAAATCCATACATTTTATATTTTATCTTTATACGACCTGGTTTCATTTTCACATTTTAAGGTTCCCTGTTTTTATTGATTTGGGGATCACTGAAAATATCTTTTGCTTTAGTTTGCAATAACGTTGTGTATAGTGGAAAAGCTGCTTTAATTAGATAAAACTCTAGTTTTAAGGAATGAAGTATATAGAAGTTACTATTTCTATTCCTAATTAACTAAATTTTGGGGTTCCTATTATATTTTTATAGGATTTAAATCTCAGACTGAATCTTCAAGCAAGGATACAAGCCCACTAGATCATAATTGCCCAGTGAATGAGTTGCAGATAAAACTAGAAGGTAAGCAGTTTTATGCAGCTCTTTGTCTCTGAACAATCTATGGATTATGAGCACTAGGACAAAATGATAATTTCACTGATATCGAAACAAATTACATTTCACAACTGGTGAGAAAAAAAGTTATTCACTCTTAAGAAGATCACTATTTTAAACAATATTTTGCATTCAATGACTGCAAAATTTAGAATAAAGGGGATAGCTTCCAGTCACTAGACCTGGGCTGAACTTTCAGCAAGATGCTTCTCCAGATTTCTGATGCATATCAATCTCAGCCACTTAAAGTTGCTTTTCCAGTCATCTGAGGGACTGTCAGAAAACATCAGGAGCCTCAAACCAGCCTTGCTGAGCCTTGCTGAAACTCTTTTATTCACCCTGCAGATCCAGTGAGATGTTGGACTTTCAGTGCTCTATAAAAACTGAGCTCTTGTAAAAGCATTACTTTAGAAACTCAAGCCTTTGCAGAATAATGAAGAGAAAAAACAATAGTAAATGGTGCTTTAGTGTTGGACTATTTCCAGTAGGCAGTGGAATACAGATATAGGTGAAGAACTACTTTACCTTTTTTTAAAAGAAAAGTTTATTAGTGAAACTTAACAGAAGAATAATATATCAGTGATAGTATAATTTAAAAATTACATGTATAATAGCAATTGAAACAAAATAAATTTTAAGGAGGAAGAAACTAAGGAAAATATATTTCAGATAAAATATTCGAAATTTTAATATTTCACCTAAGATATATTATTACGAAGGCAGCATGACAGTCCTACTGATACAAACATTTCTAGGATATATGTATTCTTTGTTTTGTCAGATAAGACTCAGTGCTTTATTTTAACAACTCCCTGCTCTGTGTTGTTTTTAGAGAAAGATTTATTTACTTTGAAAATAAAGAATTAAGATCTGTATTATAAACTTCATTTTTCTAATTGTTTATTTTACTAGCATCTGAGATGCCAGCAACAAAACCAAAGAATCAAAAAGATAGCAGTAAACCTAAGGTGAGTTGGAAGAACAAAACCTTTTGTTAGTTTGTTTGTTTCATAGATTTATATAGCGGTCCATCTTGAATAAGTTACTTTGGACAATTTACGCCATTAAAATAATAAAAACATTTAAAAATATAAAATCATAGCAGTTGAGAATCACAAAAAACAACAGCAATCAGTACCACCAGAAACTACCAGCAGTTTGAATTGTATCTTGAAGCACACTGGTAGCCATTGGAAATCACGGAGCAGTAGCGTTACATGTAAAAAACAAAATAGACACCACCAACTGCTCCGCTACCCATTCTACATCAACTCCAGCTGCCAAAAGCTCTTCAAATGGAGGCTCTTGTAGAGCACATTGCAGTAGTCCAGTCTAGAAATCACGAGGTATGATTTCAAGCTGTCACCTGTTCCTTGAACAAGAACTGTGAATCCAAGTGAATCCCAGATTGCACACCAGTTTGGTCTGAGGCACTGCAATCCAATCCAGATAATCATCTTTATAGTTACCAATAACAGATGCTTAATACTCTATTGGGGATGGGAATGGGAGGAGAGAAGTTCCCTTATGAATTAAAAGAAGAATTGCTTAATAAGGAAATTTGAGCACAATTGTCTCCCTATCCCAGCCTGATCCTGTAGTGTACTGCTCTTGGAGGGACAACTTTTATACTTATCAAAAGGAGATACTTCTTGATATTTTGAGAATAGTAGCTTTGCTCACAAACATTACAACAGCTTATATAAAAGGATTATAATTCAAATACTTGGTTTCCATTGAACCAGCAGAGATTAAAACATCTCACCTAATCATCCTTGGTAGTGCAGTAGAGCTAATGATAGAGAAATTATGTGCAGCTGTTTTACCATCTGCTGTCAATCTTGCTTTGTAAATCTGTTGTAGTGCTTAACTATGTAATCCAGTACTGCATGAGTCAGGAGATACTGCATTTTTTTCTCCTTCACAAAGCAAAAATAGACTAATTTTTTTAAAAAAAAACCCTATTCTCTAGCACAGCATCTTATATAACAATGCAATGTTTTTGAGGGTATGTCTGCAAATTACCTTATTTAAAATGTCTGAATTTTTGTATTATTTTTCTGAAATCTTCCAGTAGAAACAATTAAACAATTGTTAGCATTTTACTCAATTTAAGCCCAACTAAGAAAAACATATATGTTATTTAGTTCTTCCTTCATTTGGTACAAAAATCCCTCTCATAAAGTATATAAGTAAGTCTCAAGAGTACAGTCTGACAAAACAGTACTTTGCCCACAAATCATAATTGGAAATGAATTCTAAGCATATAATGGCTGGCCAAGTACATGACTTTGATACTCCAGTGTACATTTTTGCTTCAGGCTCACTCATTCTCAACCTTATCAACTTTAAAATATGTAGACTTCAACTCTCACAGCTGGCTGGGGAATTCTGGGAGTTGAAGTCCAACCTCTTAAAAGTTTTGAGGTTGAGAAACACTACTCTAGATCACAGGATATACAAGTTGTGTTCCATCTATTATTCTCCCCCACCCTATCCAACTGCCAGCAACATTCCACTACCTCTCTCTTGTTTTGTCACTACCAAATATTCAAGACTTGAGTACATCTCTATGTATAGGACAGAATGGTTTGAGATGGTTTTGTTTTTGTTTACTCTATTTTAAACCTTGGGATCAACTGCTTTGCAAAGAGATGGGAATCATTATAAGTTGCTATGTTAACCTGTAAGAAGAATTTAAATTATACAGAATAATTATATTATCAAAAATTAACATTTGACAGATTTGTTCTATTAATTTGTTTAATGAGCACTAAATTTAAATTTTGCCTCTCAGTCATTTTTAAAAATGTATTTATGTGATTCCGCCCTTTTTTGCAGCATAATCTCTGGTTTGCCATTCAAGGGCTATTGTGCCCACAATGCAATGAAAGTTCTACATACTGGCATATATTTACAAAAAGCAAATTGCTTTCTGTCCTACAGATTCAGCATTCATTATCCTCAAACTACCCAGAAGATGATCCAGATTACTGTGTATGGGTACCACCTGAAGGTAAAGGGGCACTCAGAGTAATTTTGGAGCATGAGTTGCTGACAAAATATAGTTTATATATGAACAAAGAAAACTTAGGGACCGGTGTTCTGGTCCCATTTTAATCACAAAGTGAGCTGGCTAACCTTGGGCCAGTCACTCTCTATCAATCCTAGGAAGGAGGCAATGCAAACCAATTCTGAAATCTTGCCAAGAAAACTGCAGGGACTTATCCAGGCAGTTGCCAGTAGCAAGACAGACTCAAAGACACACACATAACATACAAAAAAAAACCCCTAACTTAAGTACAGAATAAACAAAATATAATCAGAATGTGCTGAGGGGGGTTATGCTATAGATTCCTATTTGGTCTTCAAAATGGAGTTATGTAAATACTAATCAAGTATAGACAAAATCAGTGTTCCATCTCTGAATATAATAGGCAGAAGTGGATTTTGGTAGAGAATTGAAGCTGCTTCCCTCTATGTAAAGCCTGGCTCTGCTTTTGCAGGAATGATGCCATTCAGCCCCCAAAGCATCTTTGACAGTATTAATTATTTTCTGCTCAAGGTGTTTTGGTCCTAGCTGTATTGAAAGGTAGAGTTTAAATAATGGCAACAGCCTTGCCTATCTTTATAACAGAAATTTAAAAAACCATTGAGATAAACTCATTGAAACAACAGTAATGCAAATTATTTTTAAAAGCACTATAGCAAAAAAAATCTCAAATTTTAAAATACTGTTTTCTTTTCTCTGTTGAGCAGGTCAAAGTGGTGATGGCAGAACCCATCTAAATGCTAAGTATGGCTACTAAATTATTCTGAAAAGTAAAGAAGTATGGCACAGTAAATGATAACTGGCACAATATGCCATTGAAATTACAAGCAACACATTTCTGTTCATTTTCTTAAGCACTGTTTAATGATTCCTGATCCTTTCTTAAGGATGTTTTTCCCTTAGAAGTGAATGTGTGTATAATGTGCATCATAATGTATATAGTGGTGATAATTAAGAATTTACAGGTATCATAGATATAGCAATGTTGGTTTTATAAAAACTTTTTTAAAATGGTTGTTTTTATTTCTTTAACATTATTTCTTGATCTAAAGGGGTAAAGGAATTAGTAAATTATTTCTTGATGTAAAAGGAATTAGTTATAGATTTCTATTTAGTCAATACGTATGCTGAGGGCTACTTCAAATTCTCTGATGCTTGGATTGAGTATCAAAATATTTTCTGCCTGTGCATGTACAAGTATGTAATTCCACAAAATACAATTGCCGGTGGCCCTCTCTGAGTGCAGCTGCTGAAATCAAGGCTAATTTTTATCCTTCCTTTCTGTCGCTGTTTTTTTTATAAAGGTTCTTTGTTGATATTTTTCTTTTTCCGCTGTACAAGAAGGTGAAATACTAATACATTCATATCTTGGCCAGTTGTGGTTTAGTATTAATGCGGGTGGAAAAGTGTATTAATCTTTAGCAGTTCCCGAAAGAATGTTAAATATCTAACATTGGATAGTTGGGAGAGTCAAAGCTAAGGAATGGAAGTACTATGAATTAGTGTATCTGAAATTTTTTTGGATAAGCCAGAAAACAAGGCTTCTGCCCAAAAGGCAATTATCCTTGGTCTAGACCGGCTTTTGCTTCATAATTTCTGCACTTAGGTTGCATCATGTTCCATATGAGAAAAGGATAGAAATTGCATTTAAAAGGAAAAAACAAGCTAGAGGCATACAATAGTTTTATCTACTACGGTATGTAAACATAGTACTTGTGAGAATGGAACCAGTTAATGACAGGAGAAGAGAGGGGGAAGCACTGGAAAATGTTTTACTAGTTTCAATTTTCTTTTGATGGTAAAATAAAGCCTGTCGTTTTGCCTTACATTAATGGATTTACTGGCAAGTAGGAATGTGAGGATTGCACGATTCATAGACTGAAAGGAGAATTGAGTTCATAAGTATGGTCCTGAAGTTTTAGCCCAATTCCATAAATTTTGGGTGAATGAAAGGCCTTGTGATTGGGCCTGAGACAAGCTTTATGAAATATGGTAAACCCCCATATTCTGGGCCCATTATCTAATGCATAAGAATCCACTTCCATTTTGTTCCATCTATAACATTCACATACTAATAACCATTTCTCTTTTAGCAAAAAAGTTTAAGCGATATTTATTTTACATTTATGCAAAACCCTAGCTTTTGGAAATATATGGCCCAGAGGGAAGTTTATTTCTAAAATCTCCAATGTGGCTCCTTTAAAGATCAGAGTCCCAATAATTTTAATTTTTAAAGAAAAATGAAAATGGACATGCGACAAAGTAAAAAACAGATAAAATAGCATTAGAGTTATTTGCAAAATGCCTCATTCCTCTGAAATTCCTAGAAAAACATGGCGGCTAGTGGCAGCCCATGCTTTGGGGAGCTCTGCCCATTTCCCTACAAAGTTAAGCTTGGGATATAGGAAATATCCCGGGGGAAATAAAATAAGCGGCAACTTCAAAAGTCTGTCTTCATCTGAAAGGCAAAATAAATGTTTGCCTTCTACCAAGTGGGAGTTTTAGGACTGGTTTTGTCCAATAAAGCAGCAGTTTGAAAATAATTAAACCTCATGAAATCTGACATTGATGAGGGCTCCTGAAATTTCAAATGTTCAAAATCCATGGTTCATCCTATATTTCGCCTTGTTTAGAGATAAGCCACCATCTTCGGCAACAGCTTCTCATTCATCTATTCATTCATCTATTCATCTAAATCATCTGTTCTGTGTTCAGTAATTTGTATGAGCAAGGATTAGTAATTCCAGAGCAGAATTAGTATATTATAAAATTATAGGGTGTTTAGCCATTGCTATAATTTAAAGTTCTCTTCCAACAGTTATTCCATTTCTGTCACACATTTGTGACTACTTGTGACTGCTCTCAAAGTTGATGTAAAAAACAAACAGATTTTTACTATCAGGCATACCATATCCAGGCTACAAAATATGGAAGGCCATAGATGACAGCAAAATGACTTAGAGCAGGGGTAGGCAACCTTGGCTCTCTCTTTTATGACTCGTGGACATGAGCATGGCTGGCTCAGGAATGCTGGGAGCTGAAGTCCACGAGTCATAAAAGCCAAGGTTGCCTACCCCTGACTTAGAGATACAGAAGTCCCTCTGCTGCCATCTAATGACCACCTAGATTTTTACAACCTAGAAACATGCCAAAAATACCCTTCCAGTGTTCCTCCTATATATTAAATACAAATGATAGGAAATCCTTTTTTTTTAATCCAAGTAAGCAGTATTTCATCGCCTCCATTTTTTCTCATGCCAGAAGGCACAGAAAGATTTAAATTATTAAGACCTGCACATGGGTGGGTACTCTAGATAATTCAGTCTGCTGTTCTTCGTTCCATATTACAGAAAGTTCTTGTCTTATGTTCTCCTTTAGTCTTGTGTGACATAAGCTTCCCTCCACAAGCCATAATTGTGGCCAGACCCTCTGTGTGACCACAAGAGTTAAATGAAAAAAAGAAATTCCTGATTGCTTGTAGCTTAGTTCTGCACAGATTTAAAGCAGCTTCATACATTAAGATGGAAATACAAGCCAGATGAATGGGGCAGGAAAAATGTGGTACAGCACAGTGACTGAAAGTTAAAATAGTAATAGGGCCAAGCCTGAGATTAATCCAGACAGCAGTTCCATTGGGTCAAAGCATACCCAATCATCATCTCCTACAGATTTTACTTGAGAAAATGTCTCTAAATAATACATGAATATGAACAATGGTGAATTGGGGTGGGTTGTTATTTAAATTGTTATTTAAATTCTTGTGGAAAGGAGATCCTGGTCAATAGTTGAAAGATTTGAGACTTTAAAAAAATGGGGAAAACCGGACAAGATGGCAAAGGGATTGGCAGTTAAGTCAAACTGTCTGCTTAGAAGTGCTTTAAGTTTCTAATGTGGATGGTAAATATTTATATTTTATCAAAATTATCAAAGTATAAAATACAAAGGAAAATAGTGGGAAAATGGGGAAGGGGAAAGGATAAAGGGGGGAAAGAAGAAAGAAAATCATAGACTTCCGACTCTTTTTAGCTCAATAAAATAATATAATAACATAGCCTCAACTTAGTAGTTTTTTGTAATATGTGTATTAGCATTTCTATAACAACAAACCTATCTAATGAACAAAACCCAAAGTCAATGTTTCATGTTTTACCATCTCAAGCACAAAATCCAAAAGCAGTTTCCATGTAGAGATAAAGTTGGATGTGTTCTTTTCTTTGATTAAACAGTTAATTTAGCCATCTCTGCTAGTTCCATCAGTTTTTCCAGCCATTCATCCATTGTGGAAATTAAAGTTATCTTTCCATTTTTGTGCATACTGGTAAATAATTATTAAGTTCAGACCTGTTAATGCTCTGCTATAAAATAAAATGCTAGTCAGCTATTAAATTGGAGTTGTTCGTTTTTTTTTAATTAGATGATCCTTCTTTTGGTGTTCTCTAAAGCTCAGAAGTGTGTGCATGTGTGTGTGTGTGTGTGTCTAGCTGTTTTTTCCCCTCACCCATTTGTGGGGGAAGCTGTTATTTCAGAATCCTTTAAATAACCCATGTGAGTTTTGCCCTTATAAATTTTCATCACCCTCTGTTAATAAAATAATCTATTTTTCTTAAAAGCAATTTGGCTTTACTGCTTTGACCTTTACCCAAGTCATGAAAGGTTTATTGTTGACTCCAAATAATCCACCCTAGAAAGAAACTTAATTTCTCAAATGCTGTTGTAAAGCTGAGTTTGAAAATGACAAGTGGGCAACCAAATTGCAGGAAGAAATTCAACAGACACAATGTAACATGTGTGCAATTAAACAGTGAAGGGGGTAGAATTTCATTGTATACAGAACAAATCCTTTTATCAGCTGGCATTTGATCATCATTTACAAGTTTTGTGGTTAAGTATTTATACACAGTGAACTTATTTCTGCCCTTTCTGGTAAATCTTGGCTGTTTAAAATAGAAAACAGATGCTGGCAAACAATCCTGGTTTTTGTAAACCTATGTTTTGGTGAAAATCTTGATAGGATACTTTTGTCCACGTTTGCTTGCACGCTTCCTGCTTCCGGTCGCACCTGCTTCTGCTTTTCTCTCTGGAGATAAACAGCAGCAGCAGGGAATAAATTCAGTGCAGGCTATGGGATTTGACCTGCCCCTGCGGCCCCATTAGTGCCTTTGCTGCTTTTGCTGCTCAAAACATTGAGCACATGCTGTTTCCCCCCCAGCAATTCCTTTTCTTCTCCCAGCTGCCTCCAGATGTTTCAGCTGAGTGTCACCCTCCATGTCAGCTGCCTGCAACTCCGTCCCTGGTTTTCTCTCCGTCTGCAACTCCGTCCCTGGTTTTCTCCTCCTCCTCTGCAGTAATCCGAAGCCATGCAGTCTCTCCTGAACAGTTTTCTCCACCTTTCCTTCCACGCTGAATCTCTTCATCTCCAATATGGACTGACGTTCGTATGAAAGTTTAGCAGCCCAACTCAGCTTAGTTGTCCCTATTTCCGATTGTACATTTCCCTCCCTAACCCCCACACCTTTGAGAGCTGAAGCAGCCGCAGCCAAGCAAGGCGCCGCCATCTTGATTCTTTTGCCAAATTCCACATTTAAAAAAAAAAACTGTCAACATGGCATGGTGTGGTATCTTTCAAAGGTTCATATGCAGACAAGCATTTCTGAGGCAATGACTCACATAGCATATGAATACATCCATTTGGAACATGATTACTCAAAATAGGATCCCTTGTTTTCATCAGAATTTTCATCCAAACTCCTTGAACAGAAGCCTGCATTCTCTGGACTGCACAGAACAACTCCATCATGGAAAATTCTGAAATAGGGGGGAAAATAATTTAGAGGGGCTTCTTAAATGAGAGGCTGTCATTAAACAGATCTTCATCTATGGTTAACTGAACTAATTTTAATTAATCTGTATAACAGTGAGCTAGAAATTAACCAGATGTGATGCATTTGCAGAACTTGCTAGATTAAACTGATAATTTTTATGGTTCAGTTCCATATGAATATAGCTGAAAAGACATGGAGAACTACCATTGCAGAAAGGGAGGAAAAATTCATGAGTTTAATAAATGTGTTTAATTAGAATTAGAATCAAAATGAAAAATGGAAATGGTATGGCCATTTGATAGAAAAGACTGTTAGCAAAGTTTTTCTCTAGCTGTGGATAAAAATTCAATTACAGTTGATTTCCAAACATTCAAGACCAGAACAAAATAAATATAGCATAACAGCATATTTTGTTGCAAAAAGTCAAAGTAACGGAGTGCATTATTCAGCATCATCATACAATGTACTCAGATCTTGTCATTTTGTGCTTGTGCTCTCAAAGTTTAAGTTTAGGATAGGTATTTATTCTTATCAGTAAGGAGTAAAACTAAATTTAGTAATTGATTAAGAAGGAGGAGATAGTAAATGTGTTCTTTCCATGTTGTTTTTATTTAAACTTCTTGCCAAAATTATATACAGAGAATAAAAACTGAGACTTAAACAAGTCCTTCAATATATAAACAAAGGTCAGACTGAGGTCAGCGGCTTCTTCAAAAATAGAAATAGCATCAATCACCCTTTTCCCATGAGCAAATCTATAATGATCAGTTAGCCACATAAAAAAATATCCAAAAATATTTTTCCCCTTGTGGATTGTTTTTGTGCTGTAAGTAATAGACCAAATCCCAAGATGTACTGGAAAAAAAGCAAATAAATAGTAATGGGCAAAGGTCAACAAGGGGAAAAAATGGTAGGAATCTGAGGGAGGATGAGAAGAGATAAAGGCAAAGCAGCTATACCGCATCCCCTTTCAGAAGTGGAGGAGATGGGACCAGAAGATTTTGCTGGTGAAGAAACCATAAGAGTGTGTAATGATCTCCAGCTGTTGAAATAAAAGGCCTATTCTGGGATTCATTAATAGAAGGAAAGGTCTCCAGACCCTTCATGGAGAGCTCAGACAAATGTGGTGATCAATTAAAAGCTGGGATAGGACACGGGCAAAGAAGATTATTTTAACATCTAGTCTTTGTGGAACACAGTTTTTTGTAACAATAGGCTGGGCCCATCAGAACACCACATGTTCGCCACAAAAGAAATCCTCCTTAAATATCATTCCACTAGTTGGGATAGAAGCTATTTACACTAAGTGGGTATATTTACACAGAACATCCCTCCTCTTGGATGTTCTCCAGATGGCAGAGAATTTCTGGTATGGGCAACAATTCAGTCCACCATGAACCCTTTGGCATTCTAAAATAGTATAGTCAGTTCTAACTTTTCCTAGCTTAAATCCTACCAAGCTATAAAAAAAACAAACCTAACTCAATAGAGTCAGTACCACAATAGAAACAAAAGCCCACTTTTTTTTTTTCAAAAAGTAAATGTGTGTTCATATGTATTCAGTTATTAAAGTTGGTAACACAGTCAGCCAGATATTTAGACTGGATTTGGCATGCCAAACAAATCCTTCCCAAGGAATTGGGATCTGAAGATGTTGTTTAATAATTATATAATTTAAAGATTTAATTCAAGTTTTAGTGACATCTGTGTTCTATGTAAATGACTTCTCAGTCTCACATTTGGTTAGCATACCCAACAATTGAGACTATTGTCCCCATATAGGCCTGTCCACTTAGACTAAAATCAGAGGCCTACGGATTCAACGTAATCAGGTACTGAATCACCCCAGATGAAAGTTGATGAGTTTTTATCTTTTTGTTTCAATGGTTTTTACATTTTCAGTACCTAATGTTACTACAAATAGCCAATTAAGCTATGCTACTACAAGCTCTGTACTTTACTTTGAGTGCAAAATATTAAGTTACAGGTTTTGGGAAATGGGTTATTTACATCTTTACTGGTTATAATTTAGAATTGTTAGTCTTATGTTTTATATTATTTTGGAGTGTTGTGGTAGAGGAACATATAATAATTATCCAGGAGTGTAATGCAGGGTTGATTCTCATGATAGATTATGATGAGAATAACAAAGAAACATGAACTGCAGTTGCTCCAGATAAAATATAATCTGGTTTATTTATATGTATGCTTCTTGGTTTATTTTCTTTTATGTGTCTGTATTTGGCTTTTAGAGGGTTGTGTCTTAAGAAATGGATTAGGTCAAGACTTGCCAATGTTAGATTAAACCCAATGAAATGAATGATACAGTCATAGCTGTGGGGCTACTCAGTAGTAAGGTTCACATAATACACTGAATCATAAACTAAACAACCACATTTTTAGTCTAGATTGTTATGTGCTCAGATGGTGAATCAGTGTGTTTCATGAACTCAAAACAGTGAAAATCGCAATGCTACCAAATGGACAGATGAGTTCATGCAGCTCTTTCATGTAAATGTTAAAAAGATTGAGAGTCTCAAATCCAGAGACACCCCACACACACACAACTGAAGGGCCACAGGTGTGATCTCTCCCCTATTGTCAACACTTACTGAGACCTATCACTGAGAAAGGAAGTATAGCACAGTGCCCACATCCCCATAGCTGTTCAAAAGGATATCATGGTCAGTACATTGAAAGCCACAGAAAAATCAAAGAGCACAAGGAGGAATACACCACCACTATCCCTGCTCTTCCAAAGGTCCTTGACAAGCACAACCAATCATTTCTCCATATTATATCCTGGCCTGAAACATGACTGGAATGGGTCCAAATAATTCCATTTCCTCCAAGGACTTTGGCAAATGCTGGCCAACCATCTTCTCAACCTTCACCACAAAGGAAAGGCTGGAAACTGGATGATAACTGTCCACAATGGAAAAGTCCAGCGACAGCCGCTTGAGAAAGAGTAGCAAGAAAAATATAGTTGTATTTGAAATACAAAATATTTCTGATATTCAACGCAAGTAGTCCTCACTTAATTTACTTTTTCAGTGTTGTTGTTAGTTCGAATAGTCACTAAACAGGGCAGGGCTGGGCTATAACCAAGGACTACTCTTGCCAAATTAATAATGGCTCAGTAAAATCTGCCCCTTTACTGTCTTAGATTGCAAATAAATACAACTGAAGTTTTCTGCTATGTATGATCACACACCAGGATTCATAAAGAATCAGTTCAAAGAAAATATCAAATTCAAAATACATCCAGAATCGTTCAGTCTAATCAGATATGACAACTAGCCAATAAAACTATGCCATTACTGGAAGCCAATTGAGTTATGGAAAAAGAATGAAAATCCTAAATTCAAGAGTAGAGTGATTCTCCATGAAGTATAGAAGAAATTTCTCAAATAGACAAAAGGACTCATATTTTAAGCACTTTCTGAAGCATTGGCAATAGGTTGGTTGGGGAGCACCTTTCTACAAACAATTCTTATAAAACTCATACCCACACAAGATGGAGTATCTTAACTGGGGCTTATGATCTACAGGATGGAAGTGAGATTAAAATTCCAAATCATGCAAATCCTTTGCATGGGAGCAAAGGAAATCATCACTCCTCTGATCTCAGCTTGTGATTTACAATATGTGCAGTGGAATGAATCAAGATATAAAGCCTTTTGATTCCGTATGCCCAGACTGTTATGATTCAAGATCTTCCACCAAAGTCAAAATAGTGCTAAACTAGCCCTCTAAGAAAAGCTGGAAAGTAGCTCTGTAAGAAAAGAAAATTAAGGTATTTCAGAGAAGCTGAAATATCAAGGAGCACTAATGTTTTGAAAAAGGATACAAAATCCTATGGAAATATACCTTTTTTGTCTTATTTACAGTACATACAGATACTAAGCAGTTTTGGCTTGGTTCAAAATCTTTGCCTGCAGGAATACCATGAGGGACCCAAGAATGGAATGTTAATGCAAAGTTGTCTGAAATATTTCAGTGGGGAGTTGGCTAAAGAAACATGTCTTACTAGGCTTCCTAGATTTATTGCTTACATTTTTCATATCTTTGTCCAAAGATGAGCTTTCTTTCTTTTTTTCTTTTCGCTTTTCATAAACACACACTGGTGTTCAGCCAGTTACAAAATTATACTTATTGAAGTCTACGTTTTGTGAGTAGGATTTGGGAACCCAATACATTCACAGAAGAAACAGATCCAAAAGAGACTCACATTTGAGAAAACGTTTTGCCAGTTTTCCCTCTACCATTTTCTTGTACCACCTCATCCATTTTTTCAGTGGGTTCCTACAGCCTCCAGAATATTTGTTTCTTCCAATGGGAAGGGTCAGCCAAAATAATCTGCCTATCTCATTTATTCCAAGAGAGTGCTCCAGAAGCAGACTTCCAGTCACAGACCTCAAAAATCAGCTATGAAAAATCCCAAACATAAGGTGGGAAATTTGCTCTCTTGCAGCAAAGCAATCTGTCAGAGCCCCTCAATAGTATTTGCCTTTAATCCTTTCCTTTTTCCCTTTCTTGCTTTTGCCTATGTATTTTCAGGGTTTGCCATACTATTGGGAGGAGGGTGCTTGCAGGGGAATTGTTATTTGCTTTGCTCTGCTCTGTACGAGAAGCTCTCCCTCTGGGCGAGAGGAATACGACCTGAAAACATCTGCCTTATCTCCAGACAACGGAGAGACCTTGAGAAGCCCAGTGAATCTCCAGCTTCTCATAACACAGTGGCACCTGTGGATTGGCTGGATTTCAACCGGACAGCTGGACACTGGGAGGAGGAGTTGTGAATTGCCTTTTTTATGTAATCCTTTACGTGCCAAATCTCAGACCTTGCTTTGCTCTCTAGCCATCACTAACTCTCAATAAAAAGTTCCTTTTGAGACAATGACTGTTTCAAGAGTTCTGCTTTCTTGGGAGATCTAGTTAAGGCAGGTCCTTACACAATCATTGCAGTGTTCCTAATTGAAAACAATGTGCCTGTAGCTACATTAGGCAATTGTATAGAGGCCACCTTCATTTTTTTCAGTGCCACAATGAAGTTTCTGTAGAAGTGTTCTAAAGGTATGTTCTGACAAAAATATCGGTATACTATCTGTACATTTAAAAGATACTATTTGTATGATGGCCCTTGAAGACTGCTTCTGGCCATTTAAAACAAAATCTTACCAGGTTTGCACAGGCAAAGTGGGACATAGCATGCTGGCTGAAGAATTCTGGGAGTTGAATTCCAAACATAAATTTGCTAAGATTGAAAAACACCAGACAAGATCTTTGAAAAGCTGTTGCTTTTAAGAAGTTCCAGGTTTAGAACTTGTTTTCAAAGGTAGTCCCTTCAGTCAAGATAGTAGGCTTTAAGGTAGTCTGGGAGTCTGAACCATTGGTAGGTGATTATCAAAAGTAACAGCTTGAAAATGCTGTTTTCCATGATCATTGATCCAGGCTGTTCCCAGACTATGAAATTCCTTGGCTAGGTCTGTTCGGCTACCAAGAAATAAACTGCATAATGTCAGTTTTCCAAAACTGACTTTAGACATCTTCAGGCTTAGTTCCAGCTTTCGATAGTTGTCACCCTCCAAGCATTCAATAAAACCACTTATTAAAAGTGTACTTCAAAAGGTTTTGCATCATCTTCCACTTGCTTGCTTTTCTTTGAGGAATATGGTTTTAATAACTAATGTATTTTATTTATAAGCCAAAACTATGTTGTTAGATCTGAAAGGAATAACAAAAAGTCACATGTTGAAGGTCATTCTATGTAAAATGACTAACTTCATGAGCATTGGAATAGTTTTTCCATCCAAAACTGTTTTATTTCTTTTTCACCATCATTTTTATCTATAAAGGAACTAATCACCTGCAGAGTTAAAAACTTTCTAGATTTAGCAATGATCTAAAACTTGAGAGAATTCATTTATTTAAATTTTTACAATGTCAATTTGTTTAATTTTTTGTTTGTTTTAGTTATTTGACATAGTATTTTAGCTTCTTTTTTTTTCCCCACCAAAACCATTCTGCCCATCAAGTTTAGAGCACCAATTAATTATGTCTGTTAATTTCTGTTGTCTCACTTTTTTTACTCTGATAAATAGATTAGATGTTACCTAGCCTGGTAACAAAACGTTCGTAAACCTATCCACAAACTTGGAGAATGAGATCTCAGCTGCTCTGAAAAAACTCCAGGCACTTCTGCATGGATCCTTCAATAATATGTTTAAATGATTTGGGAATGCTCTGTCTATATGGTTGTTTGTCTATTATATTGATTTATGTAGTGTAGCCACCCATCGTGCAATTATGATTCTGGGCAGTGAACACAGGTTTAAAATTAACAGGATGAAAATAGTAAATAATAACAATAAACAACAATAATAACACAATGGCTTGTACAGGCAATCAAATTCAAACCACACAACCACAACATGTCAGTTAAAGCCATAATGGGCTGTATCTATTGTGAGCTGAGCTTTACTTTTTTTTAACTTTACATTTTGTCTCAGCATTTTGCTACATTACTGGCATAGCAGTCAACACAGTGTTTGATTGTTTGTGCTTTTGAATTACAGCCTCAGCATTGAAGTATACAGAAAACCCACACACAGATCAGTATTTACATTTCGATTCTCACCACCCCAGGAGCACAAACTGGGTGTAATTAGAACCTTACACCATCAGGCTGAAGATTTGCTTATCAGCAAAGAGAGAAAAGAGGAAGAACTTGTGGATATCCTAACTGGGCCTTCATCAAATCCACAAAAATGAGCTCCTTCCAATAACAGACAAAAAAGAGAACAACAAACGGAGCAACATAGTCATTCCATATGTTGCAGGAATATCTGAAAAGCTCAGGAGGATTTTCAACCAACACAATATACATGCACCCAGGAATACATTAAGACAGCAGCTCGTCCACCACAAGGACAAAACACCCAGACACAAACAAAGCAATGTGGTATAGGCAGTGTAATGCAACAAGTCATGTGCAGACCTGTATATTGGGGAAACAAAACAACCAGTTCACAAACGCATGGCACAACACAGGAGAAGAAACTCATCAGGACAGGAATGAGCAGTTCAGCTGCATCTGAAAGACAAAGGTCACTCTTTTGAAGACAGCAAGTCTATATTCTGGAGCGAGAGGATCACAGGTTTGAAAAAGGAGTCAAAGAGGCCATTTATGTTAAAACTGAACAGCCTTCCTCAACAGAGGGAGAGGGATACAACACCACCTATCTCCTGTTTACAATGCAATCCTTTCAGCAGTCCAAAGAAGGTTCCACACCCGTTTATGCCCTGATTCAGGTGACTCTACAGATAAGTAGACTCTCAATGACTCTCAGCTAATGACCAATCTTCAGAGTGCTAACCACCAGATGACTGCAAAAAATATAAATCCTTCCACTCCCTACCAATCAGTTAGAACTGAAGGAGTTTTGGGGATAAGAAGTGAAACTTTTTCAAAGAAAAAAAAAAGCAAGAAAGTCTAGTTGCCTTTTGGAAAATGCACCTTTGGGAAGACAGAGAAGCTTCACACACAGCTAAGTTAAGCATGAATTGAATCATGAAGCTGCTATAGAAACAAGTATTCCAGTGACACTGTTACCCACTTGTGAGAACAGTGTGCAAGTATGTCTCTCTGTGTGTGTTATGTGTGTGTGTTTGTGAATGTGTGTGTGTGCATGTTCAGAGCATGTTCCATTCACTCTTCAACATCTTGGTCCCTTTCTCCTCTCTGATTCTTTGTTCCTATCTGTTGCAAAAAAGAAGAAGATACTTTGATCCAGAAACCCAGCCAACCAGCCAACTATGTCTTGTTTTAGAAGCTTCCATTCCATTCCTGACCTCAGTGTTGTTTATTCTTTTGTTGACTTACTAATTACTATTCTATTGTTTTCAATCCCCATCCATCCCCGTAGAAGTATTCTTCTAATGTTTGGCTGAGGGGGGATCTTGCATTGTTGGTTTTCTCTTCTGAAGGTCTGTTGTGATTTTGGCAACACAAAGATTCACATTTGGAAAAATAAATTTTAAAAACCTCAGCCTCTGAAATTCTGCATTTGTTAGTCCTATCAGATGTTTATGACTGCCCCCTGTAAAATCTTAAGGAACTTGGAAGGCTTTGCTTGAGAGTCATAAAATGTTATTGTTAGGTTTGCCTTATCATGATTTCGAATGGGGTTGTTTATACATGGCAGGGAACCAAGTACAAATAAATTGTCACAGCCAAGGTCACCCATGATAGAACTTTAGCTCCTCCATGCCTATTGTATTGTTTAGTGTTTAATATAACAGGGACTCAGAAGAAGGTTCACATTCTAAAGCATTGGTCTAGTTTAAAAAAAATCAAATAGTTTTGTCAGTAAAGGGATTGGGGCTGTTTTAAAGACACCATTTCACTATCATATATTTGGCAAAATTAGTTAGGTTTTTTATGCAAAACATCTGGATCTATTTGATTTCTTTTGTAAGTAAGGGCAGTGGAAGTCAATAATACTGGTTCCCAGAAAGACTGCACACTCAGGACTTCTTTGGGAAGGACTTTTATCTTAGGAACACAGTTATGCTGAATCAGTCCAAAAACGTTGGCACAGTAACAACTTCCAGGGTTTAGACTTCTTTTTTACTGTTTACTGGAGTTTCCAGCGTTCAAACTAGGTACTTTCTGAACGCCACACAGGTGTTTCACTACTGAGTTACAGTCCTGGGTCATTGCTTCCCACTTAACTCTTGGAGATGTTTTACCCTGGAATGTGGCAGAAAGTTAATACTGGCAAGGCTTCTTTTGTTTGTCTCATCAAAGGTGTTTTACTCATAAATGGGATTTCCATGTGTTAGCAATCACCTAAAGCAGGGGTCCTCAAACTTGGCTACTTTAAGACTTGTGGACCTGAACTCCCAGAATTCCCCAGCCAGCCATGCTGGCTGGGGAATCCTGGGAGTTGAAGTCCACAAGTCTTAAAGTGACCAAGTTTGAGGACTCCTCACCTAAAGCAGTGTTTCTTAGTCTGATGGCTAGGAAATTCCGTGAGCTAAAGTGCACACATTTTAAGTTGCCAAGGTTCAGAAACATTCACTTAAAGGATTTTATTTTTATTTATTTATAAATTTTATTTGCTGCCCATCTCGTATTTAATGACTCTGAGTGGCTTACAACATAAAAAACATTGAAAGACATTAAAATCATCCATTGTAAAAAAAAAAAACCACACACGATAAAAACATTAACAAATAAAATCATGGACACAAGATGGCAAAGAAGGGAACCAAACACACATGGAGGGCTTGAATTTTAATCAGTCAACCACCTCCAGTATAAAGCTCCCCCACTGAGTCCCCAAGTCTCTGGCTGAGTCAGGACTTAAGGCTTTTTCGAAACGTCAGGAAGGTAGGAGCCAATCTCACCTAAGGGGGTAAGATGTTCCAGAGGGCAGGAACCATGACAGAGAAGGCTCTTCTCCGGATCCCGCCAGTCAAAATTCCTTGGATGATGGGATCTGCAGTATGCCCCCTCTGCCAGTGCAGGTGGAGTGGGTCAGTCCCATTAGGGTGAGGCATATAGGACGTAATTGCCTTTATTACTGTGATTACCAGGCATATAAATGTAATAAATTGTTATTCTTCATCATCATCATTATCAAAATTACCTACTGACAGAGGATTTTATGGCAAGGTAGAAAGGACATCCTATGGAAGAATAAACTGCCTCCTTTGAGGATATCTCTGATGATGAGGGTTTGGTCATCAGATGAAAAGACACCCGGACATGATCATTCAAAACTGAAGTGGATCACATGTCCTGGGGAAACAGTGTGAGGAAGGAAGGCTAACTGCCACGTAGCAGCTTTGTTCTACTATTGCCTATGGCAGAAATGCAATAAAGTCACCAGGAACAGAAATTTCACTCTTAAAACCTATTAACACCCCCAATAGGAACTGGTTCTCTTTTCACCAGCCCTCAAGATGCTGCACAAAATGTGAAACCAACATAAAGTTGTATAACCTATTCCACACATATGTTTTGTGTACACACATTGCACATTTTTCTTGCTGAGAGGATCATGGATTGTTGCCCCACAAATATATCCCACTACCCTCTACTGTTTCCACCCCTATTCCCCAAAAATAATAGTCAATTTCCCAAGTGTAATGATATCAGCAAAAATTATTTAAGAAGGCCGGGGGGGGGCAGAAACTGGTTTTTTAAAAGATGATTACTACTGTTCCTGCATTAATTGAAATTCTCTTTCTGAGAGGTAAAATGGGATTACTATACATATAAAACTGAAGTTGAATCCAATTAAGTTCCAGTTATATTTAAGAAATAAACCAGCTTTTGCTTTCTGCCATGGGTTTTCCGAGTATCCAAACTGTAACCATATGTTTTGTAGCAAGAACTGTTAGATCCATATAAACATATACAGACTGTGCTACATTAACAGTCCAGGTGTCAACAATTTTAGCTTCTCCAAGAGAATACAATATAGGTAGTGATCTGTACTCACGAGACATGTATGGAAAGTTGCTGGATTCATCTTTTCATATTTATTCCAGCATTTTGCAGTCCTACTTTCTTAATTAATCTATTGTTAATCTGTATTGGCAAGTCCAGGTTTCCTCTGAGACAATTAAGACAGTCTTTGAAGCAACTGCGATATAAGGCATCAAGCCATATATTTTCTAAAATAAACAGATCAAAGGTTTGGCCTTCCTTTGATATGTGTCATAGATCTTCTTTCCTAAGATTTTTATCCCTCCTTTACCATCTTGACACACTTTAATTAACACATTACCATCAGCCAGCTCATGAGGGAGTTAGCAAACAGCTCTGGTATGAGCCAGGTAAATATATAATTACTGACAAAATAGCCCTTCTTAGCAAGTCAAGCACTTGGTAACTGGGAAAATGCACAGCTATGCACAGCTTTAATCCTGTACCGTGCTACCTCCTCTGCCTCCCTGATCATAAGCAAAGAAAAACACTTGATTACCAGAATGATGGAACAATTACATTCCAGAGGAGTAGCTGTGTGAAAGCTACTTTTCAGGAAGCATATCTGCAGGGGTAATATAGCTTTGCTTCTCTTTTATATGGTATATCTTGCCATGAGGAAGAGGAGAGAAGGAATGCCACCTAGAAAAATAAACCACATTCCCCAAAGACAAAGAACGTATTTAGGATCACAATTAACAGTTCCAGATACTTGAAGCAGGCAGTTCTAGAAAATGACACGTTTTATTTTGCCAGGGAAAATGGTTAGGAAACAGAGTGTGTAATATCTTAGAACGAATGCCCAAGTATCCCAGCTAGGCAAATCCAAATACTGGAAATGGCTTTTGCCAATAAGATGAATGTATGTTCTGGCTAGAAAAGAAGGCAAATTCCCAAAGGCCTAAAGCAGTGGTGGCGAACCTTTTAGAGACTGAGTGCCCAAACTGCAACCCAAAACCCACTTATGTATCGCCGGGTGCCGAGTGGGCGTGGCCCTCTGGGTAGGCGTCGCCCGCTGGGTGGGCGTGGCTACGGTGGTCACGGCAGACTGTCTGGGTGTGGCCAGGGTGGGTGTGGCCAGCGCGGGGGAAGAAGCGGCGAGGAGGCTCTGCGCCCAGCCAGTCCAGCCCAGCCCAGTTTGGATGCATGGCCGTGGAGCAATTTTGCGGGCCCCCAGCAGCCCGATCCGGGCTCCGGAGGGTTGGAAAAGGCCTCTGGAGCCCGGATCGGCTGTGGGGGGGGGCGCAAAATCGCTCTGCAGCTATAGATCCGGGCGGCAGAGGCCTTTTCCAAGCCTCCGGAGCTTGGATGCATGGTCACGCAGCGATTTTGCGGCCCCCAGCGGCCCGATCCGGGCTCCGGAGGGTTGGAAAAGGCCTCTGGAGCCCGGATCGGCCATGGGGGGGTGAAATCGCTCTGCAGGCATACCTGGACTTGCACTGGCAGCTTTCGTTCATGCAACCTGCGTTGTATGACAAAAAAAGCCCTGCCTCCACCATCCAGCCCGGATCTGCCCCGCTCTTGCAGCTGCTCCGACTCTCAGTGCAGAGAGAAAGAGAGCGAGAGTGCTGGTGCACGTGGAGAGGGGGAGGGGAGCAGCCCAGCCCCGCCTTCCTCTGGAGCAATGGCGCGCGTGCCCACAGGGACGGCTCTACGTACCGCCTGTGGCACGCGTGCCATAGGTTCGCCACCACGGGCCTAAAGTAACCTTGGAAAGTCTTAGTCCTCCTGTAGGGAAAAGGCTGGTTTAAATCATAATAGACCAGGTCTTTAAGATTGCATAAACACCGACAGTAAAACATGAAAATATATCCTAATCAAAGTCAACACTTGATGACTGCATAGAAACAACTAATGTAGCTTTCTTCACAACAAGACAGAAATGGTTCTCCATGGACCTCTTCCAATATGTTATTGACTTACTAATCTGACCTGCAGCCCTAAATATTGCCTGGTGTTCTCCCATCCAAGTACTAACCATGTATTAGCTTGACAAGATCAGCTGGAAGTTGCCGTAGGTCAAGACATAACCACAGGAAGCATTGCAGTGTATGCACTGAGAAGGAGAAAGGAGAGGTAACAAATGACTTTGGGACTTAATGTATTCTTGTGTTCTCTCTATCTCTCTCCTATCCTAAAAAACCTGTTTGAAAAACAGGTATATCCAAAATGCAACAGGTAAATGCAAAATATTAGGCTGTTAAATATCTATTGTTGGAGAGATATTTGGTGTTTATTATTGATTTCCATTTTTCTGTTCTCTTTTACTATCCCTGCAATAGTTCCATATTCAAGTATTGATGTTGTGGCAAATACATGTTTGTGTGCCATCCTGATTATAAGGTAGCTCTATAGTCATATGCACACATATATCTCTTGGTGCTCACAACCTCCAATTATTATGTTCTTGTTAACTTATTTATAAATGATCCAGCCACAACAAACTAATCTCTGTAGTACCAAAGCAATATTTGTGTACATTTGCCGACAAAGCAGCTAATGAAAACTAAAGACTTTGTCCAGATTCTTGGAAGGTCAACTCTAAATATAGTCAAAATATGTCACATTACTTTGTATTAGCTTGCCTACTTCAGTGAAGCAACAAGAATGGAGGGAGAGAGACAAATCTTATATTGAATACATATGTTTTAAAAAACATTCATTCAAAAATACTATCTGCATCATAGCATTGTTCATGATACAATACTCAGAAATACATTTTAAATAATTTGGCTAGGTTTATGCTATTTAGTAAAGGAGAGAGAAAAACTACTCAACTTTTCAAAACACAGCAATGAATATGATTAATCATTCATTACATGAACAGTCATTAGAATAATTCTTACTCTTTAGTTTGCTATCTGTTCCTCTAGATGAGTTCTTGTGTACTATAGGCCACCTTTGTATCCAGCAAAGCTTTGAAATTAATTACTGAAAAGATATAAAAATATACTTAAGAGTAAATCCATTAGACCTATATAAACATTAAGTCAAACCAATTCCCACTTCCTATCCAGCACTATAATTTTCAAGTAAACAATAGTTGATATCACAATTCTAGACATGTCTCCTCAGAATACATCTTATGGGGATCAGTGAAAATTATCTCAATTAGTTTTATAAGATACGTCAGCTAAATACTTTGCGATTTTGTTCACAAAATTAAATGTGAGAGAATCAATGACATGCAGGTAGCTGAGTTAATAGTACAGTGGGCCCATTTCTACTTAACTTATTTCAGTGTTATATTAATTCAACCATGTACCTTCCCCCCCCCCCAAACTGCCCCAAAGAATTCTGGAGAGATGAAAACATATGCTTACATATCTCTGACCTTTCTCATTGATTATGGCTTTACTTCAGATTCTTGTGAGTAAACAGAATGCCTTTAAAACCACCTTATTACAAGGTTACAAATCTGCCTGGCAGTAAACATAGATTAAAAGCTGTTAAAGCGAAGCTTACCTCCTGGCTAAAAGGCAGGGAATTGTGCTATGACTTTTCTTTCCCAATTTCCCCCTCTCTGGCTTCAGATCCCAGTGAAAACTTTTAACACAAACTGAATTCATGTAAATAACCCTGAAGCAGTTTAAAAACAAACTATGAAATCTCACACAGGCCAACTCCTGGTGATACAGTTTGACAAGTAGGATCTAGAGTGTTCCATAGCTCTCTGTGAAAGCTGGAAAAGGTCTTTCCTGGCCAGTTGTTGATTCTTCTCAAGCAAGCAAAGGAAGGGGGTCCTTATTTGGACAGATGTCGGTTGTATATCACAGGCAGAAATCCTAGCAGTATGTCAAATCCTCAGCTGTTTATACTGGAATTTTTCTTTTCCTTTCTTTCCCCTTCCCAACCTCAATTTTCCAAGCAACTTTTAACCATTGCAAAAGGATTTTTTTCCCCCCAAGTGTTCATTCAACTGATTCACTAAAAAGTCAGGATATGTGGAAATTCTTGTGCTAGTAAGCAGAACTGGATATCTTTCTAAAAATGATTTTTTTAGAGAGGCACAGTTTAGATAGCAATGCAATGCTTGGGTCAGATCAGAGTGGACACCACTAATCAGCGAAATATTCATCAAGGTCCATATCCTGGGAGAAGGTCAACCACCAAGAGCTGAGCTGGGTCAACATTCCATTCAATGGTACTCCACTTGCCTTCCCAGCCTTTGGCTCACAGAACGTAAATGAACAGCTGTCCTACAAGGAGCAGTTACTGTTATAGAGCTCAAGGTATGTAGAATCCCACATAACTGGAACCAGCAGTTGCTCAAATGTACCAAAGACTTAGTGAATTATGGGGGAAGTATACCAAAGGCTTACTAAAAATCAAAAACAACATAGTCTAATCTTATCTTTTAGACCAGGGGTAGGCAACCTTGGCTCTTTTATGACTTGTAGACTTCAATACCCAGAATTCCTGAACCAGCCAGGCTGACCCAGGAATTCTGGGAGTTGAGGTCCATGAGTAATAAAAGAGCCAAGGTTGCCTACCCCTGTTCTAGACTGATAATCCCCATTGAGTCTAAAACCAACTATGATAGAAGTTACCACTATAGGTAAGACTATTTCCTGTCCCTCAATCTAAATTTTAAACATTTAAAGAACGGTTGAAATTATGATCCTTTTCAGTAAATTATCTCAGCTCAAAATTCTGGACAACCATCTGAAATGATATAGGGTTTCCTGCCTGAGCAGGGGGTTGGACTAGAAGACCTCTAAGGTCCCTTCCAACTCTATTATCGTTATTGTTGTTGTTATGCTACTTTATCTAGGACAGTTCTATTATAGAAAGCATATACTTCCCTTTCACTCACTAAAATGAAAGACAACTAATGACAGTGAAAACTATAAAATAACCAGCTTCTTAGAAATCATACTTAGACAGCACTAACAAAAGCAGATGATAACAATAATAATAATAATAAAGTTGGAAGGGACCTTGGAGGTCATCAAGTCCAACCCCCTGCTCAGGCCGGTAACCCTATACCATTTCGGACAAATGGCTGTCCAGTTTCTTCTTAAAAACTTCCAGTGTTGGAGCATTCACCGCTTCTGGAGGCAGGTTGTTCCACATATGATCTAGATCATATGACATAATTAATCCAGGCTGTCCTAACTGATTACAATGCATTTGGAGTACTGCTTTAGAATGGTTCAACATTGCCTGTCTTGGACTCTGATGGGATCTCTTTCACCATATCTCCTTAAGCAGAGGCAAGGAGGGATGTTGGCATTGCAAAATTTCTCCACTGAGCAAAAGGCTGGACTCAAGGAATTCTAAAATTCCTTCGAGTTTTACCATTGTACAATTCTGTTTCTGTCAGTCAAAGCTGAAAATTGTATTACACAGAACCATGCAGGGAGAAACTGCCATGAAATTCTTGATTTCCTAAATATTAAAACTACATTCTGGACTCAGTGAAATATTGTTTTTAACTTGATTGTGAGGACACTGCAACAATCATCATAAGTGTGAGGTCTTTATTATAAGTCACTTTTTTCAGAGCTATTGTAACTTTGAACAGTTGTTAAATGGAAGGTCATATGGCGAGGACTACTTGTTCTTGCAAATCTTTGGCAGAAGAAATACTTCCCCAGAACACAGAAAGGAGGTTATATTAAACCCAGAAGCCTAAGTAAAAAGAGTGCTGAAACGGAAAAGAATGTATAGAGGCTCACCAGCCACCTCCAGCACCAGATGTAAATATTTATCTGGCAGCCTCTAGTGAAAGATGTGGACCAAAATCATGAAAGCTTCAACATGGCTGCCCTCCAGGGCTCTGAATTTTCTCAGCTGATGGTGTGGTGATGGCTGGGCAGGCAAGCACGTGCTTTGCTGAAGGATATATAACATCACACAATGGAACAGCCAAAGGAGAAAGTGTGGGAATGCAGTCTGATTCTAACACCATGGTTTAATGAGTTGAATAAATGCTCTTTTGAAAGGGAAGATACTTTTTAAGACGGCATGCATGAAAGTGAGGGGAAAGTTTTCATGTTACTGCAACTTTAGAATTCTTTCCCTGAAACTGTAAATTGTATGCAATTTGCATACTTTGTCTTCTGGATTGCTTAATACGCAGACTAGCTGTGTTGTCACTTCTGAACTGCAACATGTCCCCTCACTTAAATGGTATGCTGTATGTAAGAAATGTACACAGGCACTCAGTCAGAAACGTCAAGTAAAATGTTGAATAGAAATGGGGGGGGCGTCATGCTCTGTGAAGTCTTGAAAGCAGAGGGCTAGATCCATCCCTTCTTACTAGTGCCAACTAGAACAGCCCTCGGAGTAATGGGAATTACTGCAATATAGAGCTCTCTACTGCCAGGTTCTGAAGACTGTCCAAAGGCTGTTATGATCAATGATATTGAATGCCACTAAGGAACCAAGCTGGGCCAGGAAGGTCATACCTACCACCTGATCATGATCCTGCCAGAGACCATCCATTACTGCAATCAATGTAACCAGATCCTGAAAGGGTCCAGATAACCTTTAGGGCCCTCTGAAGTTTTCAACCATTATCAACTTCTCATTAACTTCCCCCTCCTCAAAGAAGCAATTGGATATTATCTTTGCCATTACTTGAGCCACTGTAGATACCCTAAAGTGGGCCACTCCAAGTGTTTAATCAGACACATTCTTCATTTTTGGAACAGAGGTGCCTTTTCAGATGCTTTTTTCCCCCTGGATCTCCTCAGCAAAGGAACCCACTAGAGACTAGACAGTTCAGGTGCAGTCCAATCCAAGACTATCAATGTTCCTTCTTTCTCAAAGGGACTCAAAATCTTGGACAAATTGCTCACCAAAGATTCTGCAAGCACCTCAGGCTTTTGCTATTGAACAACATGAACCAGAGTGCAAGTATTTCTTCCTGGAATGATAAAGGAGTCTTCATGTGCAAAGATGCAGCCATTATCAGTTCTAATAGATTAGTTTTGTTCAAGGGGATCACTCAGACATACACCTTGTCTGCTATTTGTACTCTAAAAGCAGGAATGATTTTCAAATCTCACTCACTCAAGACCTGATAAGAGATAAAAGAAAGCTGGTATTCTTCTCTGGCTGAACTTGTTGTGTCTATTACAACAAATAAACATTTTAAACCTTCTTTATATCTGGCTATTGATGGTTCTAAGAACAATTCAGAGACAACCTACTCTTGTAAAATCCACCAGAAGGCACTTTATTGGACAATATCTTGCTAACAATTGTCTGCTGGTTAAGTTAAAACATGCCTGAGATATGTTTGAATAGGGTTGTTTTTTTTCCAAAATCTGCCACCATTTATCAATTGCTTTCTCAGTTGTAAGAACACTGCTTGAATAGGCTGAAATGTTAGTAGGGTTTTTTTTGCAATACTGATGCAGGAAAAATTAAATGGTTATACCCACAGGCTATAAAAAACAAGAGCTTGTAATTGTCTGGGCTGAAAAATAGATTTGTTAACATTTTTTCTTAAACATTTAAGTTTAAGAAACAATTAGTAGTCTGGAGAACGTCCATAGGAATTAATGAATTGTCCACCTTGATCTTCTGAAAGGGAGATGGTATGCAAAGAGAGTGTGGGACCAGCAATCACACAGGCCTTTATAGCACACGTTCGTCTGAAAACCTGTCAAGGGAGAAAGGCCATTTTTGACTAAGTATTTGCAGCTAGCGTATGTTGCATATAGTCAAATAGAACATTTTCAGTAGCAGGATGTTAAAATAGCAGGTTTCACCTGAGGCAAAATTGTAGCTTCACAGTCATTTTCCCAGAAGCAACTGGCATATTTTGTTTCTGATCTGACTTTGTCTCAGCAGCAATGATGACAATATGATTCTTATATCCAAATATGAAATGAGGCTGCTGATCCTTAGTATTAAAAACCTGTTATTCGATCCATATACTGACAGACAGCACAGCAAAGATACATTGATGATCCATGATGCATTGCTCCACATTATAGAAGTATAGAAGTGTGCTGAAGCCCACTGTGATGTTCAGTAGTGAAATGTAGGGTTGTTTGGAGTTTTTTGGTGTGGCTTTCCTAATATATGGTCTAGCTGTATACTATTATTTTAAAAGTAACTCGAGGCGGAGAATATACATTATACTCCTTTCCTCCTTATATTTTCCCAGCAACAATCCTGTGAGGTGAGTTAGACTGAGAGAGAATGACTGACATAAGGTCAGCCAACCAGCCAGCTTTCAGGCCTAAGATGGACCTAAAACTCCTGATCTCCTGGTTTCTAGGCTACCTCAACAGTATAGTGAACCACAGTGATCTTCTGAAGTCAAGCCAAATCATTTTAATAACATGGCCAGATTTGCATGAATTGGTTTCTGGTGCTCTGGATTATTGAAGTGCATTTGTTCTTATCTGCATAATTTTTCTACACAATGGAAGGTTGAATTGTTACTTTGGTAATAGAGCACTTGGTTAATGTGGTTGTTTGTTGATAGACTTGCATTTTTAATTTGCTATTGTTTCCTCTGCTGGTGAGGATATCCTAGAAGGGCAGTATATTGCTTTCTTCTGCCTTTGTGAATTGTATTCCTTTGAAGATGCTGTTGATTGCTTCATATGTCTTTAGTTAGTCCTATTTTATTATGATGAAGGAGTTGTTTACATATCAGATCCATACTTTTGATTGTATGCATGGGAGTGCTACAGTTTCTATAGTACATGCTATATTATGGTCTCTGTTATGAGTCCTGAGAATGGTAATCCTATGGGTGTTCCTCTAATTTGATGACTTTGCCTGTGGTTTGGTAAATGATGTATGATAATAAGGATAGCACACTCATTTACAATTTCAGAGGTATTACAATAAACAGATGCCCTCTTTTTCATTATTTCATAACTCTGGAGCAACCATTTTCCAGAGTCAAGGATCTGAAGAAAAACAGTTCCATAAAGTTCTGCTTCTTTGCACCCTTCCTGTTTAACTATAAGAGCAACACTAACTTGGCTTCCTTGTGTTCTCTGTCACAACTCTTTTAACTTTTAACCTAAAGAGAGCTTGCTTTCATTTATTTTGTTTAAGATGTCCTTTTTCTAAACTCCAAAATGATGAAATAGAGATATTTCATTCAAGATCATTTTTTTAAAAAAAATATATGAAAATACTTATAGGTCATATATGCAATAATAGCAGTCATACCTTCTACAATGCATTAAGAATAATTTGAGATCTTTTGGTAACTTTCAGAGCAACTGGACAAGTTTCTTTCAGAAACCAAGCTTAAAACATGAACCATGCATGTTTGGGTCAGATTAAGAGAATTTAAGCAACCTCTCTTAGGTTAACAAGATGCATTTTTCCACAGATTCTATCAATGACATTCCTGCCCAAAATAAACAATCATATAATGATTATCTGGGAGCTTTAATTCAACATCCAAGACATGTATCCTGTAGATACTGTCTTAAACTGTCTCAGAACTGGGGCACACAAGATGACTTATACAGCTTCCTGGTGTCGTCTTGGTGATTTATAATCTACTTCAGCATCAACTTGTAACCCAAATTATATTTAAGGGTTATATAATTTGGCTGGTTTCCTATCAGCCCAGCACATTCCTGAAAATAAAAATCCAAATATAGTAGGTATTGTTTTAGCCACATCTTTATATTTTTAGTCCTAGGATTTACCAAAAATCACAAGCTTGCATTGTAATATTTATTTCCAATCTCAGCCAATCACTTGCAAAACTACACTAGTAGCTAGTGGTAGTGCTTTAATGCCAAGATCCTGCTTTTTTTTTTTTTTTTTTTGCCATTTTTTGGCCTGGTCACCAGAGGTTACAATGATGCATGCAAGTCTTTAAAAATATAAACAAAATGTTTTATTGTCAGGTTACATGGCATCATCATTGCATAACTATCTATAAAATATATAAAAAATAAAATCTAAACCTAAAAGAAAAAAGGTTTAGGCAGTAAGTGTACCATTCTTATTCATTATATTAACTGATCAGGAGAAAATCTCTTACAAAGATTAAAGATTTGTTGAAAGAAAAATCTTCATCAGGATACGGTCCAAGCCGGGAATAAACAAAATGGAGACTGCTTTAGAAAGAAGGTTGTAGTTTATTGAAGAGCAGAGCCAGACAGAAATGTGGCTCTGGGAAAGCTGACCACATGTAGCTGGGAGTGGTGGGTTTTTATACCTTATTGGGAGCTGAAGTCCACAAGTCTTAAAGTTGTCAAGATTGCAGACCCCTGGGCTAAGGCACATCTTCACTGCCTTTATATGGTGCCTGTCTCCAAAAGGTTCTGCACAGAGTTTTTAGGGGACCTGAAATTAGGCAGTTTAAGAAGGATGTTGCTATTTCAAACCAACAAGAACTGAACATAAAACTTCTGACCCTATACAGATCAAGCCAAGTCCAGTGCCATCTAGTGACAAAATTATTTAATGGAACTGGTCACAAATTTGGGAATGGCTTTGCTTTATCTTCATATCAATCCTGTAAGGTAAGAATGTCTTGGGAAAAATGTGTGATTATTCACAACTGATGCTCTCCATTTTGTTCCCTGAAGTAAAAGGAGAAAAGGGGTGAAACAGACGTGTTCATGGGGAGAACAAAATCTACAAGATGGAGGATGCAGTGTCAGGATCAGGCTATGCCCGAAGCTTCTGAGTGAGGAAATGGTGAACGATGTAAAAATTACACCACGATGTAAAAAAGATGTTGAGACTCTAGAAAGAGTACAGAGAAGAGCAACAAAGATGATTAGGGGACTGGAGGCTAAAACTTACAAGGAACGGTTGCTGGAATTGTGTATGTCTAGTTTAATGAAGAGAAGGACGAGGGGGGGACATGATAGCAGTGTTCCAATATCTCAGGGGCTGCCACAAAGAGGGAGTCAAGCTATTCTCCAAAGCACCTGAAGGCAAGACAAGAAGCAATGGATGGAAACTAACCAAAGAGAGAAGCAACCTAAAACTAAGGAGAAACTTCCTGACAGTTAGAATAATTAATCAGTGGAACAACATGCCTCCAGAAGCTATGAATGCTCCAACACTGGAAGCCTTTAAGAAGAGATTGGACAGCCATTTGTCTGAAATGGTATAGGGTTTCCTGCCTGAGCAGGGGGTTGGAGTAGATGACCTCCAAAATCCCTTTCAACTTTATTATTGTTATTGTTATTGTTATTATTAAATATCTCTGAAGAAGTGAAGATAACAATAGTCAGGACTTACCGATCAGCTACATGTCTGGTCTAACAGAATCTCTCTGAATAAAGGAGAGGACAAGAGATATCCCACTTGTATTCTGAATGGCAGCTCCTCATGAAAAGAGCATTGGACATAGTGGTGGGATTCAGCCAGTTCGCACCACTTCGGCAGAACCGGTAGCTATTTTTTTGTTGCCCAGGCCCAGAATGGACTTCTGGAAGCAGCATCCACACAGAGAACTGGTTGTTCACATATTTGAATCCCACCACTGATTGGACAGCAATTTACTATGGATCTGAGTACCAGGAGATGAGGTCTCAACCCTTGTGGAGCCTTTAAAGCCATTAGCCTTACTTTCTAAACTGTTGAAATGTAATTACTTTAAAGTTTGCTGCTTGCAAATCACACACATACATTTTTAATGGAATCCAAAGCAGATACATTCATGAATTAATTTTTTCAATGAATAAAATGGGGAGTGTGTGTTGTTCATATAAGTGAGGTAATATTTCAGTATTATTAATATACTAGTATTAGTATTAAAATATTAGCCCCTAAAATCATTTTTAAAATGAGACAAAAATATCTCATTTATATGGCATGGATAGTATTTTGTTTAGGTTATTGAAAATAGGCTTGACTTCCCTTTAAGCTTTTCAAACAAGTATTTGTGGATATTAGTGGCTAACAATCATGAGGTCTAAGAATATATTTCACAATTAAGGTTACAAGTCATCAACTCCAAAATCCCAGCTAACCCATAGATGGCAGCAATGAAGGATTGTGTCTGATGCTTGTTTGATGCCATCTTGTTGTCTGAATTTTTGCAACTGACATCTGATACTTAAATGATCAGATTTTAGCCTATTCAAGTAGATTGTTCAGTAAGGCACATTTGCTGAAAATCTTTCTTCTGAGTAACTATTGTGCAGGAAAGGTTTTTCTTTCCTTCCTTCCTTCCTTCCTTCCTTCCTTCCTTCCTTCCTTCCTTCCTTCCTTCCTTCCTTCCTTCCTTCCTTCCTTCCTTCCTTCCTTCCTTCCTTCCTTCCTTCCTTCCTTCCTTCTCTGGCATCCAACTGGCCACGCTATTATTCCAGCCTTCTACAGTTGTGGGGATCTGGCTATTGAATGACTGAAATGGAATTAGCTGTAGGCCATGCACTTCTTTTCTCCACATCTCCCATGTTCAAACACTTTACAAACTTCTTTTTCCTTGGTTTCTTTCTTTTGTAGTTATTCAGAAGCTATACATTCTTTTCATTTGCAGCTTATATAGGAAAGCTTATTGAACTCTCTCTTGTTAAGCAATGAAGAGCCTCTGGAGTTTTTGAAAAAGAAAAGTTAAACTTTGCATTTCCTCACGTCCCCCTGGTCTTCTGCTAGAGATTACACCAGAGCATAAAAGAGAGGCTGCTGGGCAGCTGGGATTCATGCACACCCCTTCAGTTACATGCGGATAGCATATGATTGCCACTGAGGAGAAGCAAGGGGACTAGTGTGAATATCTCACAAAGCCTCAGTGTGCTCATGTTTTGATTTGTTATGTGAAAGGGCCTTTTGTCCTAGGCCAGAAAGGATGGTGAAGGGGCAAGATTAACCCTCAGAAAGCAACTCCCCCACACCCTAGACCTTTTTGTTATGTAAAGGAAAATCACTTTCCCTATAGAGTGTTTTTAAAATCAATATTGGAATAGAAATCCTCAAAAGACAATGCAATTCCACCTCCCTCATTCAGATTTTAGAACACCCCCCAACTCTCCAATGAGACTAACTCCCACCCATATGAGTAAGTATTGGATTGACATCACCTGAATTAATGGAGAGGTGAATGCATGAGCTATTTGGCCTTATACAGGCATCCCATGTCTAGGCTACAACAGCCGCTAGTCACTAGCCAGCGAGATCCTAATCTGAAATAGCAGTCATACACAGGGGTTGCCACAAAGAAGAGGGAGTCAAGCTATTCTCCAAGGCGCCTGAGGGCAGGACAAGAAGTAATGGATGGAAACTAGTCAAGGAAAGAAGCAACCTGGAACTGAGGAGAAACTTCCTGACAGTTAGAACAATTAACCAGTGGAACAACCTGCCTCCAGAAGCGGTGAATGCTCCAACACTGGAAGTTTTTAAGAAGAGACTGGACAGCCATTTGTCTGAAATGGTATAGGGTTTCCTGCCTGAGCAGGGGGTTGGACTCGATGACCTCCAAGGTCCCTTCCAACTTTATTATTATTATTATTATTACATCCCCCCTCCCCTGAGCTTTTCAGAGGATCATGGAATGTGTAGCATAAAAGGTGCAACAGAGAATACATTCATTTGCTTGGTGCATGCTCAAGGATAGCAGAGAATATTTGCAGACAAATCACGTTTCAGAGCTTCATGTAATGGGTCTTGTAGTTTGAAAAATGTACATTGCACGAGAAATTTGACCTTTCTTTGTGTCACTATTTCACTTACAAAGTTAAGGCTTGTCAACAAAATTCATGTTGTTACTCACCCTTGCCTCCAGCAAGAAAGAATTTGGTGGCCACTTTGTGCATCATTCTAGTGTCCTTCAGGGCAGATCTTAGGATGCAATTGGCTTCATCATCACTATTTCACTGGTGTGCTGGAATCAGCAACCATTTTGAAAGTAGGGTTTTCTGTTACACTGACCATCAGGAGGCACTGAATGATCTGTTTTGTTCTTATTGGGACTCTCCAGACAAAGTATTGTTATGCTACAGCAGGAATTCTGGGAGTTTGGGTCTTAACATCTTTTTGTATCTTCGTGACCAGAACTGGATGCAGTATTTCAAGTGTGGTCTCCCCAATGCAGTGTACAGTGGTACCATATTATAAGCAGCATGTTTATGTTTATGTTCACTTAAATAGTGACATGTAACAGTTAATAACATGGGTTGGTCACAAACCAATTAAACCAGATTCCTTCTCTCTATCCTATCTTTGATAACATTACATAGTAGGTTAGTAGGGCATGGGAATGCTATAGATATAATGAATGTAGACCTACACTAAACTTTTAATATAGTATGTCATTACATTTTTCATAATCATATGATAAAATATAGGGTAGATGATGTGTCTGCTTAATGGACTCACAACTGGGTGAATGACCATATTCAAAACCTGCTCATTAATGCCACCCGTCCATATTATACAAAGCTAGGAGGGATGAGTAGCCAGATCTGAAGAGAGACGATTCAAAAAGATCTAGAATTAGTGGTGAATATCTGTAGCTCGGGTGTAGGATGAAGGTGAAGGTTTGTTCTCGGAGCTTGTGGGTTGGTTTCTGAATGTTTCGTTACTAGGCTAGATAACATCTTCAGCAGATTTTGCTTTGCACCAATATAGTCCTTTGGCTGCTGCTGGTTAGTTGCTGAATGTGAGAAAAGCCATGCTTGATAAAAGTGAAAACTTCATGAGTGGAATGCTTACACAATGTTTCAACACTCAGCGGGGAGTCAGGTGCCCATTTCCAGCAGAAAAGCCTCCGTATTTTGGCACTGCACTCAGAGAGGATTCTTGGATAACACTCCCCAATAAAAAACAAACCAAACCAAACCCTGAGTATTTTTTAGAGCCCTAATTTTTTTAAAAAAAACAGTTAGTTCCTGATAGGCTTCAGTTTTTAATTCTTTCTGAAGTTAGTTTAGCCTCAGCTAACCTTACAAAATAAAGCTTTGGCGTCGTTTCGGGAATAACCTCACCCTTGTTTCCAGTCAATGCACACCATGGTGATGGAATATAGCCAAGCTCTTGGGCCAAGATCCAGACATGCCTGCTCCCAGGAATGGGTGTTGGTTTCCCTGCTGAGGAACAGATTTCGCTTCACCCTCCCTGCCCTCCTCCATGACCCATAAATCTAGCTCTGACTCCAGGATGGATTTTTCCTCCCTTCCCCCATTCTTTAGCCCTTTCAACCTTTGCTTTTTTGCAACCCCTTTAAAAGGCACCTGGCTCACTGACCCAGCAAGATATATATCTGGCACTTCAAGAAACTCAGCTACGTTCCGATAGCTGAAAGTTCAAGTTTTGCTCTAGAAAAGCTAGGAGTGACTTCCTTATAGAAATCACCAGCCAGGCAAGACATAACATTGGATTAGAGGTCTCATCATCTCCACTGACATGGCAAGATCAGAGATGGGAGTTGCATCCCACACATGAAGAAGACACCAGATGGGGGAAGGATGCAAAAAAAACCTGCAGTAGAATGTAATAGAAAACTGCAGCCCGCTACATCTCCAGCAAAATGTATTACTAAGAAATAGCATTTTATTTCAGCTCAGTTGCTATGGCTCTGCTTCTTCCCCCTTTCAAAATACAAAGGAAAAAGTGTTCATAGTATCATAGAGTTGGAAGGGATTTTGGAGGACTTTTAATCCAACCTCCTGCACAGCACAGGAATCCAAACTCCAATGTTAGATTGGCTGTTTACTGCTTTTTAAACCTGCACAGCCAAAAATGTATGTGTGCCAGTGTGTGCATGTGTATGGGTGAGTGTGTGTGTGTAGATTTTGTGCATGGGGTTCCCACTATAGACTGCTTTGCCATATTATTGTACATCAGCAATTAAAAAAAAAAACATCAGGCAGGACACTGTGTATTCTGTATATGAGAATCAGAGATCTCTACTCACTCTTCCCCAAGATCTTAATTTACCATTTTGTTAAAGACCAAAATACCTGCAACATGTGATAAGCTAGATTTTCCCTCAACGTGTGTAAATGATCTCTATTCACATATTCATGAGAATACAACTTGGGAAACATAATCATAAGAAGCCTTCTTTGGCTCATTCCTATGCCAATATAATCATCAGCAATTTATTTGTTTGTTTGTTTGTTTGTTTATTTATTTATTAAATTTGCCGCCCATCTCACCACAAAGTGACTCTTTTAAATCTTTTAAAGGAGATGTTAACTTGAGGAGAAAAAGCAGAGCTAAAGGCTTTTTCTGAAATTGTCAAAAGCTTCTGTCCAATATTTGCAGACAACTGGAAGAACATGAAGTGGTTCAGACTGAGAGACAGTAGCTGGAAGCAACCCTTATATTAGAAGCCAACTGTTGCACTTGACTGGTTTTCATAATACACAGTTTATATTCAACATTGGACAGAAACCCATCTTTCAAATTCCTAAAATGTTATTCCCTGTCGAAAAGAGTCTATTTCTCTTCTCTGTCTTAGAGAGGGGCAGTGTTGTATCTGTAGGCAATCAAATGTTCCTGCCTCTCAACTTATCAGTGCTTCAAAGTAGACCAGATGAGGAAAATGATTCTACCGGAAGACTAAAACTATATTGAGATAGACTCTAAGAACAGAATTTTACAAGCTTGGTTACGCTTTATCCTCTCTCCCTCTTATATCCCAGTGAACCAGGAAAGTGTTTGTCCTGATTCCAAATATTATCTTGTTTTGCAGGACTTAAAAATGTTTCATCCATTACCTTTACCTCGGTAACTTTTCTTGCACATTTGTCTCAAGGTTATCTCCCTGATTCTCTACGCAACCAAACTTTTAATTTGTGTGTGTGTGTGTGTGTGTGTGTCCTGTTGGTGTTAATTTGTTACATTTGTTACATTTCATTCCATTACAGTACAGCAGACATGTCAAACTCGCGACGTCACGTGATGTCGCGTGATGTATTGGAGCTTTTCCCCCATTGCCGGCAATGGGGTAGGCGCGGTTTCCTTGTGACGCGTCCGGCCTGTGGGCCGGCAGTTTGCCACCCCTGCACTACAGCCTTCCTGGCTCCTCCTGTTTCCAGACCTGAAGAACAGAGCTTAACTGAAGCTTGGAGATCAGAAAAACTTCAAACCCTTGATGAGATCACCAGACACTGAAAGGCAGGACACTAGCATCTTTAACCCCCATATCAGTAAAGTAACAGCAAGAACATAGTCCCCATTATGAGAATAGCAATAGCAATAGCACTTAGACTTATATACCATTTCATAGTGCTTTACAGCCCTCTCTAAGCAGTTTACAGAGTGAGCAAATTACCCCCAACAATCTGGGTCCTCATTTTACCAACCTCAGAAGGATGGAAAGCCGAGTCAACTTTGAGCAGGTCAGAATTGAACTCCTGGCAGTGAGCAGTAAGTTAGCTTGCAATACTGTATTCTAACCACTGCGCCACCCCAGCTCTTTGTAATAGCTATTTATCTCTTTTGGGGTAAAATTATAAAACAAATTCTCCCATCAAATTGAGAAAGGCTGGATGGAGGAAAGATGGTATTTTAATACCATCATCTTTATATTTCAGCTTCCCAGTGGCTTTTTCCACATATCCATATTTACACGACTAAGTACAGAGTTCATCAGGAATTCTGGGACTTGGAAGTCCAACTCATATGGCAGGTCTAGGATGTTGCAGGAATCCAGCCAATTGTGGCTTATTGCTTTGCTTTGTTTATTAACAAAGCATTGTTAAACAAGATGCAGCTTAGCAAGAAGCATTTTAAAAAGAGGTTGCCAGGAATGCCAAGTGGCAGATAAACATCTTCAGTCATTAGAAGTGTAACTAAGGAAAAGCTCATATTAAATGACAACTCCCTGAGTAGCAGGAGAAGATAGGATATTCTGAGTTAACATTTATAGCATCCCAGAGGGAGAGAAGCTATTGTGCCAAGGCAATAGGTGCAGTTGGTAAATTACTTTGCGCCTGGTACTGCATTTGGGCTTAGCTGCTATTGTAGATCAAAGTCCAAGGACACGAAGGCTAGGACATGCTAATAACCCCAGGAAAAAACAACAACTCTCTATTGTTCTTTGGTATAACTGCTAAAATGACTTGCTCTCAATCCAGGAACATAATTGGCTCGATTAGTAGTTCTACATGAAAGAAACAAAACAGCCCTCCCCACACATAGCTTTTGAGCTATAAAGTGATTGCAGGAAGTAATTTGTTAAGAGAGACCACGACAATAAGAGCAGGAGACAGAAATATGCTAAGTATAGAAGGATTGCAAACGATCTTTGATTTTAAGGTTGTCTGCCCATTCAAGGCTTACATAAGGCTGATTGGTTATCACAAAGCTTATTAAAAAACTGAGTGTGAGCACACCTTAGTAGATTTGTATGCTCTCCACAGTAGGGTGAGCCTTCCCCACTGCCATGTAATCATAGGAACTGAGCATACAGAAAGGCTTTCAAATTAAAATGCCTTGGCAAGACTAGGCTTCCGGTTTTCTCCCGCCAGGGTACCCTGAAAAGGGTCGGAAGTCGCCCTGGAGCGGCGACAAGCGTGAAGAGGACCCCCAAGTGATCGCGGAAGGGTGGCAGCCCTCTGGTTTGATCTGGGGCAGCTCTTCGAACTGACGGGGAAAAGATCGGTCATCAACATGGCCCATCACTAAGCTGCTACCAGCCGAGGCCAAAATTACCAACAAGCACTTTGAAAGCACCGCGGAGGAATTGGGTGAGATCTTACCTTCTCTGTACCCCAAGTATTTTCCTGTAAAAAGCTTCTTGAAATTTCTTCCCCCTGTGAGGAGAGAAGGAAGGGAACTTCTTCCTCCCACCCTCTAAAATGGCGGTGTCTGACTACCTAGGGGAATAAAGCTTTGAAAAGAGCAACTAAATAATTGGATTTGCATCTTCTTGACATTTGGGGACCCAAAAAGTTCCTACTCTCACAGGGACCTGCTATTTTATTTACTCGTAAAAAAGATGAAAGAGAACTTAAATTGGATAAAAACCTAGCCCGGGATTTGAAACAGACTTTAAATGCTATCGGGGACATCTTGTGGTGAAGCTTGGTACAGCAAGTGAATATTCTTGACAAAGAGACTTGATCATAGCCCAGATCTGTCCTTGGTATTATCTAAAAGAGATTAAAAGCTGAGAGAACAGCTGCGCAGTGAAATTGGCTTTTAGGAACTGTGGAGGTGAACACTTACTGACTCTTCTTTAATAAATAGCCTTCACTAAAGGATCATCTATAACCATGTCAGAAATGGAGGAGGACCAGCAACAAATTTCGGCTAATTATAAACTTATACTTGAAAAAATTCTTGAAGCCACCGATATAATTAAATCTAGACTGAAAGACAAAGGCGCCAGCTTAAATCTACAAAGTGAAACCCTGATTGCAACTAAAGAACCTACAATCCAAAAAACAACAGAAGCGGAAGAAATTAATACCAAGACAGAGGACTTTAAAGATCAACAAGTACAACTTACTGAAAATTTAGACAAGCAAATAACAACTATAAAACTGGACATGACTTTCTACACAAACCAGAAGAAATCTGAGGAGGAGGAAGACCAGATCGAATTGAAGACAATTATATTAAGCAAATATGGGGAGATGGGCCACCAGGGCGACACCTCAATGATTATAAATGGGCCAGTTCTTTTAGAAAACTGACAACTAGATGGTCTCCTTTGATTCAAGTAACATGTACAAGAATGAAGGGAGATCTATCTGATGAGTTAAAAGCATTGGTATGGAAGCCTGGTTAGCATAAAAAGAAAGCTAGAGTTAGACTGAAAAAAGGAGGTCTTTTGGTCTACTACAGAGGATCCTAAATTGCTAACTATTGGGCTAAAGGGAGATTCTGAGATAGTGGGAAATTTGATTATTAGATTAAAATAGTTGGAAAATAGTAAAAAAAAAAAAAAGGGATTAATCTGTTTAACATTGAGAATTTAGAATTATATGGGAAATGAAAATTAACTATTAGGAAATAGGCTTGAATTATTGTTTAGCCCAGATAATATAGATAACAAAGGACACTCCACTATTAAGGTGATGATGTATTAGGGCGAGAAATAGAAAATGTTTATGAAATAAAATTAGAATATATCTAAGTAAGTAATATGTGCATTTTAGACATTATAATTTTTATGTAGTGAGACAAAGGAAATTTGGGTTACCCGAAACCTAAATACTTTGGATATTAAAGGTTAAATTGGAGTACTGTAATTAAAAACTAAAAATTAGGTAAAACTTAAAAACAGGATATAGATATGTATAAGCAAAAAATGTATTGATAAATGTGATAATGAAGTCTTAACTGAGTTTGATACAATTAGAAACTTATTAGCTTAAATATGATATAGCAAATGTTAAGGGAAACAGAGAAGAAACATTTGATGATGTAACCTGAGATATTACTAAAGATTCTGTTATTGAACTTTTGACTAACCCAATTACCACGTTACTTTCCAAATATTCAAATATAAAACTGGAAAACCAATAAAATTTATATTAAAAAAATGCCTTGGCAAGACTGGATGGTATCCCTTCTTGAGAAAGGAAGCCATGTAGCTCTAATTGATATGGCCCAAAAGAAAATATCAGTTCCCTGTTCTGATTGATTAATCCACTTATCTTTGTCTTCCCCTTGAAGATCACTTGACCGACTGTACAGATATACACTCACGCCTTTCTTGTGCTTGTGAGTGCAACTATGAAAAAAAATGTACTTCATATTCAAGCAGAAACAATTCAAGGAATATGGGATTGATTTTTACATGTATTTATTGTACCTGCATAGAATTTTGCAAAATAGTTGAACACATAACTTGTACCCTGTTGTCTTCCAGGAGCCTCAGAAGAGTTGTTTGCCCATCCATTGTTGATAATTTCCCATTCCTAGATGCCTATTTCCCATTTCATGCCTGCTGTGATACTAGTTTCATACATGAGAAAAGGATGTCTCATATGCAAACATTCACAAACCATATTACCTTAAGAGTTTAAGTCTAAGCACCCAAGATCTCCAGATTTCCTGCCCCTGCACTAAAGTATACATTACTTACCAATTTAACCAAATGACATTTTTTAATAATATTTTATTAATTTTCCAATTTTACATTTGAATATTTAAAAAGCAATGTGGTGACTGGGTTAATCAATAGTTCAATAACAAAATCTTAGTGCAAATCTCAGGTTACAACATCAAATATTTCTTCTCTTTTTCCCTTAACATTTACTGCCTCATATTCAGGTTAGTACATTTCTAATTATATCAATAAGAACATCATTATTACATTTATCAATAAGTTTTTAGCTTATACATATCTTAATTACATTCAATCTTCATAAACAATCCATATCCTGTTATTGATTTTTACTCAATTTTTAATTTCTTATCAATATTCCAATTTAACCTTTGATATTTATAATTTTCAGACTTTGGGTAACCAGAATTTCCCTTATCTCACTTCATAACAAACTATAATATCCAAAATACACATTTTATCTATTTGAATATAATCTTGTTCTATTTCCTAAGAGTGTCAGGTGTCCTCCGTCCGGTGCCGAGTACAAGAACTCCAAGAACGCAGGAACAAGGTGACCAAACAGGTTTTAATATGTGTGAGGATAAAGTCAGCGCCGGGAGTGAGCTGCTCCCAGCGCTTTACATAGAATCCCCCACCCCCTAGCCCTGCCCCACTCCGCAAGCCAGCATCCAGCTCAACAGTGAGAAACTGGTGAAGCGGGCACAGCAGCACCTGCATTTTCTGCGCCGCATGAGAAAAACACATCTTCCTTCCCCTGTCCTGACCACTTTCTACAGGGGAACAATCGAGAGCATCCTGTTATACAGCATCACAGTCTGGTTTGGAGGTATCACTGCTTCAGACAGGAAGGCGGTGCAGAGAGTGGTGAGAATGGCTGAAAAGATCATTGGCAGTTCCCTCCCTCCCATCCAGGACATAGCACAGAAGCGTTGCTTGAGCAGGGTCCGTAAGATTATCTGGGACATTACACATCCTCTTCATGACCTGTTTTCCTTGTTACCTTCTGGGAGGAGGCTTCGTGGTATCCGTAGCAGAACATCCAGATTCAGCCATAGTTTCATTCCATACAGCATTAACCTTGCGAACTCTCAAGCTTCCTCCTTGCGTTATATATTCAAGATGGACAGTATTTAATATTTATTTGCTATGTATATGTAGGGATGTGCGTCTATATATATGTTGTTCATAGTATGTTTAGGTGTGTGTCATGTATGTGTTTCACTTTGAGAGCGGGCAACTAAATTTCATTTTTGATGTGTGCCGTTGTGCCCACAATATAAAAATGACAATAAAGGTTATCTTATCTTATCTTATCTTATCCGGCCCGTGGAGGTGAAAAGGCAAAGTCCAGCCTCCAGCCTCCCTCACTCAGTCACGCTGCTCCAGGCGCTGCTGCAAGACGCTGCAGGGTGCTGAGCCGGCGCGAGAAGCCCCGCCCGGCAGCGACGCCTCCATGCTGTGGCCCACGCCATCAGGGAAGCCGTCCCGCTGCCGCTGCTGATAGCCCCGCCTGGCCGGGGCCCAACGGACCGGCCCGCTGAATGCCGGGCCTTCCCGAGTCGCACGGTAGGCCACCGCACAGGGTCGGGTGCTCCTCTCGTTCGTGTTCGGCGGCCGGCTGCGAGTCCGGTGACCAGCTGCACTCCGCGGCGTCCGGCTGTGGATGCGGCCGCATCTGGCGTTTGGTGGCTGGCTGCAGGGTCACAGTGGCCGCGGCATCCGGCTGTGGGTGCGGCTGCGGCGTCTGGTGTTTGGCTGCGGCTGGCTGCAGGGTCACGGTGGCTGGCCGCCCGGTGCTCCCCCCTACCCGAGTATGTTGAGCCCATGGGGCTTGACAAAGAGTTTCTATTTCCCACCATATTAAATCATCTACTTAATAACACAGTATCCCCTTTAATAAATCAAAACCATTATATATATTGCCTGGGTTAATCAATAAATCAAACATATTCATAATATTTAATTTTCTTTTCCCTTTTAAGTCTAATTTGTAGATATTAAACCGATAAAATCCTTATTTTCAACTGGTTTCCAAATATTTTAAATCTAATAACCAAAATTCCCCTTCTCAACATCTCCCTTTAACCCTCTAATTGGCAATATAAAATCCCCTCTAATGAGTCAAAATCCCAGTTTTTTTCAACCTTATTCTAGCTTTCTTCCTTTGCCAACTAGGCTTCCATATCAGTGCCTTTAAATCATCAAATAGATCTCCCTCTATTTTTATATATGTTATTTGAATTAAAGGAGACCATTTGATTGCCAATTTTCTGGAAGGACTAGCCCATTTGTATTCGTTAAATTGTCTCCCTGTTATTCCAGTTCCCATGTTTGCTCTAATATATTTGTCTTCAATTCAATCTGTTCTACTTCTTTCTCAAATTTCTTCTGATTTATATAGAAAGTCATTTCCATTTTCAATGTTGTCACTTCCTTTTCTTAACCAAATGACATTGTTGAGGCAGATAGAAAAAAAACTGAGCAATGTCTTATCTAGGACATTTAGGTACTGAAATCCAATTCACCAAGGCTGAGCAACTTCACGTGGATTTTTTTAACTTCTAGAATGTTCCCAATACCCCCGAGACTGCAACTTGAAAAACATAACTGCTTGAGTATCTCTCTGTGGGTTTTTATAGTCTAAATAATCTGCTTTCATCTTTGAGGGGAAACACCTGCATGATTCTAGTCAAGAAACAACAGGATGAGGATTTACAGTCAAGTTATAAAAATTGCTCTTGGCTGTTCAACCACAAACTCAACTTTTAGCCAGCTGTGTCAAGTTAGTACTAACTAGGGCAATCTCTCAACAATAATCTAAGACAGCTTCCCTCAGCATGAATGGAACATGGAATGTCAAGCTGTAGCCTCATTTGAAACTAAGCAAATTGAGATTTGGTCATTACATGGGAGATTTCCTGGGAATCTTATGTATACCATTTTGAGTTTCACTAGATGACAGCAGAGCAAAAAGTGGTAATGATGACTTAAGAAAATGTAACTGAACCAGAATGCATAAGATTTAGCAATATAGCACCAGTGTTCTGGTTGCTGCACTATCAATTATTTGATAGGCTCAACTCAATCTGCTAATTTCCAACTACAAAGCCCTATGGGACTCAGTCCCTGTGACATTATTTACAAAAACATTGCTGATTGGATACAGACTGGTATTGCATTGTTCCCAAGAAGTGACGTTGATGGTGGTGGGGGCCTCTCATTTACTAAGCACTAACTTATTTTCAAGAAGGGGGTAAAGTCATCTTCTTCTGGCAGACGCTGTGTCAATAGATGGATGTGCTAGGCTGCCTTTTTTCCACCTGGTTTGGTTTTATGGGATTTGAATTAGCCAGAATTAGCTGGCTGGGTGACTTTAGGCCAGTCATTTTCTCTCAACCAATGATGTCAGGCTCAGGTGACAAGCCAGTTGATCAATTCTGTTGCAACCAATGAATCAACTCTCAATTGATAAAATTTTAAAAAAATGAACCCTGCATTTGCAGGAAATGTCTAGTCAACTTCTGCTCAATGAAGTTGTATGAATATATGGGATTGTTTTATACACCTATTCCTATACACCATTCACTGTAAACCTTCTAGAATGTCCAAAGTTGGTAGTATATAAAAGAGTAAATAAACCACCTTGTTTTGAGAGCATCTTGTGCTTGCCTCCCTGTCAATATAGCTTTCTTAGCAGAAATATTCCCTATAACATTCTTCACCACAAAGTAGCCTCCATCAGGTCCTATAAATATCCTGTTACATGGACACTGCAAAATTCATTCACTTACTATGATCTCATCATGATTCTGTGAAAAGATTACAAATGTAGCTATGTAAGACTGTAATTCTCATTCGTTTTTCAGTGGTGGTAGGACAAAGATTGTTGCTCATATAAAGTTGGCTAGGAAAAGATGTTAACTAAACTGTGGGACAGGCAAGAATCTGTTTTTCTATTTGAGCTAAGGTTGCAAAATTCATGCCTACAAAGTTTGCAGAAGAGATTCCAGTTCAGTAACTTTGTGTTTTCTTCTTGAGGGATGAAAATAATTTTAATGTGGAATGCAACGGTATAGTATGCTATGAAATAGTAACATTAAAAATGCTTTGAATTTCCTTAGGGCCTTAGAATTAAGGTAAGAGTAAAGGGAGAGCAAACAGGAAGGACAATAACAGCAGTTAAAATATAGCTTTATTTTTCCTCATTAAAAACCAAAGACAGAGAAATGTTACAAAAGTATTAAAGAGAAGCACTTCATCAGCAGTCAGCTCCCTTTCCAGACCTTCATCTTAGAGCAGGGGTGTCAAACTGCCGGCCCACAGGCCAGATGCATCATAGCGAAACCATGCCCACCCCATTGCCGGCAAGGGCAAAAAAGTTGCAATACATCGCAACACGTCACATGATGTTGCGAGTTTGACATCCCTGTCTTAAGAATATCAGAACAATATCTTCTAGATCAGTCAGCAAACCTCGAAAACCCCCCCCCCCAAAAAAAAACATTCTGCAGTATCTATGGAACAAAGTGAAGGCAGCTTTATATGCATGAAAACGCATTCCAAATTATCCTGACTATGACAGGTGCTGGTGGTTTGTAGGTCAAGTCTAATCTGCCAAAACAGAAAACTCACATTACGTTTTGCCCTTATTGTTACTCTAGGAAGGCCAAATCCTTTCAGATTATAGATCTTCAACATGTGCCACTGACCTATAAAAAAAAATCATCTTTAGGATTAGACGATAAAAAGGAACCTCCCCTCTTTAAAGAACAATTGCTTTAAAAAAGAAAAACTATTTTGTTGCATGTCAATTTTGACCTTGTTCTCAATAAACCAATTAAGAATATCATCTTACCTTTTATTTAATTAGTGGTTTAAGAAGGATTGTGCCCATCCATCCCTGATTTCTTCTTATATAGACTGGTATAGAAAAGAAATACCTCACGTATTCCTTTATTCTTATGCTTTTGCCACCAGGTTTTATAAACCCAACATATTTATAGCTAGGATTAAAAGCAGCTGAGTTAATTCATTCTGACTAGAAAGCTTCTGGCCTTAAGATTCCAATGATAAAAAGAACCTCACAGCTGTTGGCTATTTTACCCCCATTTGTGCCATCTTTTTCAACTCCTACAGTCTACATTTTTAGAAGACAGCACAAAGGTTTTCAAAACAGTGGTCAAGTTATAGTTTCCATTATTCTTTAATTAAAAAATATATAACACAGGAGTTCTTTCTACACTGTTCTTCATATGATTAGTATACAAGTTGAGACTGAAATGCCTTTGACATATACTGTAAAGAGAAGACAATATAGCACACATTGTTAAAACTTATTTTCCTAAATCTCAGAATATAAGCTTCATTGGGTTAGCACAAAAACCTGTAGAATTGGGCCAACTGATTACCTGAATAATTGGCATCTCAGATGTCAATGCAAAGCAGAAACTATCACCAATGTGTAGAGAAGAGCTGAGCTTGAAATGTATGGCTGCTTCTCTAAAGTTGCTCTTATTAAAACATGCCTTTTTTTTGCTTTGCCCATTACTCCTACCAGCAAAAAACAAAATTAAAAAGACAGATCATGATGCAAATACCTGTGAAGTATTTCCTTCCACATATTTATATCTAACATAACATCCACCTAAACCAGTGGGTTATACATCAAACGCAACTTATAGTCATATTTCTGCTTTTGTTACAATTTCATAAGTTGTTTACAAAGTGGATGCTGTAAGACATGTTGTTGGATGTGCAAACCAATCATTGCAGTATTCATTCCAACTTCACTAAAAGAACATGTGACATTCACATGGCTTTATAAAGGATACCCAGACAAGTCAAAGGAAATTATAATTTCTCATTTATTCTTCTACCTGCAAATATCTATCCAGTTACTGTATATCCTAAGACTCTGTAGAGCTCTAATTCTATTTGTGCTGAACAAAATATATAGTTGTCTCTTTAACTTCATACTCTACTAATTTCAAAGCAATTCAATTGCTGCACAGCTCAGTAAGCGTCTTGCTCTACCTTATAACTTGGTGGCACAAAACCAAATAAGTTTACCTACCCTGGGAGATGAAGACCGTATGTTTCTAGTCTTTCAGACTCATACTAAAAGCAGAGATCCTTCCAATTCCTGGATAAATCCTAGTCTACTGAACATTCCTACATACAAGGAATAATTCTCTTAGATAAAGAACAAGAAAGCTGCTTACTGCTGGGGTTTTAGCACATGGGCAGTTGCGCATTTATAATATATTGTGAAGATGCTCTCAAGCTGAGCTCAACTCCTAGGACTGCATCCATGCTGTTTTCTTGGCAATGTTATGGAATTGGTTTGTGATGTCCTTCCCCTACTGTGGGCTGGGATTTCTTTCCTGTTTACCAATCCAGCTAACAACTCTGGACTGCCCAGGTGGTTCTACATATTAACCAGGCCTTACCCAGTTTAGCTTCTGAAATAAGTCAAGGTTGGCTAAATGCTACCATTCACTGAAGATCAGTTATAAGGGTAATATGCTCACTCCATTTATAAGAAACCAGCCTTCTGTGAATCAATAGTATCTTGATAGTTGCATCGCAATTTATGTGCCTAGCTTGGTTGATGCACATACATTTCCTTTCTGACAATCTTCAGAAATTATAATGGCATGTAAAACAGTCAAGGGACAAGACACCAATCTCCTGATACCAAGGATTCTGGAACCTATTGCAGATATGTGCCTCCTTGTCCCTTGGGCAGCTGGTTGATATGATGATTCCTGAGACTTTTGAGTACATTGTTCAGTAGGCACATGATGGTTCTTCAACTGGAGCTATTGGGCTCAAAGGCTTCAAGGTGCTCAGGGATTGGAAGGCAAAAATCGATGGATCATACACAAAGTGGGGTGAGGGCCGACTGCTGTTGATATGCTGCATAGAGAAGAAGAAGAAAGAGATAATTACCAGTTCCCATAGGATAAATGAATGACAGCATGTGGGGAAGTGATCATCCATTATCTATTTGTTAAACTACAACAGGGGTCACCAACCCCCGGGGAAGCAGCCCACTACCTGGCCTTGAGCCTTTTGGAACCGTGGAAGTGGCGGGTGAGTGAGCACATCCCCACTCACACAAGCAGTGGGTAAGCACATGCGCCCACCACTCACGCAAATGGTGCTGTGCGTGCAGAACCATTCTCTTCCCCACCTCCCGGTCTGCAAAGCCAAAAATGTTTTGAAACTCTGAAGTAATATATCACAACTGAAGCGATTCAAAAGCTTTATAATAGTAAATTAGTAATAAATCAAAATCTTTAAAAAGGTTGAAGAAAGGAAAGCAGAAAATATGCGTTAAGTACATAATATGTATATAATATGAATGAAGTCCTGACAGTCGTTAAATCATGACTGCAAGTTAAACTTTCTTATTATGTGTGATATTTTGGTTTAAAGGTTACTAGGTACTTTATAGTACTAGAAAATTCCCTTCAGTGTATATTTATATTTTTGTACTTATTCAATAAGAGAAGAGCAATTAAAGAATCAGCACTAGAAAATAATTATTGATCCATCCCCAACTTTCTATCCTACACTAGACCATCAAAACTACACAAAAAATTTTCAGCAAAAATCTTCTCACAATTTAGTGTCTTTCCTTAAATGCTTTCATTAATGTTAGAAGGTCGTGAAAATGAATTAAGGAACTGTTTTTTTTAAAGCTCAGTTATAATGACTTAGCAGTAACAGCATTAGTTATAAATTACAATAAATTTACATAGTCTTGACAGAATGATACTCTGCATGGGGCAGAAGTATGAGAGGAATTGTTGTCCAGCCTATCTGAAGGACAGAAGAAAATAAGCCACTGCTTGCTTTAGTGTATATATAAAGATGAAATAAAAATCCAATAATAATTACTGGAACAAAATTGTCAATCAGATGATAAAAAGTAATCAAACCAAAACATCTACTTCTCTCATTTTTTTCTAGCAGCAGCTTTATTCTACAAAAGCTGGATCAGCATTCTTTGAAGAGAATTGAACTTTGGGTATAACCAGATTAAATTTTAAACACATTGCTTATTCTTTTCCTTTTTCCCTACCTCATTACCAACTCAGCACAGCTTTCCAAATGCCAGAGTTTGCTTAACCATTTTAGACGCTAGTCCTTTTACAAAGGATTTGGATTTTTAACAAACAATTAGCAGCTCTTTTGTCTAGAAGTGACCTCTTACACTTCAGGGTCATGCTGTCATGAGGTGGTCACTGTATCCAAGATGTCACTCCTTCACCTATGCACATTCCTTAATGGGTTTTGATTTAAGAGGTCGTGAACTTTAAGTTCTTCTGTATGACTGAGCCAAGTCAAATCTTTTTGTCCGATGGAAAAAGGTCCATCAGATTATCTGCACCATTCCTTCTTCCCTAGTCTTGGAAACAGGGGAGACATTTCATTTTAACAGAAGGTACAACTCAGCAGTTTGGCAGGCTGGTCAAATTACACATCTAAATATTCTTTGATTACAATATAAAGGATACTGCATGCATGAACTTTAGAGTATTTTTACCCAGCTCTAGCCAAGAGGCTGCTTCCTGATGCAATACGAATATTACTTTTGAAGAAAAATGTGGGGGTGTTATTGACTTGATTTGTGCAATAAACCGTAGCAAGAGACAGGAGAGATAGGCTGAGTCAAAGCTGGAATAAAGTCATACAAGAAGCAGAGTCCATATAGGCGGCATGTGGAGAAACAAACTTGTTGATCTATTGCAGCAAAAGAGAGTCTTGTAGCACTTTAAATCTAATTGATTTATTATAGCACAATTTTTCATGGACTAGAGCTCACTTCATTGATCTATAAAATGCCTTCCTTGAGGGTATACATAAGCCTAACTAGTTATGGCATAAGCTGTTATATATACACAAATATGTATAAATGCATTTCTTTATGGACCCACTAAAATCTTTTAAATAATGGTTGTTGTATTGCTGAAAAAGTTTTCCTTTTTAAAAAAATTATATAAAAGCATACTATTGAGCATTATTGCTAGGAATGCCGAATTCTAATTTGCCCCAAAGTGCTACAGTTTTTCAGGTTATAATTCTAATATATGTAATTATAATAGCATATAATTACATGCTATTAATGGTGGCTGTAAAATAAAACCCACAAATACATTAGTTAGCATTTTATGAATGTTTACACAATCATTTGGTTTAGAGACCTACTGTTGCATTTTTTTCTCACCCCAAAGTCTTTTCCAAATATGTATATTTTATATCGGTAAACTTTTGCAGTTACTTTGATTCAGTTTTGCCAACTATGTCTGCAGTTCTGCCTATCAGTTAATCTACAAACACATTTTCAGAGAAAAATAAAATCCTAATAATATGGATGTTTTTACATACAAGTGTAGCAGAAGATGGCATAATGGACAACTAAGTTATCCATTCTCTCTCTTGGGTTTTGAAATAAAAATATATGTTTCTGTTTTAAAAGTCACAAAAGTAATTGGTTGTAAATTCTGAGGGTCAATATGAGAGTACATTCTTTAGCAAGTTGAATCTGCTGGACAGAGGGAGGAGGAATTAAGCAATCTGAAATCTAAATTATTGAGACTGAATAGTCCAATATTGACATTCTCTTTTCCAGTTCTATATCATGTAGAACGTCTGACAACAATGAAGGGTTTGATTTTTTGTATACCTCCTGTAACTATCTTAATACAGGTGCTTCCTAAAATTTAGATACCCCCCTCCATATTATGTGTTTCAATCAATCTCAAGTGAACAGAAGTTGACATCTCTATTTGGTGCAGAGTCAAACACATTTTTTGCCAGTTTGAATGCATAATTACTATTTATGCATAGCTGTTTATACATTCAAAACAAGAAAACAGTGTAACCAAACAATATTTTAAATGGAGAAGCTCAGGTTCCTGGACAATTTACTTTTATTTTAGCCTTACCACTTAGCCCGTCAGAAAACACATATTTTATTTCTTGTCAAAAGAACCAGTGGAGATCTTCTAAGAATGGGTATCTGCAATGGCAGCCATGACACTTTCCCAAATATAAAAACCTTTCGAGACTTTTGCGATAAAAAGAGTTTTTTACACTTTGTGTATTACTTAGCCCTGTCTTGTATTAAGGGGGATTTCAGCACTATCAAACAAAACCTTTGTTATAAAGCAAAACATTTATAGCACAAAATAATTTTAATATGAAGTAGATTTTTTAACAAAAATGCCTCATTCAGATAGCAAATGAGATAGAGGCTCTGTTATGGAAACCTGCCTGGCACAAAAAGAAAGCCAGAGTAAGATTTAAAAATGGGATTTAAAATTTTACTTAATGGATTAAAAAGGCTTTTTAGAGATATGGATTGACTTAATGTTTAGGATTTTGACTTATAACTGACAAGTATAAGAAATAGAATATATATGTATAATAGAGCAAGAATGTATTTTTTGGAATCATGTATCTATCTTAACTTTGATAATTACTTTGTAAGGGAAGGAGAAATGGATTGTGATAATGGAAGATATGGTATTAGTAAATGAGGAGTTATTAGAATAAGAAAGAGAATATATTGGGGAAATCTAAGAATGTAATTTTTGGAATAATATGTTTATTTTAGATATTATATGTTATCAAATGAGGGAAATTAGGGATACCCGAAGTGTAAACAATATGTTTATTCAAGGCTAAATTGGAATATGTTAATTGGAATTTAGTAAAGTTTAAAACAGGATTTGGATTTGTATAGGTAAAATCTTATTGATGGTTTTATTGATTGATTAGACTTTATTTAGAAATGTATTAATCTGAATATGTTGTATTAATTTAGGGAAATAGAGAGGGAACGTTTAAGGAGCTAATTTGAGCTATACATACATGACTTTGTTTTTGGATAATTGACTACCCTATCTCCACGTTGTTCTCAAAGCACTTTGTTGTAAAAAATGAAAAATTAATAAAACTTGTTTTTTTTAAAAAAAGATAGCAAATAGATAAGGGTGAACCTTCCATTTCAGTTGAGCAGTTGAGTTCTTCTTATTTCCCCATCCTTAGCTTTGCAACTTTTTTAGAAAAATCAAACCTATTCTTTCAGCTACATTTTTCTAAAACTAAGGACTTTTGTACAGAAAACTAATATATGGATTTTTGCAAACCAAATTTTTGCAAGTCCTTATTAGTATATAGCAGGGGTGTCAAACTCAATTTCATTGAGGGCCGCATCAGCATTGCGGTTGTCGTCGGGGGGCCGGGTAGGTGTGGCCAGGGTGGGTGCGGCCTACTGGGTGGGCATGGCCAGCTGTACATCGTTTGCGTCAAGGGTGCCTGTGGAGGCCTGGGCAGGAGTGGGACAGATCTGAGGGTCTCTGGCAAAAGGGGGTGGGACCAGGGCAAGCACCAAGGCATGGTACACTGGAAGAGCCTGCTGAAACCCCTCCCCCGGAGCCCATCAAGCCGGATATGTGAAGTAGGCGAGGGCCATTTGCTGGCCACTTCCAGGCGATGGTGCATTTCTTCATTCCTCACAAAGGGTGACACCTCCCCAGCGCAGGCCCAGGGGGCGGGGCCAATGCGGCAGGGGCCGGTCCCTTGCTGTTTCCAGACGGCCTTGTGCAGCTAAGACTGAATGCCTTTCCGCATAGATGGCCACCACAAAATTGTACATTGGCTCCTGGGCAGCCGGGGCCGGGGCCAAGGCAGCGGGGGCCATTCCCTCACTGTTTCCAGGATGGCTTCACGGGCCACATGAAACCACATCGCGGGCCGCATCCGGCCCCCGGGCCTTGTGTTTGACATATCTGGTATATAGTATATTTTGTGTTTGTGATATTCTGTAAGGCTTTGCTGTTTAAAAAGATCGTGATTTTGCATACCAACTCCATTTTGTTTCATACTTTGGCTCTGGAAGGACAAGTTAGGACAGTGTGCAGATAAATGCGAATCAAATGAATTTCTCTCTCCCCTCCACATGCCAAGGTGCCTGCTTATGGGAAAAGAAACTAGTGCTCAGCCTAGAAATTAACCAACTATAGCTCTGTTTCATGAAATCATATCCAACATCCTCCTACACAGCCAGAAGGCTTGGCTAACAGCAAGAACACAGCAGGAGAGGCATATTTTTAAAAGTCTCCATTCACCAGCCGCCTGCTGTGGCATTATGGATGGTGTGTGCTCTGGCAGGCCTCAAAGTTGGAGAGTAACATAGCAACCTTTATTTAGAGTTAAAGGGGCAGAATTAATCAGACAGATTTGTCCTTCCCCGTGCAAGGAAGCTGCTTGCCAGTACTCTACTGATAGGGAGGCAAGGAAAGTGGACAAAGAGTTTGGCACTTCTCTTCAATAAAAAATGCCAACCAACAGGATCGGCGAACAAACAACAGCTGGAACTTTTGGCTGCAGGCAAGCAATGGAGCTAACCCATCAAGGAAAGGGAGAAGAGAACCTTAAACTCTGTAGCATAGCATTGCAGAAGTAAAGCCAGGACCAGAGTCTTTTATGGGGTCACATTAATGGAAAACACAAGATTTCACAGAAATATGGCTCATTGGACAAAATGCCAGTTATGATGAAAATATTCAAGCATGGAAAATCAAAAAATGTTGGATTGTTAGTTGGTTTGAAGATACATCATTCTATATCTTCAAAATTTTGACTTTGTTTTGTTGGTACCACACTGATCCATGAAGGTTCCATGAGAAATATATCAAGTATATCAATATATATCAAGTAAAGAAATATATCGAGTAAATATTTCAAGTATATATCTCCTTAGATGTGCCCATTTAACATATCCCAGTTAGACATAAGATAGGTTTGAGGGCAAGTCACAAGAGGTCTCTCAAGAAGAAAATGGATAAAAGTAAGTGGTTGCTCCTCTACTTTGGAATTGCCTTTCTGCCTTTCTGCCCCTCTGTTGGCATGTTAACAACATAAAGGCAAAGGAAAACCTCTCAGTGGAGATGTAACTAGTCTGTCCTGGCAAGAAGAAATAACAGAACAGTAAATATGTCATTCAGGGTTGAAGTATGGAGTTCTTGGCTGCTCTCTGAGCTTAGCTGTCTACTTTCAGACGTGGAGCAAATCTTACTGTTAGTCGCACTGGTGATGTTGTTTACCTAGTTGGGTAAAGTAACATATACAAACAAGCAGCCAAACTCAAAAGGCACCAAAGACACCACAAGAAACATGCACTTGTCATATGATTTGTGTTATGATCATATTTTGTTCTTCTCTTTTTAATGGGATTTTCTTCCTGACTATAATAATAATAATAATAAAAACTTGAAAGAGTGGTGGAAAACAGTACAATAATTCAAATAGAAACAGTATTCAGTGCCCCTTTTAAACCTTAGTGAATTTTACAGGAAGTTTTTACTCTAAAAATCACATTTAGAAGCATATTTCTCCATCCAGTAGACTCTCTCTGAAAAAGGGGAACTAGCTGTTTCTCTGTAAGAAACTATTTTAAAAACTATTGTTACCAAAATTACCTTGTAATGCTATCCTTGGAAATAGTGTAAATGTAACACTGTAACACTGAGGTTCTGACCAATCTTCAGCTAATTCTCTGCTCTTTATGGCATGCTTGCCACTTACTAGCCTAGTGCAAAGCATGTACTCTCTTTTGCAGTTTCATCTAGCATGTGATTTATCAAAAACAATCCAGACAGACATAAAAGTTTACTAACTCGAAAATGGAGGACATGTAAAGAACAATAAGCCATTGGCAATATCACTTATAATTAACGAAACCTTACTGTTTTTCCCTTGTATTTATCATTATTTTGGAGCTCTCATTGATCAAAGAACTCTGTAGACTACATAAAACTATAGAGAATAAAATACAAAGCATTGATAATCAGGTATGTAAGAAGCTTGGCTGTTTCTGCTTCTGACCTTGGGCAGACAAACTTGTTACAGCATGAAAGACACCACAAGAATGCAGAAATTTGCTTTTCTTTACTTTTACAATGCCAACAGCCTGAATGAAGACTTTTTGCGCAGCTTTTTCAATTTGGTGCCCTCTAATTGACTGGGATTGGGATTCCAGTGACTCCAAAGTACAGACAATGCTGACTGAGCCAACTGGAGCTGTATTCTAAGAAACCTGGAGGTAAAAAAAAGTCTGTATTTGTGCCTAAGGCACAAGAGACTATATTTTGAGGAACAACAAATCTACTTCTCACTCAATTAAAGACACTTTCTTATCACCCCCCATTAAGATTTCCAATGGTTTTAGAAATATCATCCTAACCCTAACATTCCCTTTAAAGTGTATATCACAAAAAAGCAGGAAACAACTGTATTAGATCAGTAAGGATTTCAAACTCTCGGGGATAAGACCATTTCCAATCCACATTCTAATGTTGATCTTATACTCTGCTACTTTTTTAGCCCACCCACAGACAAAAATAAGCTGACAGAAAGCCTCATCTGGTTTAAATCAGCTGTAGATACGTGGCTGTAGATGAAAGCCAAATCTAGCATTCGTGGCTGGGGATTAAGCCATTGGCCCGACTTGCTAAACCACTGCTTTATTCAAGCAAGTCTCTTCTCTCCCCACCACCCATTATTTTATTCCTGGTTTGGTTGGTTGGCTTTAGGTCCTGAGGACAATGGCAGTGGCAAATACTCAGTGGTGGGATTCAAATATGTGAACAACCAGTTCTCTGTGTGGATGCTGCTTCCGGAAGTCCATTCTGGGCCTGGGCAACAAAAAATTAGCTACCGGTTCTGCCGAAGTGGTGTGAACCGGCTGAATCCCACCACTGCAAATATTGCATCCTTCTTTTGCAGGTTTTGGAGGTACTTGTTACTACCACTCTACTGAATTATATTAATGCTAGAATCAATCTGTCATATTTGATAACTGAGTATAGTTTTCATTTTCCCAGGTGCATTTTAGAGCAGCTTTTTAAGCAATTGTTTCTGAAATTCTTTTGATTATCAAATTATTGTTTTTAACTTCTACCATTAGCTTGAGGAAATACAGGGTATCAACAATTTCATAATTACAAAAGAATCTGCTAGTCTGATTGGCATCAGCAATGTTCCACTGGCTTGTACTTTATTTCCAACTAGAGAGTTTTTCCTTCTCTTTATGTGATCTCTCTCTGCTTGTATTGGCAGATATAATTTGATATTATGTCCCTCACTAATTTGGAATTGTGTTCCAGGACAGTTCCTTTACCCAGACACTTTCTAAGCATTCACTTCTGGCAATGGTTCAAGTCCATCACATTGTAGAATATCTGGCATACTATATCCTTTAAAATGGTTGAATTAAAGTTCCAACTTACAATATTAGAAAGGATAAATACTTGTTTAGTTCCCTCATAGGGCAGTTGCAATGTTGCTGGGGTGGCTTTATGTGAAAAGGTCAAATAAACATGCCAATGTCCTCATTAAAGGCAAAAAAACCCCCAGAGCTAATGTATTTACAAAGTTGTCAGGTGGCCACTGGCAATTGTACAAAGGGATAACTAGACAATGCCCAATCTTCTTTGAAAAGCTCTTTACAAAGAGAGGCTTTATGCTCTGTTACACATAACCAGGCATATTAGAAAATTAGCTGGATCTTGATTCTTACTCACATCAAGACAAGATAGCCATATCCTCACTGTCTTTGCACTTAAAATGATTTTGTTATGATATAATACAAAAAGAACATTTCAAACACAAGTAAAAAATATATTTGTATGTGTTTGTATCAACGGAACAGACTGGGATATTTTAAAATATGTTCTACTTATAAATTGGCCTGGTAACAGATAGATACCTAATTCCCTTACACGGATTTTCAACAGAATTGTGACTCAGTAGCTATCTGCTTTCCCTAATTTGGGAATGAGGACAATAGGTCATTAACTTTTCTTATTTTCTCTGGATTTTGTGATCTTTGTGGGTCTCAGAGAAGATTTTATGTGCACTACTGGAATATATCTTCTCTTACTTTCATGCATTTGGTTTCTATTCCAAAGACCTCTTGCTTGTATGATCCAGACTGCAATGCTGCTTTTCCTGTTTTTGTAGCCAATTCATACAACTTCCCAAGAGAATCATGATGGTTGGATGAAAACTCAAGACTATCTGAATGAGGTTAGGCTCTTGGCAAGCAATGGAAACAGCCATATCTTTAAGCCAGAGGGCTAATGTAACAAATTGTTCAGATACTTCTGAAATGAAGTCAATGTCAATTCAAAGAATTCATGAAGAAATTTCTTTTACTGCAGAATATAAGTATAAACCATGAACATGCCAAAGAAGTAGGAATTCAGTTCAGTTGAAAGAATATTAAGAATTCAATTTTTGATATGATTCAGTCTAGAAAGTTATCAAAGAGGGAGCAATGCCATACAGGAAGCAATACTGTATAAAAAGTCCCTGGCATAACAAATATGGGATTATAGCCAACTTATTCCAAGATGGTCATTCCAGATAAATTGAGACTACAACTTTCTAAATTCTCAGTCAATACAGCAGTTCTTGAAGCTATAATTCCAACATAATAGAACACTTCAGCTGGAGAAGAGGGATCCAAGAGAACCAGTTTCTTTAAGCTCCTAATATTTTCACAGCAGGCAAAGTAGATTTTTTGTTAGCATTAAGGCTAATTTTACAGAGGTCAATTTGGAATTTCCATAATATCCCATCAAAACCATATTAAGAAAACAGCATCTATATTATATTGAGTCAGACTTCTTTCCTATTTAAGTATTGTTCCAAAGTAACTAAAGCACAGCAGGCTATAAGCCATTTGCATCAAAATAAATAAAAAAGGCTCCATTACTACCTGCATCTTCAGTTAAAGCAAACCAAAGTCCCTTCTTAAAAATCTCAAAAAGTGCTGCCAGTCAATACAGGATGACCAAAATTTTGATTCAATGTAACAAAAACTTCCAGCTCTCCAGAATTTCAGACAGGGATCTTCTCCGGTCTTGCTGGAAATTCCAAGAGATAAACCTGTATTCTTTACCACTGAGTTGTAGAAATGTGTAGCATCAGCATTTTAACAACACAAGCTTTGAAAGGGTGCTGCTGGCACATGTTCTTCTAAGACTTTATGGCCTTTATATGTAATGCAAATCAGATGCTAACCCCAAGGATCCACAGCACAAGGAATGAATAGCTTCCTTATGGCTAATGTGCAATGAGTGAAGATGCATAGAACACCCAATAATTTGCATTGGTTCTAAACACTGCACTCTCATAAAGCTAAGCCATCCAAGGCAAACAATATTATCCATTCAGAAAGGCATTAGTGCTGCACATGCCAGCACAGTACATTTGCCTCTGGAAAAACTGCTTTACTAGCAGAGGTCAAGGATAAGAATCTTGGGTGTATTATACAGCAAAAGGATTAAATGAAAAGGAATCAAATTCCCACAAGCATCACAAAGAAAAAAAAGAACACTGACAATTTACTACTTCTGTAGAGAAAAACCTCTTTCTCCCAGATCACTGGATGAAATTTCCACCAGATTATTCCAAATATATTTGAAAAACAGTCATGTAATCTCCCCTCCTCCAACACTATAAATGTATTTTTTATATAAATATATCTGTTGTTGCATTTCATTTATTCTTAATATCAAATATGTGCAAAATCTCTATGGGTCTCTGGGCATGCATAGATAATTTTGAAAAGGTATGTCTAATTTTTCCTATCCAGAGATAAATTTCAGAAATGTTATTGGGGTTTTTTTTCAGTGCAGAATTAAGCCATACAAATCACTTATGCAGCAAAGCATCAAGGGATGCCAATTATCTAGATTTCTATAAAGCATATTTTGATATAGGTGTGCTTATTGATAAGTTAACAAGAACATTCTAGCTATTAAATATGAGATTAATAGAATTTCTATCTGCTCCGACTTAGCCAGTTAATTTACTGTATTTAGAAAAGAAAGATATTGTTTATGCAAATATATAGAACAAAATTGTTTTCATTATTGCAAACCCATAAAACAATTAACATGTGGTTGAAAATCTAACAGGAGGAAGAATTACATGCTTGTAAAGAGTTTCCATCACTGATTCTAGCCCTGTTCAATAGTGGCAATTTGCTGCTGGAGCACCTTTAATAAATGGCAGTTTATCCTCTGCTTAAAAGAAAGTCTATAGGTTTCCAAGACAGCTTGTTCTATTGCTGAGCAGTTCCTATTGCCAGGAAGTTCCTCCTAATGCTTAGCCTAAATTCCTTTGCTTTTAACTTGATTTCGCCATGCTCTCCACTGCATCAGAAAACTAAATTTTTCCATCACCTTTATATATAGCAGCCTTCAAATATATTTAGGAGGCTGTAAATCTATGGTACTCATTTTCATCTTTCGGTACAGAATCTTCATTGTATAAAGCTACTTTCTCCACAATTTTTAAAATTTCCAATTACTCATTATTACCACAAATAAAAAGTCTATAGTTAATTATTCTTGCTATTATTTTCTTTCTCCTCTTCTTTCTATTCTCCTCTCTCTCCAATTGCTTTGCCCTGGTACAGCATATGGATAAGAATTACTAAAAACTAACATAGGAGGAAAAAAATATTTGTTTAACAGGAACCGCCTTCAAAATAGGACTTAAACTGTTCCACCCTTAAATGCTTGATCCATAAGATTCTGTTGCCTGATTTCTCAGTAAGCATTTTGTCAAACAAAAAAGCAGATTATTGAAAAACAAAAATGAGATTAGAGATTAGGTTGCACTATATCTGGGTGGAGTAAGGGTTTCTGTGTGTGTGTGTGTTTTGTGTTTGTGTGTGTGTGTGTATGTGTGTGTGCATGTGAAGGAGAGGGGGAGGGAGGGAGGGAGGGAGAGAGAGAGAGAGAGAGAGAGACAGAGACAGAGAGACAGAGAGAGAGACAGAGAGAGAGAAGTTTGTCTACTTTACACTCCAAATAGTAGTGTGCCAAAAAAGCCAGCATTCTTAAAAGGGAATAAACATAGTCAGTTAAAGCTAATCCTAAACCCGTTTTGATTTTTAAAATGAAGAAGAAGGAAGAACTATAATTATCCCAGTAGAGAATAGAATAGAATAGAATAGAATAGAATAGAATAGAATAGAATAGAATAGAATAGAATAGAATAGAATAGAATAGAATAGAATAGAATAGAATAAAGTTTTGGAGAAATACCATTTAGTTCACAGTGATTTCAAATACATGTCTTATCCTTTTTCCAGCCTACAGTGTCTCTATTTAGAACTAATGAAATTTAGAGTCTAATGAAATAGTCTCTGCTCATTAAATAATATTTTTATGGAGAGTTTACAGAATTTATTATTTGATGAAATGCCTTGTTGTTGTTTGTTTTGATAAACACTGAATAACTTTCACTATTAATTATCATCTGTACTTAAGTTACAAGTAGACAGTTACATACTCAAGCACATAGTACATGAGTACTAGAATCCTTAAAGAAAAAATATCTAACCAAGAGTATACATCCAAGATACTGATCTATAGCAATAGGATTTCACAATTCTTACTTCAACATGCTCTCTACTAGAGAATTGTAACCAGATGAAGCCAAGTAAATGGAAATATAATTTATGTGATCCTCATTATGGATGAACTTACATAGTTAAGTAAATTGATATAACGTTTTTCTACATTTATGGAAGGTCTTCATTCCAAAGTTCAATATTCAAAAAGATGTTTCAAAATACATTAACAATCATTTATTTTATCTGTAAATTTGTTTGTAATTTTCCATATTGTTAAGGCAGTGGTCTTGCTGGGATTCTTCCAAAGAGGCTTCTCCAAGGGTAGTAATGCCAGTTAAAAGATATGGGCCATGCCTTTTCTTCATCACCTATATTTCTCATCAATGGCTACACAGGCTTTTTGAAAGCTTTTGGAATCATGCATGCATCTATTTCATATTTTCATCCTTAAGACTGTTTTGTTAAAAAGAAAAAAGAGCGGGAGGGAAAGGTGGGTAGGACAGTTCATGACAATGATGTATGAACTGCATAAAACTCAGTGAAATTGGTAAGAAGATAACATGATACAGGTAGTCCTTGCTTAATGACTTTTACTGAGCAACCGTTCAAAGTTACGACACTGAAAATCATGCTGTATCTTTGCCAAGACAGTCAGCATAATGTATTATTTGCAACTGGCAAAGGGGATTTTAAAATCAAGAGTTCTCATTGATTGAAGACTTAAAGTATTCTTAACAGAAATCAAGGGAGGGACTGCATCAGATAGTAAGTAGATTCAAAAGGCAGACATCATAGAACATTGAAAATGTTCAGCTGCCACATCAATTCTTCCCAGTACATTTCAAAGATGTTAAAGATCTATGAGAAAGAGAAATGCATTGGCCACTATCTAAATGGGCATGGTATAAATTCTGTAAATAAAAGCATCATGTTCAAATTCTAACTTACTGTCTCCCAGAACGTATCAAAACAGATTGTTTTTTCTGGCATGTATCAGAATAACTACTGTTTTTTAGTTCTGCTGATTATGGAAATGTTATCTTTGTCAAGCTAATATCCTACAAAAGAAAGCTACAAACAATGTTCTTACCATTCATCTTCATCCCCTAAATTTATTTTACTACTGAAATGATCCATTTTGTTTCTCAGGGCAGGGTTCAAATTAAAAATAATTAATTTTGGTAAGAAAAAAACTAAGTTGTCCTTGCTTCTCTCTGAGCTTGCTTATTTTCTTGCAGACATTTCATTACCAAAACTAGGTAACACCATTAGTACTAGTCATGTTACTTAATTTGGATAATGAAATATCTGCAAGAAAACAACCAAGCTCAGAAAGCACCAAGGGTCCCTCATTTCAACCCTGAGCTATAAATATTCTCCTTTATTGGAAAAAACTAAAGTAGATTTCGGGTTTTACTAAGTTATATTCTCTTATATTATATCCATTAATTTGTTTTCAGATTGAGTTTTATTGCCAGACTATATGTATGAACGCAACAACTAAATTATTTGAGTAGCTGTTCATCTCTCTTCAATTATATTGTCCCTGATTATAGTACAGTAAAATACATTTTGTTCATTCTTGGCACAAGGCAAAACCTTTGCCAAAGAAGTGAAGTCTTGAATGCCTACTCAATTCCAAGTTGAAAAATAAAATTGTTGCTTTAAGAGGGCACAAAGTTTCACCTGTGGCTTTTCAGTCTACTGAAAGAAGAATTAAGGGAAATTGTTTGATGATTCTGATCCAAATCCAAGGAACTAATGGTATCAAGATAAGACATAATCTTTCTCTTTTCTGTTCCAGCTTAATTTATATTGCAAACAGCACAAATGAAGTGAAGAATTGTAAGGCAATTAAATTACCAGGAAAAAAAGAGATGAAAATAGGGGAGTCTTCTCTATATCTAGAAATTCTCTGATACATGTAAGGTACTTGGCATCTACTTTAAGATAGTCCCCTGATTAATTTGCTAGAACTATAGCCAAAGTGGCAGTCCAAGTTTGAAGCATTCATATCTTTGAAAGATCTCAAAAGTTTCTAAGACTATTTTTTTTAAAGCTCTTTAGAAAAATGTGGGGAAAAACATGACTGAACACCCAGGGACAAGAAATAGAAGTGATGAACTAAAAGAATGGCTGTTGGGTTCTGAACATAGCATTCCTTTTATAGAGAAAAATTCACCTCAGTATTTTTTGCTGAGCTGATCTAATATGGAATTCATTCTGGTTGGTTGTGTGTCAATAGGAGACAAGCCAAAACAGGCAATATATGCACATGTACAAAATGTTGTATGAAATAATTAAAAGAGATTGACTATCCCTCATCCTGCAAAAAAAAAAAAAGAGTTGGACATGTTGAATAGCTTGCAAGAACCTTAGAATGTTTCAATTAAAAAACAAAACAAAAACAAAAATCCAGAGGTGGAAGGGAAGAACTGCCAGCATGTTGGGACTCCAGTTCTCAGGTGGGAGAAGAGGTGGCAGCCTGGTACTGGGAACAGGACCCCACTGGAGTGGAATTGGGACAGCGATAGAAGAATAGCACCTATAAAGGTTTTTATTTCATATCATATTTTCAAAGGATCTTGTTCCATGGCCTAAAAGGTCATTTTCCAGATGATTTCAAAAACGTGGTACAAATTAAGCCCTTGCAACAGTTATCTTACAGATCATTTTTATGCACGATGCACTCAAAGGCTACATGGCATTTTTTAATTCATTTTTGCTTCCACATTTTTAAAATGGCATTGTTGCATGCCTTGATTTACTGGGTACAGTCTTTGCAGGTTTTAGAAGAAAAGCTAGAAATAGAAATCATAATTACGGCTAGGAAAAGAAACCTCCTTTTCAGTTTTAGGTGGTAATATATTTGTTGGTGAAAGAATAAGAACAACCCTGCACTGCTTTGAAAAACAGAGCAAACACACATACACCCAAAAGGCTTTCTCTAGACCTAAGAATGCTACGGAGAACTGTGGGCTAAAGCAATCCATGCTAATCAGGGAACAAATCCTTTTCCTAGATTGCATTTTGCCTTAATCCATAGAAATGTATTTCCTTTTTCCTTTGCCTCAGAGATGGAAACAAGTTTTCCAAATCCTTTAAACTTCAGAACAGTGAGTTTACATAGTGAAATTAACACCTTACATTAGCATCATTTAGGATCTATTTAATTGTATTTACCTCCTTGTCCTTTAAGAAACAAAAAAAAAAATCAAGGCAGGGTGACAGATTGCAGAATGGCTTTCAGAAGTGAGTGTCCTATCTGGGCAATATGAAGATGTGTTCTTGAGCTTTACTTCAGGAAATCAGAAGAAAGAGTAGCCACTATGTAGTGAGCAGGCTAACCAAATTAGTTCCCTTCCAAAAACTACGGGAAAAGCATGACATTATAGAAAAAACATTTAAAAGTTCTGGTTATTTGGCAGCAATCTGCTGCAAGTCACTCAATAGTGATTCATTAGCACTTCCTCAGTTATCCTCCATTAAAAAAAAAAGCTACCAGAAAAACCTTAACATTGGCTGACTTAGGCTAGCAATGTCAAAAGGCTCTGGCTGGGGGAAAAAAGGCCCAGACAGATGAGGATTCTGCTTCCATCATTAAAGGCATCTGTCAATGGAGATTCTCAATCATCCAGATCATGGTTGTCCCAAAAGTGTTTTTCCAAAAGGCAACTGGACTTTTTTTCTTCAACTGAAGAAGCTTCTTGGATGAGAAGCGAAACATTTTCAAGGAAAAAAACAAAAAAGTCCAATTGTGTTTTAGAAAAGCACTTTTGGGGTACATAATACTGCTTTCTCCTCCTATTTCCCCCACAATAATAACCCTGTGAGGTGGGTTGGGCTCAGAGAGACTGACTGGCCCAAAGTCACCCAACTGGCTTTCATGCCTAAGGCAAAATTAGAACTCATAGCCTCCTGGTTTCTAAGTCAGATTTTTAACCAGTACACCAAACTGACTGAAATTAAATTAAGTTTATCAAATAATTACTTCATTTGTAGAACTATAGGCTGTGCAGAAATAATTCCTGAAATGCTTCCATAGTGTACACTTCTACCCTATTTCTTTATGAGGGACCAATTTATCTATATTTTCTAGTTGCCTTATTTTAATACAGAGCATTTAAAAACAAGAAAAACAGAAAAAAGGGTGCAAAGTTTCAGTTTTAGGCAAAACAAACCCCCTTTATTCTGGGGGTTAGCAAAGGTATACAGTACCCTGTTTTACAGAAATCTCAGCTTGTGGATATTGAAACCTTAATATACAGTCACTAAAATGAAGGTACTGTGAAGAGCTGTTCAGAAACTTCAGGAGTCCATAAGAAGTTGACATTGTCAATTTATAATTTCTTTCTCACACGTTTTGCCATTTTTCTAATTCTATATTGTATCCAAAAAAATTTGCCCATCTTATCATTGTTTCTTTAACTTGTTCGCTTTCCATTTTCAAATTTAATAGAAAATTATAAATTTTCTTCATTAGTTTCTCATCAGAGGTTAATAATATCTTATCAAACAAGGTTTGCTCCTTATAAAATCCATACAGTTTAACATCTTTATCATATCTAACTTACATTTGTAAGTATGCCCACCATGATAGATTGATACCCTGATTTTCCATTTCTTGTTTAGATTTTAAGTTCCCTTCAGAATTTAGAATATCTCTGTATGTCCGGATTTTTTCAAAATTGACTAAATTTGGATGTACGAATGCTTCCATTGCTGAAAGCCAACCTGGAATTTTCAGATATATTTTACATTTTATTTTTCCCCATGTTGATAATAGTGCATTTCTTATATAGTGGTTTTGAAAGTACTTATGGATTTTATTTTTCCCATACCATAAAAAAGCGTGCCACCCCAGTTGTAAATCATGTCCCTCCAAATATAACAACCTTTTGTTTCTAAGAATTATCCATTCTTTTACCCATGTTAATACAGATGCTTGATAATATAAGACCCACTCTGGCAAACCAAAACCTCCATTTTCCTTGGCTTCTTGTAACATTTTCATCTTGTTTCTAGCTTTCTTTCCTTGCCAAATAAATTTCAAAATTAATGAATTTAAATCTTCAAAGAAGATTTCTTTTCTTATAAAGAAAACTTATATAAAATGTTTTATAGATCGCACTTGCCACCAGCAAGATTAGCAAAAATGTTTAAAAACATGTCAGATAGATGTTGGAAATGCAAACACAAGTTAGGTACTTATTACCATGTTTGGTGGACATGTGCCAAAGCAAAGAGTTATTGGAAAAAATACATACGTGGCTAGAAAAGATGTTGGGAAAATATGTAGATTTTAAACCAGAACTTTTTTTTATTAGGTATAATGCCAGAAAAGACTGATAAACAAAGCATATATTTGATTCTACATGTAACAACAGCAGCAAGAATTATATTTGCACAGTATTGGAAAAATGAAGAAATACCATCAGATGAAGAAATAATTAAAAAAATACTAGAATGTGCGGAGATGGATAGACTGACTTTGAGGTTGAAAGAAAAAGAAGAAACTGAATATTATCAAACTTGGGACTTATTTTATCAATGGCTAGAGGAAAGAATAAAGGATTAGGAATTAAATCTGTATTAGTGAATGTAAACTCAGACAACACATTTGTTGAAAAAGTACTATTGAATGTATGAAAAAAAAATCAATAAAAATCTTATAAAAAAAGAAGAAACTTCAGGAGTCCAAATCATTAACTTTACTGACTAATAAACTGCAAAGCAAGTACATTATTTTCACCTTCACATTTCTATTGTTTCTCTCATACAATGACAAACATAGTTTCTCCTTCTTTATAACAGGTCTATTGATAGAGCAGACATGTGTTTTTCTCTGCATAGTTACCCCTGGTAATAAATAACTAATATTTCTTAATCATCTCAAATATATGGCTCTATACACACCTACATTTGGCTTAATTATTCAGAAATGTAATTCAAGTGCTGGTTATCTTCAAGAACTCTTATTCCAAATAGAAATTGCCTGCCCCAGAAACACTTTCTCTTATGGTGTGGTGGTGATGAGCAATTTCTACAGGAGGTTCCCTTGTGTGGAATGGATTCCATCCAGAATAAAACCTGTACTCTCCTAACATTTATGAAGTGTTTAAAAACTTGCTTAGTCCAAAAGCTTTTGGGAACCAAAGAAGCTGTTAGGTGGCTGTACCTGGAACAATTTAAGGGCGCTAGTAACATGTATTATTACTGGTTGTGATGATTAGATCGGTTACTCGCATTTGTTATTGCATTTCTTTACTATGTTATTCTATCAGTATGCTTGCGTTTAGTGTTACAGTGATTTGAAGTGGCATATAAGCTTTCATCAAGAAAATAAATGGCCTGAATATAAACATCTTCTGAAATGTTCTTGTGATATAATGGGGCAATAATACAATCCATCATTGGCTAAAGTTAAGCGACTTAGGAAAGGGTGGATTAAAAAACATGGATTTTGCAAGAGCTGAGTATAAAAAAAGGAAACATATGTAAATATACCATCGTCCCTATTATAGATTACCTTCAGTTGTTAACGTATCCTACTAGTTTAACCTATAACATTAACTTATCCTATAATATTCTAATTAATGTTTTTCTCTGACTATCCCAGCTTAATCTTACAGCCAATTTTTTTTAATCTCCTTACTCAGATTATAAAAATATGAAAGTTCTTTTTTCTTTATGATTGGCGATACTGTGCTTATTTGCTACCTTCTTCACCTGAAAGGAGGTACTCAAACTATCCTCTGAGGCAATTAATAGTTGAAGAACTTTTACATTTTAAGCTTTCTACTATCTAGGAAACTATGGCAACTATGACAAAATTGTGTGTGTTTGCAAATTTTTTAGAGCAAATGAATGGCATGCTAAACATTGCTTTCCAGAACAAAAGCAGAGCAAGGACAAAAAAGTGGGAGCTGAAACTTACATTTTAAATATGAATTTAATTACATTTTCATTCAATTAATCAAGTTCAGTTATATGATTATCCCCTCTACATTTAATTCTTTGTACTTCCCAGTCTATGTTACTAAAAACCAAGAACTTTTACAAGGGAACTGGAAGGCCATCAGCTGTGGATATTTGCTCTACGGAATGCACATGATTTTGACACAAATGAAGGAAGGGAAAAGAAAAATGTATCTATGGCTCAACTTACGCGAATTTTGATGATCCTTGTCTTTGTACCACAATTCTTCTTAAACAGCATCTTCTAAAAGAGAAGCAAAACCTAAGGTGAAAGTCAGCTGAAGCTTGAATGAGGAACGTAACATCACTTCATAATGAACATCAGTGGAGTACTAGAAAGGAGCATGAAGAGTGCATTAAAATATTTTTTAAAAAATCCCACACTTTGAACTTAATGGGTATTATTGTGTTGGAAATGGGGAGCAGCTCAGAATGACCGTGTGATCTCCGAATGAGATAGAAGAAAAAGAGTCTTAACTTCTCCTGGTTGCAGGTATTACCAATTGGTATATAATAGGACTCCCTTGGTAATAACTCACCTTTTTTATGTTATCCTGTTATATTTTACTCTTGGTTAACTAAGACGGCCTTCCACACAGCTGTGTGCCTGATATGATTATCAAGATGCAATTCATTCTAAAAAAAATCACAAGCATTTTTCTATATACAGCCGTTGTGATTCCCTACATGCCCAAATTTTAAATATTAGTTTAGCAATATTTTTACTCTTCCCGAAACAATTATTTTACAGTGTTCACTGAAGAAAAAGACCATTAAACCCATCTAAAATTCATGACACTGGTTTAATTTAAGGAGAAATCGACAGTTTAAAGAATTAAATGACATATAAATTTTAAACTTTAAAAATTTCAAAGGACAATCGCTGAATTATGCTGTTGTAAGACAAAAGATGTGTTCTCTGAATGTTGGTTCTACCCTTGGTATTTCTCATGTAATGGAAGTGAGATAACTAAAAAGCTACTATGTAAAAGTTTACCTGCCTTTCTCCAACTGCATCCTAATTGCCCACAGACACTGCTATTCTTGAATGCCACAGCTCATAAAAAGCTCAATGAAAACATCAGTTTAATGAAAGACCATATCAAAATGGCACCATTATTACCACAGTATATCCCCCAATATTTCACCCTGAAAGATTATCATTTAGGCAAATAAGATCTATCAGACATGGCATATCCTCATTTTCCTATCTTAATTAGGTTCAAAATGAACTCAGAGGTTCACAAGAGAAACTCTACTATCAGAAATCCAGTTTTAAAAAAAAATCAAGTTAAAAGCAACTCCATGTTTAGAAACCCATCTAATTACAAATTAGAACAAGTGGAATTGTTCCAGGTAAAACAAAGTTGATAGAAAGAAACAGGAATCACCCAGGATTAATGCAAAATAGCCCTGCAAAATTGTTTCAGATTAACTAGCATTTGGGATTATTAACTGACAATGTTTTATAAGTATCTTCTCAGCTGGGAAATATAAAGCAGAGCAATCAACCAGCAAAGTGTGGGCAAAGGAAAAGTTTTTGGGAGATTATCTACAACCAGTCTGCTGGCTTACAAGAAGTAGAGCATATACTTTCTATGCTGAAGGTCAAAGGATCAATCGATGGTCACCTTCTGCAGGTAAAACTGGGAAAGACTTGGCTGCAATACTGGAATCAATCAGTCAAAATTGGTAACACTGTACTGGGCTAGATGGACTTCATATAAGCCCAATGCAGCCATCCCTAGACAATAATTAATTCATAGTTCACTGCTCAGACAAAAATTTTTTTTTTAAAAGAACAGAGCAGACTGGGGTAGTATAGGAAATGACCAGGCTGAGCCCGAGGGTGGAGTCAAATGCATGATTAGTTCCCTTGAAATCCATTGACTCTCATCTGGTACCAATTTGCCTTGTCCATTAGTAGTACAGATTCTTGTGTATAGGTAGCATGAAATAAACTTGTAGTACTTTTGAACACCATCCTGGTTCCCGATTTCTTGCACCTGACAGTTGGGTGGGTGAGATTCTGAAAAAGTTAGCAAGGACAATGCACGCAACTATACCAACCTCAGAAACCTTCATTTTTTAAAATAAAGATCATGTTCTGATTGGCAACATACACTTATGACAACAATTTTGTAAACAACCATACCCTTAAGGGAGTCATTTTGTAATGACACCCAGAGTTTCTGTCAAAAATTTTAAAATGACTGCAATCTTCTACTTTAAGAATTCCTGCCTATTTGCCCTTGCTCATTATATTTACATTTTCTTCAGTGGAACATGAAAACTTATGTGGGGAAAATATCTAATTAGGACCTCATAAAATACAGCTACAACCTGCTTTTTCTCTACTCCTATACATTTGCTGGTTGCTGAAATGTAGTCCCTTTTTATGCACGGCTAAATAGAGCATTGTATGAAAAAATTAGTGCTATCTGCTACTACTGAATACTAGCAACTTAACATTAAATTTCTTGCTATCGTTTTGTTGTATGCCTCTTAGAGAAGGTATTGCCCTACTAAGGCAATCTTAAAAGCCTTTAAAATAAATTAATTTAGCAGCATCTTAATGTGCCAAATTCTAGTAAGTAAAGCTCCTACTCCCCCATGCCAGGGAAAAATAGTGCCAGCTACTTTTCTAGATCACTGACTATTAAATGCAGCAAAACAAGATCCCATAGTTGCCAATTCTTATTCTGCAATGTCATGTCATAAAGTATCTTCCCATTTTGTTAAGAATTTGTTTAAACTATTTATATTAGCAATAGCTGGGGATGCCAAGTATTTCTACTTGAAACTTCCTGCATCTGCTCTTCCTTATTTAGCAATGTGAAAGAATCTGACATAGATTTGTAAGGGAATTGGTCTTATAATAGACTGCACATTTACAGTAACAGTAAAAAAAAGTCTGATGTTGTTTTCGTTCTCATCAAAAATCTGCAAAAATATGCGATGTCTCCTTGCAGAAAACAAGCATGCATCACGAAAATTTATATTAGAATAATTTATGTATATTAGAGAAATTAGCATGTTGAAAACTCCAGTAGGGAAATTTGGGGATAACAAACTCCTGTGAAGTATATAGTTGACTTTTAACTGAAGAAAGCACAATACAATAAAAATGTACAATAGTAACACCAGATTTATAGAAGTATTCGTATTTATTAGATTTGTATCTTGCCTTTCATTCAGAGCTTGAGACAAAATATACACCACTCAATGATCAGGGATTGCAGAGTGTAGATTTGAACCTGGGTTGAACCCAGTGTTGGGATTCATCTGGTTCGCACCACTTTGGCAGAACCGGTAGCTAATCTTTTGTTGCCCAGGCCCAGAATGGACTTCCGGAAGCGGCATCCACACAGAGAACCAGTTATTCACATATCTGAATCCCACCACTGGTTGAACCCAATGCCAATTCAACACTTTAGCTAGTATACCACTATCTTATGTTCACTAAATCAGTCATCTCCCCGGTTTTTGCATCCCTTGTCCTGCTTCTAAGTATCTGCTTGACATAATTTCTACTGTCATGCAGAGTAGAGTCACGCAACAGCTTCTCCAATAGTTTCGAAAGTTAAGTGTTGCAAAGGCCACAAATATTACATTTGTTTGTTTGTATCCTGCTTTTATTAGCTTTACAACTAACTCAAGGCAGCCGAACATATCCAACACCCCTTCTCCTCCTATTTTCTCCACAAGAACAACCATGTGAGGTGGGTTGGGCTGAGACAGAATGACTGTCCAAAGCTACCCAGCTGACTTTCATGGTTAAGGCGCGACTTGAACTTGCTTTACCACTAGATTAAACTGGCTCTTATCCTGCCTTTCCTTTGGGAACTCAAGACAGAGCATCTCCCCTCATTTTATATACTGTATATACCAGCCTGGAGGTTAGGCTAAACTAGGAGAAGTTGAAGTCAAAATCACCAGCTGGCTTCAAATGGGGATTTGAACCTTGAACTCCCCAGTCCCAGTTCAATATATTAACTATTATACCGCGCAGACTCATTGTGAGATAGCAATTCATACCAAGAAAGGTTAATATCAAATTACTTCTTTCCAATCTTATTATCTTCTTTTTTTCCCTTTATGCCTTAGACTTCTATTGCTTTTAATGAGATGGACCAGCTTTTTCCTCACCAAGTCGTTCAGACCTTTCCAGCAATCTTTGATAGCCATTTTTTCTCTTTTTTCTCACCTCTTTAGAAACAGTTTCCATCTCCATGCTTCATTAGGCCCTTTTTCTACTTCTCCCATGCGCAAGCTGCATATACCTATTCTATTACATATTTCTCCTGAATACCAAATATACTATTACTTTGTCCCAATGGCATATTCAGCTTGAAACTTTCAGAGGGCCAAAAGTGATTTTGTTGAATGTTAGGACATGGAAAATGCACAAAAGGGGCGTTGTCTTACCTGAACGCCTTTTCTCAGCATGATGAATGGAGAATCCACTGATGGGTTGAATCTGACCTCCTGCCCATTTAGACCAAGTCAGTCAAAGCTGCCACCCCTGTCCTGGCTCAGGCCATGCCCCCAGTTTCGATGAGGACAAAGCAATGACTGCACGACCTGTTGGCTCCCAGATCCCTAACACTGTGCCCGACTGCGCAAAAGGGATGGGTGTGGATTCTCCATTCATCATGCTGAGAAAAGGCATTCAGGTAAGACAACGCCCCTTCTCCAGCATGAAGAATGGAGAATCCACCGATGGGACATACCAAAGCCCTACTGTCCCTCTGGGTGGGAAGCAGCTTGGGCCAGTATCCCTGTTGCCGGCACCACTTGCTGTAGTACCCTGCGACCAAAAGAAGCCTCCGCCCAGGCAAACCTATCAAGTTTATAGTGGCGCACAAAGGGGGAAGGCGAGGACCAAGTCGCTGCCCTACAGATGTCAATTATAGAGGCCTGTGTAGCCCATGCCGCAGATGTAGTGGCACTTCGAGTGGAATGCACCGTCACATGCCGCAGAGCCGGCAAGGAACACGCCTGATACGCTTCCGCAATACACGCCCTGATCCACCTGCCAGTGGTGGAAGATGAAACCTTCTGACCCTTAGAGGCTGGTTGGAATGAGATAAAAAGGGCTTCAGATTTGCGAAAAGGCGCAGTCCGCTTGACATAATATCGCAATGCCCTGCGGACATCCAAAGTGTGCCACTGTCATTCCCAATTATGGGACGGGTTGGGACAAAAATCAGGCAACACAACCTCCTGCGCCCTATGGAAAACTGTATTGACCTTGGGAATAAAGGAGGGGTCTAAACGTAGGACCACCCTGTCCGTATGAAAAACACACAGGTCCTCTCTGACTGAAAGAGCTGCCAGCTCTGAAATACGCCTGGCCGAAGTAACTGCGACCAAAAAGGCGACCTTGAGAGCTAAGGACCTAAGACTACAGGTCCGAATAGACTCAAAAGGTGACCCTGTGAGGGCCTGTAAGACCTGTGGCAACTCCCAAGTTGGGTATGCATGCACTACAGGCGGTCGACTGTTGACGACCCCCTTAATGAAGGAACGGATCACGGGGTGTTGAGCCAGCGGCTCTGTATTATCACAGGAGAACACTGTGGACAAGGCCGCAACTTGTTTGCGTATAGTGTTGGGCAGCAGACCCGTTAACACCTTCCAACAGATAGTCTAGGATCCGAGGAATAGTCACCGCTGATATAGACAATCGACGTGTTTCGCACCAACTACAGAAATTCCTCCACGTGGAGTCGTAAATGCAATTGGTTGCTGGTCTCCTAGAGGCTTGTATCATGGAGATCATATCAGATGAGTAGGAGTCTTGAATCAAGAGGTGGCATTCAAGTGCCAAACGGCTAACTGGAGCCACTGAGGCTCTGGGTGGTGAATGACTCCCTGTATGAGCCTTATCCGATCCGGAGGAATCCTCCACGGAGGGACCAGTGACAGGCTCACGAGGTCGGTAAACCACGGCCATTTCGGCCAGTGCGGTGCTATGAATATGACCTCTGCCCGTTCCTGCAGCAGCTTCCTGATGGCTGCCGGAATCAGAGGGAGAGGTGGGAAGGCATACAGTAGGCCCTAGGGCCATGAGCTGTGAAGGGCGTCTGACCGCTCCGCTCCCAGAGACGGGAACTGTGAGAAGAACCTCGGGACCTGTGAGTTCGCCGGTGAGGTGAACAGATCCAGGATCGGTCGCCCGAACCTCTCGGATATTTCCTCAAATAGGTCTGGATGTAGGCCCCACTCTGAGTGGTCTACTGTGGTCCGGCTTAGATAGTCCGCCTGCCGATTTGCCTCTCCCGGGATGTGTTCGGCTTTCAGGGAGAGGAGATTTTTCTCTGCCTATGATCCCAATAGTTGAGCCTCCGCCATAAGGGACCGGGATCGGGTACCGCCTTGACGGTTTACATGGGCTTTTGCCGCCACGTTGTCCGTGAGGACCAGCACGTGTTGTCTCGCAATCTCTTTGCGGAAGTGGCGGAGGGCCCGATGAATAGCTCTGAGTTCCAGCCAGTTGATATTATGCTTCAGATCTGACCGGGACCACTGGCCCTGAGCCAACTGGGACTGCTAATGTGCTCCCCAGCCAAACAGACTGGCGTTTGTAGTCAGGGTTAGCCTCTTGGGATCCTTGAACAGTGATCCTCTGGCCAACGCTGGGGAGGTCCACCACAGAAGGGATCCTAGGGTCTGTAATGGCACCCGTACCCTTTGGTTGGAAGAGCTTGTACCCAGTCGTTGGAATGGGAGCAGGAACCATTGAAGGTTTCTGGAGTGTAGTCTGGCCCACGGCACTATTGCTATGCATGATATCATCTTTCCCAGCAACTGGGAAAGGATAGCAAGTGCCACTACACACTCCCTGAGGACCATGGCGCGAATGCTGTCCTGACGTTCCCGAGACAGGTAGACCCGGCAGAGGTCTGAGTCTATGACCGCACCCAAGTGTAGAATGCGGGTTGCGGGAATCATCTGGCTCTTTTGAGAATTGACTGAGAACCCATGGTCCTACAGTGTCTTTATGGCGAGAGCCAAGTCCACCTGGGCTGACCAGACCGAGGACGACTGAATGAGAATGTCGTCCAGGTAGCATTGTAGGCGCACCGGCACCAACCGTAGATGTGCGGCGAGTACCGCTAGGATCTTGGTGAAAACCCTGGGGGCCGACGATAGGCCGAATGGTAGTGCTCTGTATTGGTAATGGCTGTTGCAGTAGCAAAAGCGGAGAAATTGCCTGTGGTTTGTATGTATCGGTATGTGAAAATACGCCTCCGTCAGATCTATTGACGTCATGAGGTCTCCTCGCCTGATGCTGGCCAAGATGGACTGGAGCGTCTGCATTTTGAACTTCCGGTATGAGAGATGGAAGTTCAGGCCTTTGAGGTCGAGTATCGCCTCCATCCCCCTGAGGATTTTGGAACCACAAACAGGATGGAGTAAAAACCTCTTCCTAACTGATCCTCTGGCACCCTCTCTATGGCTTTTATTTTTAATAGGTGCTGAATGGCCTCTGTCATAAGGCCCTTTTTTACTGAGTTCCTGGGAGGGGGACATGACAGAAAACGTCGGGGGGGGGGTAGGTCACGAACTCCAGAGACAATCCGTCTCTGATGGTGCTTAACACCCAAGAGTCCGTGGTCGTGGTCTCCCATTGGTGGAAAAAGCAAGCTAGCCTGCCACCTATGGGAGAGGCCCTTCCTGACTAGCTTTGATTTACGGAAGGGACGGCCGCCCCTGCCACGAAAGTATCACTTGCCCTGAACCTGACGCCTGGATCTGTCTCTATATCCGGACCGGGTAAATGTACGGTCCAGTCCCGCAGGAAAGGGCCGGGAGGACTGGCTTGAGGAGGAATCCAGTCCGGAGCGAAAGGACTGTCGGCGGGAATACGGGACGAACCGTCAGGCCGACCTCCTAGAGAGGTGAGAAATCACCCTACGTTTCTCCCTGTTTTCCACTAGATAGGGAGTCAGGGCTTCACCAAAGAGACGGCCGCTACAATACGAGGTCGCTGCCACCCGCCATTTGTGCTTTGTGTCAGCCCTCCAATTCTTAAGCCATAACAACCTCCGTGCAGCGATGTTGGAAGATATAGCACGGGCCGAGAATCGGGCAGCGTGCAGAGACACATCGGCCATATACTCCAAGGCCACTAGTAACTTAGTTAAGTCCTGATGGACTCTTACCTCCTCAGGAAGAATTCTGGCCTGGAGTTGACGGAGCCAAATGAGCGAGATCCGTGCGAAGAAGGAAGTTGAGGTGGACGCTCTTATTGCCCATGCCAAGGCCTGATGAGCCCTGCAGAGCGAAGCCTCCGACTTTTTATCCTCGGCCTTCAGAACCTCTGCCATATCACCAGGTACCTTGGAGTCTGAAAACAGGGGGGTTAAGGACTCGTCCACCTCGGGGATCTCCAGCGCCTCATTCAGAACCTGCACCGTATCCATCAGCTTACGGTCAGTTCCCCCTACGGGGGGAAATGATCCTGGAGATTCCCATTGACCCTGAATATTTTTTAAGAACATGGGAGGGCAAGGAATCTGCTTATGTGTAATGACCGGCTCAGAGAACAGTGGGCTAGTGACCCGATCTGGAACTTGTTCAGGAATCTGGATCAAATTTGCCGGTCGCACAGGCCTTGCGTAGCAAGGACGGGAATAAGGCAGAGTTAAATAGACCTACTAGGGGAGGAGGCTCTTGAGTAAGCTCCTCATCCTCCGACCACTCTCCCTCCGTGCATCCAAACTCCGGGTATTCTGAGGCCTCGCTGCCAAGTGAGTGAGAGGGGGAAACAGAGCCCTCTCCCTGTTCTGTGGTATAATGTGAAGCACCAGGTCTGACAAAGTCTGGTGGTGTTAAAGAGGACCTAGGAGCGAAGGCCATCTGTGGACGCGCTGTGGACGCCATAGCTTGGGCAACGGCTTGCGAGACCATGGCTTGTAGATGAGCTGAGAATGCTGGCTTTTCTAGAGTGCAAAGACCCGCAGTGGGAGTAAATGTGGCTGTTGGAGCCTGTAACTGACTCCCAAGAGGCGGTCCCTCAGGAGACCTGAGCCCTGCTGCAGTTGGGGTAATGTGGCCTCAGGTATTTGCATTTGCTGGGTGCCCCCGGTGCCTCTTCAAAAAGGGAGAGGTGCTCCTGATAATGGCCAGTTGAGAACCCCTGATCTGGGTCCCGCTCTGGGGACGCCATCGGGGTGGGCTCGGGGCCTGGGCTGCATGGCAGTGCCGCCATTGTGGAAGTCGGAGGTATGATTCTCTCCTCCACAGCCAGTTTCTGTGCACGGGAGAACTGTTTCTCCAAGGCACGATGTTGGCGGCTGGCCTGTTTATCTGCCGCTTTGGAGGCCCGTTTGTCTAGACCGGCCTTAGTTTTGGCCTTAATTTTTGCAGCTGCCTCCTGACTAGAGGATTTATGCTTAGTTTGTCCACCAGAGGTGGAAGCCTGTGGCGCAGTGTTATCTGCCATTGTAACACGAGAGTTTTCAGTGGGGTGCTGAAGCGTCTCGGTCTGCAAGAGATGCGGCTGTTAACCAGCGAGGTGGGACTGGCCTGCACGTGGATCTGTGATGGTCTGGCCCACTGGCAAGCTCGGAGTCACACTTAGTATCACTAAAGATGATGAACAGGTGCGAGAGACCTCCCTGTAAGGTCAAGGTCACGTTTAGTGATGGGATCACGTGTCTCACTTAGTGACGCAGGGTATTTTGAGGGCGTGTCACTAGATGCAAACTATGGCAACAGGCTGAAACTGGCAAGGCCCAATTAGTATGCTAGAAAATAGCATACTAGCCTAGGTATAGCCTAGTTAGCAATAGCCTAGGTATAGCCTAGTTAGGCCTGAGGAAGGCCAATAAATGAAGTGAAAAATACAGGGCACCACTGTATTTGAGCTGCAATTTGAGGCCAGGCAGAGCCCTGGTGGCCAGCAGCAGTTAATTTTGAGGTGGCAATGCCAATGTCACAGATGAGCTTTTGTGAAAACCATGTGAACACAACAGTGTCCTGAAAATTCCTTGACTGCTCCCTCCGGAGTTCAGTGGTTGATTGTTTGCTGCATCCAAATTGGCAGCCGCCAATAATTCAGAGCAGATAAAATCCTTATCTGGTGAATCCCCCACCTATGTGTGACTGGATCACAAACTGCTGCAGCTCCCAATGCAATGATAAATGCAGTTGAATCGCGAGGCCTCCAAAATGGGGGCCGCGAGATCATTGAGGAAATATGGGGCTTTCCAGACTGCCTCGTGATCGGGGGTAACCTTTCTCCTGTTACTAGAACAACCTACGGACGGCCTTGTGAATGCTCAGGCAGCTTGACCACAGCAATTAGTTACCCTGCTCACAGCAGTACCCAGTAAGGAGAAGGCAACAAATGAAATCCTGAATGGAGAAAGAAGGGGGGACCCGATCTCTGTAAGGTCGCCAAAATGGCGGCCGTGACTGTCGGTAAACAAAATTCAGGACTCAATAGAATCTAGTGAGGAAGCAATTTGACTCTCCCCCACACTTCTGAGAGCAACCAACAGTTAAAGCAAACCAGAAAAAACAATGGAAAGGAAAACAAGCCAATTTTCGTCCGGCGCCCAAAATGGCGGCCGCGACTATCGGCAATAAATTTCAGGCACTGATCAGCCTGAAAACCCAAGGGCACTCTCCTTCTATGAACAGAGACCCCCTTAAAAGGGTGAAAAAACACCCACAGCAAATAATAATAACCCGAAGAGGGGGGGGAGTCGCCGCGCGGCACCCAAAATGGCGGCCGCGACGATCGGCTATGAGGGAGAACTCACACACACACACAAATATACTAGAGAGAAAAAGAAAAAAATTGATTGTGAAGAAGTCACAATCTGGAACAGTGCTGATCCCAGCACTGATCGGGGGAAAACAGAAGAAAGGAAAATCCACCAATGGAAATTGCTAACTAAACCTGCTTTCCTCAAAGACTGGGAGCCAAAGTAGTCACGTCCATCCGGGCTGAGACCAAATCGAAACTGGGGGCGTGGCCTGAGCCAGGACAGGCGTGGCAGCTTTGACTGACTTGGTCTAAATGGGCAGGAGGTCAGATTCAACCCATCGGTGGATTCTCCATTCTTCATGCTGGAGAACAAAGCTTCTTTGTTTCTACAATGTCCTATATTAAACTAAGTTTGGGGAGAAAGTAGTGAACTATATAATTGTAACTGCAACAAAAGCTAAAATTTTCAGAGTATCATATTCTCCTGAATTACATATCTAGTATGTGAAATTTGACAATTGGACAATGAAAATGGATTCTCTGTGCCTTTACTATAGCAAAAAGACTGTACTGCAACACTCAAAAGATGGCTCCACTTACTCAAAGGACTGAGGACTTGCTCACACATTAATTATGAGTGACTAATGAATACTACACAGACTTTGTATGGATAAATATAATAAAATATGGGACTCATTCATACAAAATATAGTGGATTTTAAAAAGCATAATAGTTATATAAGTATTAGAATTATACACACATATATCTGCATAATGTTTATAGATAATAAAAGGAATATATCTGTGTTTTGTTCCTTCTTTCCCCTTTTTCTGTTACTATTTCAAAAGCAATAAAATTTATGTTAAAAACGCTCGAGATTGAAAAGCTACTTCTGACAATTCAATCCTGCTCTTGCCTACAGGGATCAAACTAAAAGGGGCGTTGTCTTACCTGAACGCCTTTTCTCAGCGTGATGAATGGAGAATCCACCAATGGGTTATCTTGGACCTCCTGCCCACGTAGACCAAAACAAATCTGCCACGCCTCTCTGGTTGAGGGCACGCCCCCAGTTTCGAAAGGGCGAAGCCAATGATTGCACGACGTGTTGGCTCCCAGACCCTAAACACTGGACCTGACTGCGTCCAAGGGATGGGTGTGGATTCTCCATTCATCACGCTGAGAAAAGGCGTTCAGGTAAGACAACGCCCCTTCTCCAGCGTGAAAGAATGGAGAATCCACCAATGGGACTTACCAAAGCCCTACTGTCCCAATGGGAGGGGAGCAGACTGGGCCAGTGTCCCTGCCGCCGGCACCACCTGTTGCAGTACCCTGCGGCCAAAGGATGCCTCCGCCGAGGCAAACTTATCAAGGCGATAATGGCGCACAAAAGGGGAAGGCGAGGACCATGTCGCCGCCCTGCAGATGTCCTCGATGCTGGCCTGTGTGGCCCATGCTGCTGAGGTAGCAGCACTGCGAGTGGAATGGGCCGTCAAGTGACCTGGAACTGGTAAAGAAGATGTCTGATACGCTTCGGCAATACAGGCCCTAATCCACCTACCAACGGTAGAAGAAGATACCTTCTTACCCTTGGAGGCCGGATGGAAGGAAACAAAAAGGGCCTCAGATCTACGAAAGGACTCTGTCCGCTTGACGTAACAGCGCAACGCCCTGCGAACATCGAGAGTGTGCCATTGCCTTTCCAAGGTATGAGACGGATTAGGGCAAAAGTTAGGTAACACGATCTCCTGTGCCCTGTGGAAAACGGTGTTCACCTTGGGAACAAATGAGGGGTCCAGGCGTAGGACCACTCTGTCCGTGTGAAAAACACACAGGTCTTCTCTGACAGAAAGAGCTGCAAGCTCCGAGATGCGCCTAGCCGAGGTAACTGCAACCAAGAAAGCAACCTTAAGAGACAAGGACCTAAAAGTGCAGGACCTAAGGGGCTCAAAAGGCGCCTGCGTAAGGGCCTGCAAGACCCGGGGTAACTCCCAAGTGGGATATCTATGAACTACCGGCGGTCTACTGTTGGTGACCCCTTTTAGAAAGGATCGTACCTTGGGGTGATGGGCCAGTGGCTCTAAGGTGTCACAGGTAAACACCGTGGCTAGGGCCGAGACCTGTCGGCGAATAGTGTTAGGCGCCAAGCCTTTATCAACACCCTCCAACAAATAGTCTAATATCCGTGGAATGGATACCTCTGAGATCGCTAAGTGATTGCTGTCACACCAACGGCAGAAATGTCTCCAAGTGGAGTCATAAATGCGATTAGTCGCCGGTCTCCGGGAGGCCTGAATCATAGAAATCACTCCCGAGGAATAAGATTCTTGGGTCAAGGCCCTGCGTTCAAGTGCCAAGCGGCTAATTGCAGCCACTGGGGCTCCGGGTGTTGTATGGCCCCCTGCACTAGACGAATCCGATTTGGAGGAATCCTCCACGGAGGGACCACGGAGAGGCTCACGAGGTCGGCAAACCACGGTCGTCTCGGCCAGTGCGGGGCAATGAATATGACCTCTGCCTGTTCCTGCAATACCTTCCTGATAACTGCCGGGATCAGAGGGAGAGGTGGGAAGGCATACAGTAGTCCCCCTGGCCAAGGGCTGCGAAGAGCGTCCGTCCTCTCTGCCCCCGGAGAGGGGAACCTGGAAAAGAACCTTTGAAGTTGTGAGTTCGCCTGAGAGGCGAATAAGTCTAGGACCGGCAACCCGAACCTTTCCGATATCTCCCTGAAGAGATCCGGATGTAGGCTCCATTCCGAATGGTCCACTGTTGCCCGGCTTAAAAAATCCGCCTGACGGTTTGCCTCCCCCGAGATGTGTTCTGCTTTCAGGGAGAGGAGATTGCTTTCTGCCCAAGACCCCAATAGCATGGCCTCGGCCATGAGAGAACGGGATCGGGTACCGCCCTGACGGTTCACATGGGCCTTTGCCGCCACGTTGTCCGTGAGGACCAGCACGTGCTGCCCCGTCACCTGGTTGCAGAAGTGGCGAAGGGCCAGATGAATGGCTCTCAGTTCCAGCCAGTTGATATTGTGTGCCAGATCTGCTCTGGACCACCGACCCTGAGCCAACTGAGATTGGAAATGGGCCCCCCAACCAAACAGACTGGCGTCTGTGGTCAATGTCAGCCTGCTGGGCTCCTTGAATAGTGACCCTTTTGCCACCTCTGGGGAGGCCCACCACAGAAGGGATCTTAGGGTCTGAAGGGGGACCCGTACCCTTTGATTGGAAGAGCTTGTGCCCAGTCTTTGGAATGGGAGCAAGAACCATTGCAGGTGTCTGGAGTGTAGCCTGGCCCAAGGCACTATCTCTAGGCAAGATATCATCTTTCCCAGTAACTGGGAGAGGACAGCCAGTGTTGCTACACGCTCCCTGCGGATCTTGAGAACCATGTCTCGCATGCTGTCTCGTCTGTCTCGAGAGAGATAGACCCGGCAAAGGTCTGTGTCTATTATCGCGCCCAGGTGTAGTAGGCGTGTTACGGGAGTCAGTTGACTCTTGTGAAAGTTGACTGAGAAACCGTGACCCTGGAGGGTCCTTATGGTGAGGGCCAGTTCCGCCTGGGCGGCCAGAGCGGAGGACGACTGGATGAGAATGTCGTCCAGGTAACATTGGACGTGCACCGGTACTAGTCGTAGGTGTGCGGCAAGTACCGCCAGGATCTTGGTGAAGACCCTGGGAGCTGAGGACAGGCCGAAGGGGAGGGCCCTGTACTGGTAATGATTGTTGGAATAACAAAACCGGAGATATTGCCGATGGTTTGGATGAATAGGGATGTGAAGGTACGCCTCTGTAAGGTCTATGGATGTCAGAAAGTCCCCCCGTCTGACGCTTGCCAAGATGGACCGAAGCGTCTGCATCTTGAACTTTCTGTACGACAGGTGAGAGTTTAGGCCCTTGAGGTCTAGTATCGCCCTCCATCCCCCTGAGGCTTTTGGAACCACGAATAGGATGGAGTAAAAAACCCTGTTTCAGCTGATCGACTGGAACCCGTTCTATGGCTCGTATGTGTAATAGATGCCGGATGGCCTCTCCCAGGAGGGTCTTCCTGACTGGATTCCTGGGGAGGGGACAGGAAACAAAGTGCCGGGGTGGCCTGGCCACGAACTCCAGAGACAGCCCGTCTCTGATGGTGCTTAGCACCCAAGAGTCCGTGGTGGTGGTCTCCCATTGGTGGAGAAAGTAAGTTAGTCTGCCACCTATGGGAGCTTCCCTCCCCGAGTCACCTGGGTCTACGGAAGGGACGGCCGCCCCTGCCTCGAAAGGGTCTCTTACCCTGAGCCTGTTGTCTGTATCTGTCCCTGTACCCAGACCGGTCGAAGGAACGGTCCGGGCCTGCGGGAAATGGCCGGGTGACCTGTGCTGAGGCCGAATCCGATCCCGTCCGAAAGGGCTGTCGACGGGTGTACGGGGAGAAACGGCGGCCCGATCTCCTGGAAAGGTGATAGAGAACCCTTCGTTTCTCCTTGTTTTCGACTAAGTAGGGGGTCAGGGCCTCCCCAAAGAGGCGGGCGCCGCTGTACGGGGCGGAAACTACACGCCCTTTGTGTCTAGTCTCAGCCTTCCAATTTCTAAGCCATAGAAGCCTGCGTGCGGAGACGTTGGATGCGATGGCCCGGGCAGAGAATCTTGCCGCCTGCAAGGACACGTCTGCCATATACTGTGATGCGGCCATGAGCTTTGTCAAGTCCTGGTGGACTCTTACCTCTTCCGGGGGAATTCTAGCCTGCAATTGGCGGAGCCACATAAGAGAGACCCTGGCGAAGAATGAGGCTGAGGTAGAAGCTCTTATTGACCAAGCTGAAGCTTGGTGTGTCCTGCGGAAAGAAGCCTCGGATTTTTTATCCTCGGGCTTCAACGCCTCCGCCATATCTCCAGGTACCCTGGAATCAGAATATAAGGGTAGTAAGGATTCATCAACCTCAGGCACCTCCAGGGCCTCATTCAGAACTGGTTCCGTGTCAAGCAGCCTGCGGTCTATTCCCCCAGTAGAGGTGGGAGCACCTGGGGCCTCCCATTGAGCCCTAATGGATTTTAAAAACATGGGGGGACAAGGTATATGCTTGTGTAACACCACCGGTTCTAAAAACAGCGGATCTGTGTCTTGGCCAGGAGGCTGTTCAGGCACCTGTTCAGGTACCGAAGGCTGAGCCGAGTGTATCCTACCGGTCGCGCAGGCCTTGCGGAGCAGAGACGGAAATAGCGAGGGATTAAACAGTCCTATTAGAGGGGGAGGTTCCTGAGTAGGCTCCTCATCGTCCGACCACTCTCCCTCCGCCTGACTGTGCTCCGCGTATTCCGAGCCCCCGCTGGCAAAGGAATGAGGAGAATCAGAAATCGGGTACTGTATTGCACCTGACCCCGCTGGGTCAGGTAATGGCCTGGGAATTATGGGAGCGGGAGTCTCTTGAGGACGCCTCATGGGCGCCATGGCTTGGGCAACTGCCTGAGAAACCAACTGTTGCAGATGAGCCTTGAAGGACGGATCCTCCAGCTCACGAAGCCCCGCTGCTGTGGGGGTAAAAGTGGCAGTTGGAGCCTGGCCCACCAGGGGTGATCCCTCAAGGGGCCGTAGCCCCGCTGCAGTTGGTGTAAATGTGGCTTCTGGAGCCTTAGGGTCCTGAATTCCCTGTTCCTCTTCAAAGAGGGAAAGGAGTTCCTGATAAGGACCAGTTGAAGGAGCCCCTTCTGAATCCCGCTCTGGTGACCATGGGGCCTGAGGCTCAGGTTGAGGGCCACAAGGGAGTGCCACCATTGTGGTAGGGGGCGGCTTAACCGTCTCCCCTACAGCCAGTTTTTGCGCTCGTGAGAACTGTCTCTCCAGGGCACGATGCCTACGATTGGCCTGTTTATCGGCCGCCTTGGAGGCTGCTTTCTTTGAGCCGGCCTTGGTCTTGGCCTTGATTTTTGCGGCTGCCTCCTGACTAGAGGACTTACGCTTTCCGTGCCCACTGGAGGTGGAAGCCTGTGGCTCGGTGTTGTCTGCCATTGTAAAGCGAGAGTCTTTCAGTGGGGTGCTGAAGCGTCTCGGTCTGCAAGAGATGCGGCTGTTCCCCACCTGAGTGGGACTTGCCTCCACGTGGATCAGTGATGGTCCGGCCCACCGGCAAGCACGGACTCACACTTAGCGACGGCTGTCGCGGGTCACTAGCGATGATGAGACTGAGCGTGAGACCTACTTTGAGGCCAATGTCGCGCTTAGTGACGGGATCAACACGTGTCTCACTTAGTGACGGCAAGCTCAGTATTGACCGTTCACTAGATGCAGACTCTGGCAGCAGGCTACAACTGGCAAAGGCCCAATGGGTGCAGCTAAAAGGTAAACTGCTGCTGTTTTTTTTTGTTTGTTTGTTTGTTTGTTTGTTTGTTTGTTTGTTTGTTTGTTTTTGTTTTTTACCTAGCAATACAGGGGATTCCTATATCCCTGATTAGGGACAAATCTCTGGACAGACCCCTGACTGATGATTCTGAAAGGGTAAAGACAGAAGTGGGGCCTTTTGGCCCCTCCCTGTTTAGTGACCAAAGATGGCGGTCGCCAGAAGGGAAAACGAAACTAACAATCCTCCTGGAGTTGCTGGGCCTCCTTTCCGTTCTCTGAAGGGAAAGTGAAAGCGAGGTAAAAGGGCCGTTTTCCACGCGGCGCCAAAAATGGCGGCCGCAACGATCGGGAAGGAATTTGGAGACCCCGGGGCAGCCTGCAGAATAGAGGCTCCCTCCTCACAGCAGCAGCTCTCCAAACAAAAAAAGCCAGCACCTCAGTTAGAAAGAGAGAGGCTTTTTTATCGAGTCGCGGCATCCAAAATGGCGGCCGCGACGATCGGCCGAAAAAACCAAGGCCTGAAGTGGTCCTAAGGGGGGGGGGAACACATTCCCACCCCCAGGGGACACCCCCCTAGGCGCCTAGCAGGCGAGAAGAGCCAGAAATTCAAGGGAAAATCCGATGGGAATCGGATCGTCTCCCAGCGCCCAAACGGCAGCCGCAAATCAGCTGTGGGGGGGGGGAAACACGAGTTCAACAGAAAGACAACAAATAAGAGCTGATTTCCCCTTCTAGAACAGCGCTGATCCCAGCGCTGGCCAGGGGGGAAACAGAAAGGCAATGAAGAATCCACCAATGGTAGAAATAACTGAACCTGAATCTCAAATCGCTGGGAGCCAAAACTACCACGTCTGTCTGGGCTGAAGACCAAAACGAAACTGGGGGCGTGCCCTCAACCAGAGAGGCGTGGCAGATTTGTTTTGGTCTACGTGGGCAGGAGGTCCAAGATAACCCATTGGTGGATTCTCCATTCTTTCACGCTGGAGAAAATGAAATAGTCATACAACTCTTATCCTTTGCCCATTCAAATATATTACTGCTGTGTTTCTTTCACCTAGAGATTGGGACATATGCAAATTTTTCAGATGGGAGAAAGTCCACACCTTCTGAAGCCTCAGTTACAAAAAGCCAAATACAAGCCAACCAATCTCTCTGAAAGATTATAAGAAAAAAACCAATCATGTGTTTCTCTCACCATATTTTCTACAGAGCTAAAATATACTAGACAACCTGGGACCTGTTGGGTCATCATTTCAGAGATATTTCCTTGTTGGAAGCTGGCAGGGAGCATTAGAAATAACAATCATGTGATCATGGCTGACTGCAGTAGCATGACAGCACTGAAGAAGTCACAATATTGCCAAATTTCAATTCCATGCAAGTTATGTTCCCAGATTCTGGATGCATTGTGCAAATTAGCTCATTCGAGGTACATTCATTCAACAATTGTTGCCCTATGATGCACCATTTTGGCCAATTGAAGGTTATAAACAAACAAACAGACAGGAGATTTTTAGTAGTATATAGTTCATTTGAGGAAACAACTAGTAAACGTTTCAGGTAAAAACGGGAAAGTGTCATTGAACAAAACAGTCTTTCATGTGCTACTTCCAAGTTAAGTGTGACTGAACAGAATGATGTGAATTGTAGTCTAATCCTTTTCAACCTTTTCACCCATTGTACCACTTTTAGGATATGGCAATATCCGAGTACCACCAGTCGCCTAGCAAGGTGTCAAAAACTTGATGACCCCCCCCCCCAAAAAAGGGAAAAAAGTACAAGTAGTCCTCGACTTACAACACTTTGCTTAGTGACTGTTCGAAGTTACAATGGCACTGAAAAAAGTGCCCCCAAGCCACAGCTGAGCAAGACACCTGCCTGCCCGCCCGGCGGCGCTCTTCCTCCTGTCCAAGGTTTTCATTGTTGTGAGCATTTCTGTTGAGGATTGGCAGTGGGGGTGGGGTAGGGGGGTGTTTGGTTTTTATTCCCCCCATCTGCTGGGTGGTTGCAGCAGGTTTTGGTCACTTCACACGACCCTGGTACACTGTGACCGTCATAAATATGAATCAGTTGCCAAGCATCTGAATGTAAATCACAAGACCCTGGAGATGCTGCAACATTCCAGCTGATTGGCGCTTCTTCTGGGCTCAGCAGAAGCGCTAGGATCAGTGCTGCTTTCCAGCTGGAGCCTGGCGCTGATCCTGGCGCTTCCACTGAGCCCTGACAGCCCCGAAGAAGCATAGATCAGCTGGAAAGCGGCACTGATCCTTGCGCTTCCGCTGAGCCCTGACAGCCTTGCAGCTCCAGCCGTCTCTCGCTCAGGCTTGTGCAGTGCTGCCACCGGTTCAGCTCATTCCCCTCCCCCACTACCACTTTTATAGGATGGTCGTGTACCACCTGCCAGGTGCCAATGTACCACAGGTGGTACCCGTACCACTGGTTGAAAAGCCCTGGTCTAATCCATCTGGAAGGCACCAAATTGGAGAAGAATGAGGTAGCGGCTTCTCTGAGGCCCCCAAAGCTGAATCATAAATCTCTGTTAGGGTTAAGCAGAGCAAGCTCTCCTTCTGAAATTGCATTAATTTCCTGTCTCTACTCAGACTGAAGATAACCAAAAGCAGATGGTCCTGAGGTAATCCATTCTATTAGGAAGATCCAAGAAATCAGACTGGAGCATATTCTTGGGAGCAGGAGAAGAAAAAGAACAAACCAACAGATGTTACTTTTTACAGTTCTAGAAAAATGCCTGGTTCTATGGCCATGGCCTGCCTCCCTGCTTCCCAGGAACCCCAGACAAGATATATTTAGGATGGAAATTGATGAACTAAATTCAATTATTCTTCATAGGGACTTGTATTCCTTTCCCTCAGAGCAAATTAAGCAACATGGCAAACACATCTTTGCAGATTAGCAAGGAAAAGCATAAAGCTGCACAGCATACACTGACAAGACATTCTGAGGCAGCCAATTCTCTCCTACCTATCCAGAGCTCTGTTTTCCTGATTTCATTCAGGAAAGTGGTACAGAATCAGTCCTACACTCACAAACAGCAGGGCTGAGACAACATTAACTCCATCATCTGCTAACAGAAAACATGGCATATAAACCAGAGGGTGAAATAAGGAGTGCTTAGCTAGACCTAAATTCCACATATTTCACAGACACACAGGTACCAAGGCCAACTTTTTTTTTTCAAAATCAAAATTTTCTTTAACACAAAGAATCAGGGAACAAATCTTTCACTAGCAATGAGATGCAGTGATAGCAAAATACATACTCCTTCAATTTCAGAATGCAATACTCGTGGTTAAAAGCATCATGGAACTCCTAATTCTGGCTGGTAAACTCAGTATGTCCAGCCCAAAACCATCTTTTTTTTTGTTTCTAAAAAAAACCCCTCTACACTGAATGAGGACTTTATGATAGCAATTTCAAATGGTTCCCATGGGCTTTTATGGCCACATGAGAGACTAGGTATTTGGTGTTGCCATGCTTGCTGCTATAGCAGCTGCCTGTGACCTTTAAGCTTGGATACCAAGAAGTAATGTTGTCATCTGAGCCAAAATAATATCAATCTAGTTGAATGGAGTTCCACATGTCTGGAACATCCCTGGACACACCACCAACTTTGTCCCAAAACCTTCAATCCTAATATTAAACTAAGCTTGAAGCACTGTTGGTGGGTAATTAGAATAGGTTTTCAAGAACAGGTTTTACTTGATCTTTCCATATGCTTTGCAAGGCTACCTCTCTGGAGGAAATTCAAATTTAACACCACAAGTTTGGGTTGATAGGGCAAATCAAAGCTCCTTGAAAGATCTCAATTACTTTCAACATAGCAATGTTCACATGATCTTGCAAGATTCTTAACCAGGAATTTAAAGGCTAGGTCACATTTACAGAGGCTATAGGCACCGACTTAAAAGTGGGCCTAATAAATCTTAATACTATGCCTGTTTCTAGACAACATTTGGAAATATCTGCACTACATGGAAGTACTGATGGAAGTACTGATGGATTTTTACTTTTCTGGACTTTATGTTTTTCATCAGATAAAATGAAGGGAGAACAATAATGAGGGGATAAAGCTTAAATCCATGAATATTTATTAGGAAGCATCCCAGTCTTTGACACAATTGTGTAAATAGATTTAATTTATATGGTCACCCACTTGCCAAACATCCCTGGGTGGCTAACACATTTAAAACATTAAGAAAAAAGTATCAACCATAAAAAGAACCAAATGTAAACACATATAGGTTTTTATTGACATAAAGTGCTGGAATTGATAACTCATATAATTCATACTAATGTCTACTCAATATTAACTAATAACTACTAACATTTGACTCAATATTCAAGGGAACAGCCAGGTCTTCACTATCTTATAAGAGGAAGGCAGGGTTGGCACCATCTGAATCTAGGGGATGATGGTATTCCATAAGATAGGTGAGAGAACAGACAAGGCATGCACATTCTGGGTCTCTAAAAATGGCAGTTTTTGATAGATGGGACCCAGAGCATCCAAACTCTATCTAATCTTATTGAAAATAGATGATTCCTCAAATACCTTGGTCCTGTGACAGGAAGTGCTTTATAGATGACAACTAGCAACTTGAATTTCTCCTAGAAGCTCACTGGTAACCAGTGTAACAGTAATCTATTATATAAGTGTACCAAGGTGCATCCATAATTACCCTGTGCATTTTGGACGTTGTAGCTTCTGAACAGTCTGCAAGAGCAACTCCATGAGAAGCATGTTGCAGTAATCCAGACAATATCTCACCAGGTCATAGGTAACTATGAGCAGAGCCTCCAAATCTAGGAACATGTGCAAAAAAAGAATGGATTTATGCAAGGACCTCCTAGCCACAACTATCAACTGCTTCCCAAACTGTGCACCAGTTCTAACTTAGGTAGTTGGCTCCATCCAGAACCATGGAAGCTACTTGATCTTAGCCCGCTCTTCTCCATCCAACAACATCCAGATACTGAAGCTATCTGGTGAACCTTGACAGCATTACTTGGATGACCAGAAATTCATCCTACTGTTGATGCATGTTGGCCAATAGTCACCACCAGCACCCTCATGTAGATGATAAAAAGTCTGTGGCATTTCACAGACTACAATCTGTATAATCAACCCCCAATACTGACCAAAACTGGCCCTGAAAGAAGAAAAGCCACCGCAACACCCTGCCTACTCCTATTCCCAATATGTCAGGCAGTCCGGAAGGATATAATGATCAACAAAATGGAAAGCTACTAAAGAGAGAAGAAGACATACCATTCCCATCCCTAACTTGACACATGGCATTTCAATGTTTTACCCAGACCGAAACCTGATTGAAAGGGGTACAGAAAAGTGTACCTTCCTTAAACAAGAACTGAAATTAAGCATATGATAACCAAACTTAAAACCAAACTGTCTATAGGTGCACTTCAATTTTTCTTAATTAGAATACTTGCTGAAATAGCAATTCTAGAAATTGTAAGAAAAACAAATGATTTGTAATATATATTCTAGTCATTCTTATCTGGGTGTGTTTGTGTGTGTGTGTGTGTGTGTGTGTGTGTGCGCTGAAGAATAATGTTTCTCCATTATATTTTCAATGTATCATCATTCCCCTTTCCTTCCAATGTAAATTTGTAAAGAATGCAGATATAATCAAGTACATACTGAATTGTGAGTGTCAGCGCTCATCATAACTCGGCATGCTGAAGGCCTTCTGACTTACAGCTATATTTAGAGGGCCACAGATTTCTTATCTTGTCAAACAGATATTCACCTCATCAGTAACATGGAATACGAAGTGAGAGTACCCAAAGAAAATGAAAAAGCATCAAGACACATGGACACACACAATCCTACTGGATTATGGTATATACAAAAATCATCCAAACTGCGAGATTCTAATACAATATGGCCGGTCAGAAGAGAGATGAGAATGAGAGCACCAGCCATGATCAGTGAAAATAGCAGGGGCATGTTGACATATACCAGTTTTGCTGCTTCTCCCATTCAAAATATTTAATGGGAAACAAGAAATTCAGAGAAATTCAGAGCAAAGAGACCCTACATCTGTTATGCTAAGAATCCCTCATCACATCTTCTTCTCATCAGCACTACAATAATTCTCTCACAAGCCCAAGTATGGCAGCAGGAAGGAAAGACTAATCATAGAGAGGGATCATTTTTCCATACTGAAACAATAAGTGTCTCTGCGTTGGTAGGGTGAGGGGAGTATAAAACCCCCACATTCACTTCTGCAAATGCTAGGCATTAGCACAGAACACAAATCCAACCAAATCCAAAAACCCCTGCAAAGAGCATAGCAAGGGGGGGAAAACAACACAAAATCTTTATTGCTTCACTGGCTCCCTCTTCATTGTTGGGTCTGGCCCTGAATGTGCTAAGGGTTAAAGCTTTCCTGGGCAGGAAAGGGGAACAGCTGTAGCCTGGCAGCTGAATGAGGTCAGGCCAAAGACACAGTGGCTATTGTGATGTGGCTGCAGCTTCTGCTGGAAGGGCTTCCACCTACAGCTGACCATGTGGCAATCCTAGAGTAGGGCAGAGAAGGCATATGCATGCATGCTTGAAGAAGTGACACACCCCATGATTTCTCAAGAAGCAAAAGTCTTTTTACTCATTCTTGAACTGTTGGCTCAAAGGAGGAAATCATCTAGTGTCAGATTTTCCAAAGCCAAACTGTAACACATACCACAGCTGCCCACATACCCAACAGATTTTGCTTCTAGATACTGAGCCTTTCTTTTGTGTGAATGGGATGTAGTTTCTGCAAGCACATATCAGTTCTCCCCATAAGCATATATTATCACCCTTTCCTGGCTTTGAGTGCTCCAGATGTGCTGGACTACAACTCCCATCTGCTAATGAAAAACAAATAAAAAAACCAATGCCCAGGTGTCTGAACATCCAACCACTTTTTATTCTAAAAGAATGTTCTTTAGCCTCACTTTACTTCTTAAACAAAGATGCAGTTTTCCTTCACAGCCAATATATTTGCTATGCTCAGCTTGATTAAGTCCTAAAGTCAGTACTGGTGAGGGTTTTTTTTTTTTTTAATGGTTGCCTTTATTGTCATCTCTGTACCTCTAACATACTAAAAGATGCATACATCAGAAGTAGCTTCTTCCATTGCAATCCTCTTCCTTTCCAAAAAATGTGAAATGAGTCCCAGCCTCAAGAATTTATCATCCCTGATAGCCTGCAATTCTCATCATTTTTCATTATTTGTCATTAATATGACCCAAAAATCCGACAATAGATGTCAACCAAATCTGAAGGACAATGGATTTTTTCACCATGTTTAACTAAGATTTTAATCTTACATTCATGCTCTCAAGAGCTCCACAAGGAACAAAGGACTATTTTGGTCCATGAATATATGCATGTAAAATATATCTACATTTATTTGTTACATACTGCTCAAGCATAGCCCGCCTGCCATTTGATATTCTACAGCTGGAAATACTATTTCAAACTCTATATTATAGAAAGACTAATATTTATTTATCAAACTTGTGCACTCCAGTTCTTCTGAATCAAGGAATATTCTGACTGTTTGAACAAAAAATAGCTTATTTTATACTTCTTTTCAACATTACACTAAGAATGCATCAAAAAGTTTCAATAACATGCAAATTTCCAGAACACAAATATACAAGTTAAAACAATTGGCAACAAAAAGACTAATCCCTAGACCAGGGGTAGGCAACCTTGGCTCTTTTATGACTCGTGGACTTCAACTCCCAGAATTCCTGAGCCAGCTAAGTCCACGAGTCATAAAAGAGCCAAGGTTGCCTACCCCTGCCCTAGACCAATGTGTAGGTGGAATGTAGTTCGTAAACTGGGTTAATGGCAGGCTGATTTCTGAACCAAGCACATCTGGAAAAGTATCTGAAAGATTTGGAAAGCTTTTTTAAGATACCCCAATCCAAATCCAACTCTTCCTCCTCCCTCAATTTTATCTTTCCTTATTGAGTACTGCAAAAGACTGATAATGAAGCCCAGTCTGCTTGGAATCTTTAAATGTTTGTTTCGACTATGTTGACTGCTCATCAAAACTTCATGTTAGTTTCTTTTTGCACAAGCTTTCCTTTCTTTTGGCTCCTTGGTACCTATCAGGCATTTGGCAGTTGTCTGAACCTAAAGTATTTTTTCCACAAAACACAGACTCACAAAGTTGAGTTTACTAAGGTTTATTAAGATAAAAGAGTAGCAGTACAAGAATTCCACAAGTGAACAATTATTTTATTTCGAGACAATGTATTTCAGTGTATGTTAGAGTGGACGTTTTCTGAGTTGTTTTTTCAAAGTCTCGTACAGGTAGCCCTCGACCTACGCCCACATTTGGGGGTGTGTGCTGCCCCACCCACTCACACACATGTATGTAACTGTGGTCTAGTGAGTTTATTAATATTCCCCAGCAATACCCTTCACCCAAAACCCAGAACTGTCCCAATCAAGTCCAGCCACGAGCAAACCAAGGTTAGTCCACAGAGCAATGGCCCAATAGTCCACAAGGACTTGAAAGTTGCTCAAACAAAATAACTTCACCAGACAAACTTAAATCCACCAGGCAAAACTTAAATCCACACACAAGAGAGCTCACGGGGCAAGAAAGGTTCAGAGTCTCCAAGGCACGATTCAATTCCAAACAGGTGTCAGTCCAGAGTGAAGCAGGAATCACGATGACCAAACACATTGTTCCCAGCAACACCTTCATCTGTCTGCTGTGATAAATAGCTTTTGGTGCAGCCCATCAAGATGGGCGGGGCCCTCTTCTCTCGAGTAGTCTGGCTGACCCTTCTTTGCTCCTGCCTTTTCTCTGCCCTACGTGTTCTCGGATCAGGCGCAGAAGGCAATTCCTCTTCCTCTGCCATTGCAAACTTTCCCCAGCTGGAGCCTCAGCCAAATCCCTTCCAGCCACCTTCAGAGCCATCAATCAACTCAGTTGCTGACCTGCCAGGAATTGGGTTATCCTCCCCTGAGCTAACATCTGAGGAGATATCTGAGGAATCATTCAAGGGGGACATCACAGTGTGTTACATGACCATATTGCTCAGTGATGGCAATCCCAGCAGTCCCAGGCACATGGGCCATTCTCCCGGGATGTGGCAGGAGAAAGAGAATGATGAAGGCCAGCTATGTCATCAGGTGCTGTGGAGGGCAAAGAGCCAAAAGGGCATAGATGGAGGGGGGAAAGGCAGGGGGGAAGTGTCCCTGTGGTCATAAGTGTGGGGGGGCTATAAGCGCTTGAATTTTGATCACATGATGGCAGAGCTGCTGCAACGGCTGTAACTTCAGTGACTGGTTGTAAGTCCATTCAGTGCTGCTGTAACTTCGAATGGTTGCTGAACAAGTGGTCATAAGTTGAGGACTATCTACAAGTATAACAGAGGGGCAGCAGCTCTCTTCCCTGATGGGGACATCTGCCGCTGACTGTTTATATAAGTCAACTGAATCTCGATCAGTCTGAACAACTCTTATTTAGCCTAGTTGCTAAATTACATAAAACTCAAGTAATCCAAAACTTCAATTATGAAATGAAATCACATGGCCTCTGTGAAGATTTATTTGCAAACTTCTAAAGCTGACAGAATTGTTTGGTGGGAGTCCTGATTTCTACATATACTACACAACTCTACATGACATCCAGTATAAATCTGGTAGAAGAGTACCATAGAGAAGAGGCCCCCAAGGACCGGTGCTGTTGAGAGAGGTTTTTCCGTGGACCAGAGGGGGCGTGATTTCATGTGCTGCCTGCATCCCGCAGATGGGGCTTCACTTGTTCGTGCGGACCAGTTACTGGCATGCTGCGGACCGGTGCCGGTCCACGGACCGGGGGTTGGGGACCCCTTCCATAGAGGAAGGTTGCCACTGATGCGCTCATTCATGTAATGTAAGTTGGATCAGAAGTGGCACAGCTGCTTGAACTGCTCTTAGCAGAACTCAGCTGATGCCCCTATCCATTTGAGAACTGCTGTTAGAAAGACTACATTCTTTAGATGTACCTTGAGAGGCGAGGAATAAATACTGGTCCCAGCAATACTAATGCCAGAGAGCCCAGACAAAAAACACGAGAGCAATGTTGTTGAAGGTTGACAATATGATTCCTTGCCAAGGTCAAGATTGACTTTCACTCCTGTTTGTGGAACAGCAGGCTGCCATGGCCAGGAGGACATGTGCAAAACTTCATGTTGTGTGCAGTTTGCCCGTTCCCAAACTAGGAGATTCTAATCACTGTCACCCATGCCTTGCTCACCTCCCAAATGGGCTACTGAAAATTAATAGAAGAAAAATGTGGGAAAGAAAAAAAAAGAAAGAATTTTGTTATCATGCTGGTGACTGAAAACAAGTGGTTGAAGTGGTTTAGTGGAGCTGTGCCAGTCATGTGGTGTTTGCTAGACTTAGACTTGGCTGAAGCTGCCCATGTAACATGGTGCAGCTAGATAAGAACCTCTGTTTCAAACAAGAACTACAGCCACACTGGACACCTGATTGCTTTTTGTCAGCAGGGGAATGTGCTTCTTCCTGTTTTCCAACACAGTTAATTCTTGACTTATAACCACAATTGAAAGCGGAATTTCCATTGTAAGCCGCTGTGGTCATAAAGCAAGATGTCACATGACATCAACTTATGGAAGAAATCCTGGCGGTCATTAACCAAGTATTGCAGGTCATTAAACAAGTACCTCCCCAATCCAAGACATTCCAGGCTCGGTGCCTCCCAGCCCCAAGCCTCAATAAAGTAAGGGACCGCCTCTCCCCACCTGCCTATCTCTCTTCTCCGTATTTCTGCCCTTTGGGTTGCTCTGCACTGTTTTGTGGGGTTCGAGGGAAGCCTCAGCCGCCATCCTGCCCCAGCAAGCATTCTTTTGCTCCTCATCCCATCCAAGCAAGCAAGTCAACAAGCATTTGTCTGCTCCTCACCCCTCCCTAGAACCTCCAGCGAGCATTGTTGACACTGGGTGAATGGCCAAACAACTGCAAATGTAATTCAACTTAAGTGTAAAATTATGCATATAGGGGCAACTCTCTCCCCACAATTGCATATATACATTAATAGGTTCTAAGCTATCTGTAACTAATCAGGAATAAGATCCTGAAGTCATAGTGCATAGCTCGGTGAAGATGCCCTTTCAGTGTGAGGCAACTATGAAACAGGATGCTAATAGAGATCATTGAGAAGGAGACTAAAAATAAAAATGGCAGTGTTATAAAGATCTTAGACAAATATATAATACATCCTTATCTGGAGTTCTGTATATTGCATTTGAAAAAAAGATGCAACACAGCTGGAAAGCTTGCAGAAGACAATCAAAATAATCAAAGGACTTGAAGATCTTCCCTATAATTGTTCATATATAAAGAGTTCTCAACTTACAACCAGTTGCTTAATGACCAAAGAAAGTCATTGGGAGCTACTTATGACCTGGACTTGAAGTTCTTACAGTCAGCTCCCCCCTCCTGCAAGGTCACATGACCACACTTTATGCACTTGGCAACTGGGCTGCCTTTACAGCTATTTCTAGTGTCCTGTGGTCACATGACTGCATTTTTATGATGGTTTTATTGAAAACCAGCATTTATTTCCTGTTTTCAGCAAAACCATGCCCACAGCAAATCAATGGTTCACGTAATGACATTCACTTAACAACTACTGTGATCATTTTATGACCAAAAATATTTTATAAAAAAAAAGTTTGTAAAATCTTTATGATTATCATGAGTTACAATTATTACGGCCATAACTTGAGGACTACCTGTACTTTAACTTAACAGTGATATAAATGCATTACAGAGTTACTAATCCATATTAGTTATTTATTATGATTGATTGGACTCATTTGTATATGCAAAAAAGTCTGATTTTGCATCATTGCCCAGGCATATTTCCAATACTCAATTAAGCGAGCATATAGATTGAAGTGTTATTTAATATCACAGATGCTTCCAACGAAAAGAAAGGAATAATAATTAAAGGAAGATGTGAAATGTTTATAAATTAATCTCTGTTCATCTGAATATCTTCTTTTCACTGAGTATCATATGTACAGAATATACAATATTCTGTATATCAAATATATATATCAAATTACATAGCTCAGGTGAGAGTCACTGAAGGCCTAACAAAATAAAAAGATCTCCCTGTCCCGAGATTTAATCCATTGCTGCAACATATCATTAACCACTGCCAGTGAGAGCTTTCTTACAATGTTATCCTTGCCTATATTATGCCCAGGCTGGACCCAATATTCATAGTAAAAATCTGTCAAGCCTAGAATGGAGTAGGAACAGGTTCTATAGATCAGCAAATAGAAGCAGAAAGCAGGAGCCAATCTTGGTTCTGCTAGAAAATATGCTGGCAGTTTATGGGAGGAGGAAATTATGATAACATTAGGTCAATCAGATAATTCTTCCAGTAAGAGGCAACAAGAATGTGCTTAAAGCACTATGAAGAGGTGTATATAAGTCTAAGTGCTACTGCTATTTTTTTCAGTCAGCTCTGTTTTAGCAAGGGGTGCCTCTATGCATGGTTCTAAAACAGGATCTCTTTGGAAAAACAGCTGGAAAATAATCCTTCGTGGGCTTGGCAAATCCCAGAGTTTTGATTCTTGGTTTTAAGGCTTTAATTAAAAAAAAAAAAAACCAAAACTATTTATGCCAGGGCTGGACAGTATGTGCATCTCCATAAGCACTGGAAGATTGCATCATTGAAATTAAGTGACAAATATGTAAATCATGGGAAGCAATGTTTTGTTCTTTGGTTTGCAAAATGAAAAAGGCAGAATATACTTTATGTGCTGTTTTGGCAATAACAATGCCAAAAAGCAACTCCTCCCAGAAAAGGAGAAACAAGTCTGAAAATTCCAGTTCTCCTGCCAGTGACACCCTCACTACGCCTTTTGTGACTTTCAGAAGATAAATAAAGTTTTTAAAAAGATGCCCCTGCCCTAAGAGATTAGTCAGCTCTGATCTAATGCCTTAAACTGTTTCATTCCACGTATCAGCCAAGATCTTTTTTTGTATCGTGGTAACCAAAACTGGTCACACTATTCCAGGAATGGTCTTACCAAGGCAGTATACGGTGGTACTAATACTTCACTCTCCCCTTCCGAGCCAGACTGCTGACACTTTTGGCCACCTGACCCTCTTCGCAGCTCTGCCCACACAGCCACCAAAGCACCAGGTGGAGTGCCGGAGCCAGAAAGTGTCGCATTTCTCTGCCGCCGCTGAGCTGGAGAGCTTGCCTCACCCACCACCGCCCAGATGCCCTCCCTTCCCAAAGCATTTCTTTGCTAACCTTATTTTCAGCTCTGACGCGCTCCTCTGCTGTCATGGGCAGTCCCACAAACAAAAGAAGTTTGTGGGACAAAAAAAAAAGTTCAATCAATTTCAACTTCGCGAGATCTTTTTTTTCGCGAGAAGTTGAAATTCATTGATTGAACTTTTTTTTGTCCCACAAAGTTCTGTTGTTTGTGGGACTGCCCACAGCAGCGGAGGAGCATGCCAGAGCTGGAGAGCTTGCCCCACCCACTACCACCCAGATGCCCTTCCTTCCCAAAGCATTTCTATGCTAATCTTGTCCCACAAACAAAAGAAGTTTGCCTAAGTGGATCCTGGGCTGCAATGTGTGCTGCAATGGAGAGATGGGAAGTGGAGCAGCCGGCGCGAGGGAAGGAGGAGCAGGGAGGAGAAAGAGGAAAAGCGGTCAAGTGAGAAGTAGGGCTGTCCCAGCCGGTCAGGCACCGAAGCACCACCGAAAATAGCAGAGTCTGTGTGTGCGCCTGCTACACGCTTGCCCCGTGTCAGCCACGCTCTCCACACCTCAGATCAGCTGCAGCGTACCGTGGAGAGCATGACTAACATGGGGCGAGCATGTGGCAGGCAGGCACACAGACTCCACTGTTTTTGGCAATGCTTCTCACTTGGCCGCTTTTCCTCTTTCTTCTCACCGCTCCTCCTTCCCTCTCCCTGCCTGCTCCACTTCCCATCTCTCCATTGCAGCACACATTGCAGTCCAAGATCCACTTTGGCAGCGGCAGAGTTTGTGGGATGGTGAATCCCCATTTGTGGTGTGTCCACCAACCAATCGCCATGCCACCTCTCGGGAAAAAAGCAGAGTCCATGTGCGCACCTGCCTCGTGCTCGCCCCACATCCACCATGCTCTCCACGGCACACTGCAGCTGACCTGAGGCAGCTGGCCAGGCACCAAAGTGCCGCCGAAAACAACAGAGTCTATGTGCACACCTGCTGCACACTCACCCATCAGCCGTGCTCTCCATTCCTCAGATCAGTTGCAGCGTGCTGTGGAGACCGTGGCTGAAGTGGGCAAGGCAGGTGTACACATAGACTCCACTGTTTCTGGCAGCGCTTTGGTGCCTGGCCGGCCGCCTCTGATCAGCTGCAGCGCGCCAGGGAGAGCATGGCGGACACGAGGCGAGTGCGAGGCAGGTGCACACACAAACTCTGCTTTTTTCAAGCACCATTTTAACAACTGGTTCGCTGAACTCAAGAGAAAGAAGGTAACAGTTCTGCCGAACCAGTGTGAACCAGCTGAATCCCACCATTGGTTCTTTGAATATGTTCTAGAACAGGGGTAGGCAACCTTGGCTCTTTTATGACTCGTGGACTTCAACTCCCAGAATTCCTGAGCCAGCCATGCTGAGGGGAAATGGAGAGGTTTCCAAGCTGAGCCATGCTGGCTCAGGAATTCTGGGAGTTGAAGTCCACGAGTCATAAAAGAGCCAAGGTTGCCTACCCCTGTTCTAGAAATACTTCATATGTGAGAAAGAGAGATTGAGTGTCAGATAAGAGAATAGTTATCTTCCTTGAATAATTGTGGGCCACAGGACACTGAAGCTGAACATTATGTGCTACCAGAACAATTATTCTGAGCCTGAACTTAAAAATTCTATTTTCAATATTACTAATAACATCTGTGAAAATTAACAATAAAGGAATGTAAAATAAAAGAGTGATATACAGTAAAAAAAACATAGTCGAATTTTAAATTTTCAATAGCTGCAGTTCCTTGGAGAGAATAGCAGTTTTGCCATGGTCTGCACTAATAGATAATGCCCTGGATATATGGATAATATTGATTTTTCTCAGTAAAATATGCTCAAGTTCCAAAGAGTTTGTCACAGTATTGCAAAAGATTACACACTTAGCAAAATGTAAGTAAGACTCTTGCAGAGACTTCAGCTTTTGTGAGAGAAGATTGAACTTGACGCCGATCAGTCACTCAACAGTATGGCTGCTGCCAAATGCTTGAGGAAATCCCTCCCATCCTACACATAATGCCTGCCAAAACTTTTACCTCTAAAGAAAATGAGTCCATTCATTAAATATATATACCCCTCCAAACCCAACATCTGAGGACTTCTAAAGAAGTAATATATCCTATAAAATATTAAGTCAGAACCAGTTTTCCAGTACAAAATAGGATAAACAAATGCCACAAACAACACTACTTTTCTGATATTTTTCTACTTTAAGAGATCAGATCATTTGATCTTACAGACCTCTTTTGGAAAGAAGTTCATTTTCACTAGAAAGTTGGTAGCCCCCAAAAAAATACTGCACTCATAGTGCAGTTGGCAGCGCCAAAGTATAGTTTTAACAACATCCCAACGTATAGTACATGAGTTGCTATATATAACGTCTGTAATCGCAACAAGCTGCAGTTCTATGTCAAGCATGGGTCAATATTAAATAAAACCATGTTCAAAGCATGAACATTTAGAAACCCTCCCAATTAAAGAAACACCCATGGAATCTGAACTATATGGTCAGTGCAGTGCTTGAGAAGAGGTCCTGTTTTGTCTCCTAATTTTTCTAACCGTCTAGGTATTAGAGACCAATTAAAAGGGGCGTTGTCTTACCTGAACGCCTTTTCTCAGCATGATGATGGATAATCCACAGATGGGTTATAGACCGTACTTCCTGCCCAGAGACTAAGTCAATTAGAATAGCCACGCCTCCTGCTATCCTTACCCAGATACGACGAAGGCGAAGCTATGGACGAACGTCCCGCATGTTGGTTCTCCTACCCCTGACACAGGGCCTGACTAACCACAAGGGGCGGGAGTGGATTATCCATCATCATGCTGAGAAAAGGCGTTCAGGTAAGACAACGCCCCTTCTCCAGCATGAAGATGGATAATCCACAGATGGGACATACCCAAGCTGACCTGTCCCTAAGGGAGGGAACTAGTCTGGGCCTGTGTCCCGCTAGCTGAAATCACCTGCTGGAGCACCCTCCTCCCAAAGGAAGCCTCCGCGGAGGCAAACTTATCGACCCTGTAGTGCCTCACAAAAGGAGAAGGCGACGACCAGGTCGCTGCCCTGCAGATATCTTCAATGGACGCCTGCATCGCCCATGCCGCAGAAGTCGCTGCACTTTGCGTGGAATGAGCAGTGAGGCGGCCTGGCACCGACAGGGAATGAGATTGGTATGCCTTTGCAATACAGGCCTTAATCCACCTGCCTATGGTGGATGAAGAAACTCTTTGTCCCATGGCAGAAGGCTGGAAAGAGACAAAGAGAGCCTCTGATTTACGGAAGGCCGAGGTCCTCTTAATATAACAACTCAATGCCCTTCAAATGTCCAGCTTATGCCACTGACGCTCCGATGAGTGCGTTGGATTGGGACAAAAATCCGGGAGGACAAGCTCCTGTGACCTATGAAACGAGGAATTCACCTTGGGAACGAATGACGGATCAAGGCGAAGGACCACTCTGTCAGCATGAAAAACGCACAAGTCGTCTCTGACCGAAAGAGCAGCCAACTCCAAGATGCGTCTGGCCGAAGTAATAGCAATAAGGAAGGCCAATTTCATGGATAAAAACTGTAAGGAACAGTGTTTGACGGGCTCAAAAGGTGTTAAGGTAAGGGCCTGTAAGACCCGAGGCAAGTCCCAAGAGGGATAACGGTGTACAACAGGTGGTCTGACATTAGTTGCCCCTTTAATGAAGGAGCGTACCATAGAGTGGTGTGCCAATGGCACTGCATTATCGCAAGTCAAAACCGTAGAGAGCGGCCACCTGTCTACGGATAGTGCTTGGAGACAAGCCCTTGTTAAGCCCCTCTAATAAATAGTCCAGTATATTTGGAATTGTGATAGCAGACAAGGCAAGGTTATTGGCCGTACACCATCGACAAAAACTCCTCCAGGAGGAATCGTAGATTCGATTGGTGGAAGGATGTCTGGAGGCCTGTATCATGGAAATGACCCCTGCCGAATATGACTCTCATGTTAGGAGACTCCTCTCAAGTGCCAAACGGCCAACTGGAGCCATTGAGGATCCGGGTGGCGAAGGGTGCCCTGAATGAGCGCCATGCGCTCCGGAGGAATCCTCCAACATGGGGAGATGGAAAGGCTCATGAGGTCGGCAAACCACGGACGTCCCGGCCAGTGTGGAGCAACCAACAGAACCTCTGCCTGTTCTAGTAAAATCTTCCTGATTACGGCTGGAAGAAGGGGAAGCGGAGGGAAGGCGTAGAGCAGACCCTTGGGCCACTGACTCCGTAGGGCATCCGCCCGTTCCGCCCCTCGAGAGGGGAACCGGGAGTAAAACCTCGGGAGCTGGGCGTTCGCAGGTGATGCGAACAGGTCCAGAATCGGAGGTGCGAACCTCTCTGAGATCTCCCTGAATAGGCTGGGAAGCAGGCTCCACTCGGAGGGATCCAAAGTGGCTCGGCTTAAGGAGTCCGCCTGTTGATTGGCTTCCCCCGAAATGTGTTCCGCCCTCAAGGAGGCCAGATGGCCTTCCGCCCAAGATATCAGCAACCGGGTTTCCGTCATCAGGGACTTGGACCGAGTGCCCCCTTGCCGATTTATGTGGGCCTTTGCCGTCACATTGTCGGTCAGCACCAAAATGTGCTGACCCGACACTGTCTCCCTGAAGTGGAGGAGGGCAAGGTAAATGGCACGGAGCTCCAGCCAGTTGATATTGTGTCTGAGGTCCGAAAGGGACCAGCGACCCTGAGCTAGTTGGGGTCCCAAGTGCGCCCCCCAGCCAAAAAGGCTGGCATCGGTTGTCAGGGTCATCCTGACCGGTTCCTTGAACAGGGAACCTTTGGACAAGGCTGGGGATGCCCACCACCGAAGGGAGATCAATACTGGGCGAGGGATCCGCACCCTCTGATGAGAGGAACCTGTGCCCAGCGCCTGGAATGGCAGCAGGAACCACTGTAGAGCTCTGGAATGGAATCCGGCCCATGGCACTATTCCCAGACAGGAAATCATCTTTCCCAGAAGCTGGGAGAGAACCGCCAGGGTGGTCACTGGTCTTCCTTGCAATTGTCTGATTAGGGTCCGAATGCTCTCCTGACGGTCCCGTGAAAGATACACCATGCAAAGGCGGGTATCTATGATTGCGCCTAGATGAAGTAGACGGGTGGATGGAGCCGTCTGGCTTTTCTGAAAATTTATGGAAAACCCCAGATTCTGGAGGGTTCTGATCGACAGGGCCAAATCAGACCGGGCCTTTCTTAAGGAGGTGGACTGAATGAGGATGTCATCCAGATAACACTGGACTCTTACTGGGACCAACCTCAGGTGTGCAGCCAGAGCAGTCAAAACCTTTGTGAATGCCCGTGGGGTGGATGAAAGACCGAATGGAAGAGCTCGGTATTGGTAATGGTGATGGTTGTAACAAAACCTGAGGTACCTGCGATGACTGGGAAGGATTGGAATATGCAGGTATGCCTCCGTGAGGTCTATGGAGGCCAGGAAATTGTGCCTTCTGATGCTGGCCAGAATGGATCGAAGAGTCTGCATCTTGAATTTTTTGTAAATCAGATGCTTGTTGAGACCCTTCAGATCGAGGATCGCCCTCCATCCTCCTGACGTCTTTGGGACTACAAAGAGAATGGAGTAAAAACCTCGACAGGTCTGACCAGCTGGCACAGGCTCTATGGCTGTGATCTCTAAGAGATGTCTGATAGCCTCGGACATGAGTCGGGTCTTGCTCGGGTCCCTGGAAACCGGGTAAGAGATGAAACGCTCCGGAGGGAGGGATAGAAATTTGAGGGGGAGACCGTCCCTGATGGTGTTGAGGACCCACACATCTGAAGTGACTGCTTCCCATTCGGGGAGAAAAACGGTGAGTCTGCCCCCAATCGGAAGGGATCTTCGAGAGTCACTTGTGTCTTCTAAAAGGACGGCCTCCCGCGCCCCGAAAGGGCCATTTGGAATGGGGCTGCTGACGGAATCTGGGGGCAGGCCGATCCGTCTGGCGATCTGACCTAGGGAAAAATGGCCGGAAAGGCTGAAACCAATCTGATCCCGCACCTGGGCGATAGAATGGTCTGCGGGGGTAAGGGTTGGGGCGTCTGTCCACTCTCCTATGTAGGTGAGGCAAGATCTTGCGCTTGTCCTTGTCCTCCACCAGGAAGGGGCCTAGGGCATCTCCAAACAGCCGGCCACCCTCATAGGGAGCAGAAGCCAGGCGCCATTTTGACCTTAAGTCTGCCTTCCAGTGTTTGAGCCAAAACAACCTGCTGGTAGTTATGTTGGAGGCCAAGGCTCTGGCTGAAAAACGAGCTGCGTGGAGCGAAGCGTCAGCTAGATATTCTGAAGTTGCTAATAACTTGCCTAGAGTTTGGTGTGGCCGAATCTGATCCGGAGGGATCAAGGCCTGGAGCTCCCGGAGCCAAATGATAGAGGCCCTAGCGAAAAAGGAGGCCGAGGTTGAGGCTCTGATCGACCAAGCCGAAGCCTGATGAGACCTGCGTAGAGAAAATTCAGATTTTTTATCCTCTGCTTTCAGGACCTCTACCATGTCAGCCGTAGATGAAGAGAGGATAGGGGCCATGGCCTCATCTACTGTTGGGACCTCCAGGAGATCCGCTAGGGAAGGAGCTACACGAAACAACTTTTTATCTAAATTCCCAGGGGAAGGTAAAGTGGCTGGGGCTCCCCATTGTTTCCTGATGGTATCCAGGAAAAAGGGGGGACAGGGGATGTGTCTCTCATCCACCCGAGGCTCGGAGAAGAGAGGCTTAGGATCCCTACTAGTAGAGGGCCCTGCTTGAGGTTCCTGACCTGGGTCAATATTGGCCGAGGCAGTGGCCTTCATCAGTAAGGACTTGAACAAGCCCGGATCAAAGAGACCAACAAAGGGAGACGGATCCGGGGCGGTGTCCTCATCCTCAGACAATTGTATGTCCGGAGCCCCATACTCCTCAGAGCCAGAGTCCCTGGTCCTGGACGAAGGGGCTGAGTAAATTGACTCCGGATATTGAGGGGAGACCCGCTGCCAACTAGGCTCAGCCCTGGGAGCTAATGACTCCGGCCTGGGCGTGTGCTGAAAGGACGATGCCATGCCCTGAGCAAAGGCCTGGGCAAGCAAGGCTTGAAGCTGATCTGGACGCATCCCTAGTTCTGGAGGGCGAAGCCCAGCTGCAGTGGGGGTAAATGTGGCCTCAGGGACTGACATGGATGGAGCTGCAGGGGGGATCCATTGCGATCCCTGCAGTTGGCCAATTGGAGAAGCTATGCGCTGACCTGGGCCACCCGCAGGAGACCAAGCTCTAGGTGTTAGGGAGCTGGGTGGGACCGGTTGGGGATTGAATAGTGATCCTTCCTGAGAGGGAGGGATGTGAGGTCCAGTAGTCAGAGATTGTTGAGCCTTGGAGAATTGTTTCTCCAGGGCTAAATGTCTCCTATCTGCCGCTTTCTCAGCTGCTTTGGAACTCTTTTTGCCAGAACTGGACTTGCTCTTGGCCTTCAGGCTCCCTGCTGCTCTTGATGGAGCAGGATTGTCCGTCTCTGGCATAGATTGGGCACCAAGAGAGGTTTCAGGAACCTCCTTATCCGCCATTGTACTGGACTGCGGATTAAACGTGTAGCAGGCCTCAGATGGCTGGTGCCAGCTCCCGCTTGTCCCAAGAGACAGGTGACCTGTCTAGGGAACCAGGTGTGCTATGCAAGTGCCTGCAGGTGGCACGTGAATTGGTGGGTGTCAGCCCACGCGCGCTCCTGTCTGCTGTTTTTCTCAGCAACTTCGGCAATCTCAGAGAGGGGCGCCGGAACCCAGGACAGGTAAAAGTCAATCAAATTAATACACAGGTCTGAATCAGACCGTGGAGGAATCAATGGCTACAGGCCTCAATTGGCTGAGCCAGAGCCTCTGCGCGCTAAGCACACCTGGTAGGCAGCACAATAAATATCCAAGGCTATAATAAGCCTGCACAGGGGAGAAAAATGGCTGCCACTGTAAAGCGTGTTATAAACTGACCACAAAATGGCGGATGGAGAGCCTGAGAGAGATTGATCCAAATAACAAGGCCAACAAATAAAGGGCCACTCTCAAGTGCTCTAATTAACACACGCTACTCAGAAAAAGACGCCAAAAGCCTCAAACTCCCCAAATTTCAGAAAGCCAGGCTTGAATCTGGGTCAAAATGAAACTGTGCCATTTTAATTTTTTTTTTTTTTAAAGCCTCGTGGCACTCAAAATGGCGGCCGTAAATTGCGCGCTTAAAACGAGGCCAGGAAGGATCTCTGAATGATCCCAAAACGGCCACTGCACAAGCAAATTACAAGGAATGAAGGGGGGGGACAATCCTAGCACCCCCACCCTCTACAATCAGAGAGAACAAGAGGCCGACGCCCAGCTGACTAGCAGCCGAAAAAACGAACTGCTTGCTGCAGCTGATCGTCGGCAAGAGAAAGGGAAGAAAAGGCAGCAGGGAACGAAATTCGTGTCCCTGCAGCTTAAAGTTAGAGTTTTAGGGGGGAAATCCACAGATGGGAAAGAGATCTACAACCTGCCTAGGAGAACCAACAACATGCGACTTCACTGGGCTGAAGACTAAGTCGTATCTGGGTAAGGATAGCAGGAGGCGTGGCTATTCTAATTGACTTAGTCTCTGGGCAGGAAGTACGGTCTATAACCCATCTGTGGATTATCCATCTTCATGCTGGAGAATATAACTCTTATGCCCACCTTCGCCAATACAGATCTGTATGGGGTCGTAAAGATGTTTTGGGACAATTACTGCCTGCACCAGCTTGGAATCCTGGTAATTGTACTTCTAATGCAACTGAAAGACACCAGCTGGAGAAAGGCAGGCATAGGAAAAAGGTGGCCTGGATATATTTTTGTTGTCTAAATTTCATTTTTCAGAAGCAATGTATATTTTTCCCATTCTGGTGTCTCTTAGGTGCATTGAGAATACAATTTCCCAAATTCCCAGTCACCATGGCCATTGCTATCACAAAAACTGTGAATAGAAGATGAACATACATTGTCTTGAACGTACATTCAAGACAAATCCCATGCACTGTATAGTATGAATTCATTATAAAAGCATTAATCCTAGAACTTTCTCAGGAATGCTTGGGTGGTGTTGCCTCCAGAGAAGTGGATGCCTCCTTAAAGTGAAATATTAGCTTGTATTGTATGCAGGAAGCATATTCACCAGTGCTGCTGGCCTAGATGGTTAGAAAAATTAGGAGAGAAAAACAAGACCTCTTTTCAAGCATTCATTCATTTACGCCATAAAGCAACCTACAGTCATTTCTGAAGCTGTCAAGATACCCTACTGTCTAGTTGTATTCCTTGTAGTTTTAAGAAGCAAATAACATTCTGCCAGGCCCTTGAGCACTCTGCATCTATCCCAAGCTTCTGCAGATACCAACATACAAGCAGCCAGAAGAATGGCTGTATTGTTTACATGACTTAACAAGAAACACAGTGTGTAGCAGCCTGACTGAATTATAGAGCAAGCAGAAGCCTGTTCACACCCCACTTTAGCATCCCACGGGTGCCGAAGCAAGCACAACAAAGACCAACAATGTGACCTTTTATTTTGGATATCAGCCAAGCAATGGCCCAACTGTAATAATTTTATACCAGGCTCTGGAGCACACAGTCAAAATGAAAATTCTGGGACAGGTTCCATGAGCTGGTCAGTTCCAATTAAAACAAATTAATGAACAATCCTAGTGGCTTTAGCCTCAGATTTACAACTACATATCACTGCTATAACTTAAGGCAGAGGTTCTCAAACTCAGCAATCACCAAATAAATTGAGATGGAAGAAACATGTTTTATAGGCTTGCCTATGTAAAGCAGGATGCTGTCAGTTCTCACTCACTTTCTACCTGAACAATCACTTGTGTGGGCAAAGAAGGAGTGTGGTCTGGCTATGTGTGATCTTCTCTGCACCTGCTCAGTTGCTTGCTCCAGCACTTTGCTCCAGCACTTTCCTTCACCAACCATAGAAATAAAGCCAAATACTGTTTTGACAGCTGAGAAGGTAGAGGAATTCATTTTCTCTTGCCAGGAAAGACTCTTTCTGTTCCTGGTTTGGTTGGTTGGCTGGATATAAACTTGAAGACGAGGTGAAGTATTAAGAAGGGAGAGAGAGCTGTAGGAAATAAAAAATTACTCCTTTCTGCATGAAATAAGGCAATAATTCTGTAGCAACCACTTCAGCTTTATGAACTAAAATACAATTCAATCAGATTAGAACTTTTAGATAAGCAACAGGAAAAAGAAAGCGAGAAACTGGGTATTTTTGTTTTCCTGACCTCTAAATACAGAGGTCCTGACCCACCCCACCACATGTGACTGGAGATCCCCTTGTTAACAAATTGACAGCATACCCCCTCCTATATCATCTCAACTAAGATCAAGCCTTGTTTATAAATGAAGAATCAGATGGAAACCCAACCAGCTGTATGACCTAATTGCAAATGGGAATATTTTCTAACATTTCTTCTCATAAACACATACAAGAGTAGCAGAGATTAGGCAGAGCAGACTATAGGCTCTTTCTACTCTCTCTCTGACTGTCCATCATGGTTACATTCAGAAATTTATCATGTAAAGGATAACCAGTTTACTAGTAGCATACCCTAACACCTCCCAAAAATGCTGTTGGATAACACTTCAACTTCCACAAAATTTGACTTTGGATGCCTCCCTCAAATAACAGAAGAGTCTGTTGTTTGGCAAATCAGGCTAGACAATTTATGCAAATTGGCATAATTTTAGTAAATTTTACATAAATTATATAATACATAAATATATAAAATTGCATAATTTACATACATTTACCACAATTATGTAAATTTGGACTTAATGAACATTTGGATTTAACAGACACCCCTTTCCCCCAATTATTATTCCCCAATTATTCCCCCCTATTAAAATTCTGCTTACGTATGCAACAACTAACTAATGAGGGAAAAAGACTTGGATTGCAAGAAAAGGAACAAGTGAACTTTTAACTTGTCTGAAATTATCTATCCATATAGACCCAAGATTCTTCAGCCCCCTTTGAAAATCCAAACCCTCACACAAACTCCTGAATGAAATTATTTCTTCACAATCCTATCCCCTGCTCAACCCTTATGGCCTTGCATCTCGGGAAATAGAATCTAACAGGGCAGATTAAGAAACAAGCCAATATCTGCAGTCTGTAAAATTCAGTCCACTGAATGATCTTATTATACTTTTGGGGACAGAACCACAAATGAACTGGAGGTGAGAAGAGGAGAGAGCATACAAGATAAATTCAGTATAAAAGTTGCAATGAACAAGGCTCTATACAGCTCAAGCAAAGAAAATGTATACTGCAAGTAAACGCAGTTATAGCATCAATCTAGAGCATTCTCATTTAGTATCAGTCTACAGGCAGTGAGAAAGACCCTTTCCTCATTGAGTTAGACAAGCAAATAATTGTAGGTAATGTAGCTTCTTATAGTCTAAAGATGTACTTCTCAACCTCAGCAATTTTAAGATGTCTGGACTTCAACCCCTAGAATTCCCCAGCCAGCACATTTGTTTCCCAGCCAAAGCTTAGAAACATCGTTCTAAAGCAACAGCTGTGTTTCTCTATTCTGAAAACTCAACATTTTAAGTCTCCCGTATTGATAGAACCCTCAAATTTAAAAACAAATACAATTGAATTGTCTGAAATCTTACAAAAATGACCAAATCTCACAAGATTTTTATGTTCAGATTGGGTGAAGTTTTGGTATTCAATATCTAAAAAGACCTGATCTTTTAACAAACTGAAGCTCAACTAGGCAATCAATATTGTCTCAAAAGCAACTTTTATAAATTCTTCTACAAATCTTGAACAACCTTCCCATTGATTGATTTATTTAGATGATGTCCGATGGAGTCTTCTGAAGAGTTTATGATTTCATGTTGATTTCTCATTGTAAATTTGAAATAAGAGAAGCTGAGAGGTACAATTGAGTCATGGTGCTCTTTCCTTTGTTGAGCAAATTTCTAAGGAAAGAAGGGCAGATGCTACAAAGCTCGATCCTCAGGAAAATAGAACACACGATTCCCAATAAAGGCATGTGGATAGGTCAAGCGCATAGCCAGAAATACTCTTGTCTCTGCTTATCTCCAGAATATGCTATTTCACTTGCAAATTGCTTATTCTCCAAACACCAAGCATTCGTGGCTAAAAAAAGGCTTGAGAAAGGGGTGAACTGCCACCCTAAGTGTTTCTACTATTACATTCTGCAAAACATGAAATCATGCTGACCCTTTCTGTATTATTTCTCATTATTTTAGTTCTACTTCAGTCAATGTGTACTATTGAGTTCAGTTAGTGGGACTTGTTCATCAAAAGGAAAGCACTGAGAGTTCAGCAAGTCCTTTTGCTTTGGCATTCAATGCAATCATTTTGCTTATTGTGAAAAGTCTACCTTTTCAAGAACAAACCTCCTGCCATGCCTATAAGAAAATCCAGCTGGGTTTTGATTTATGTTTGTTTGTTGGGGTGGGGGGTTCAAGCAGAGAGGACAACTTTGCAGCTACTCATTAAAGGGCCACCAAATATTTGTTTTTGGTCCTTCTTCATCTACTTGCTCTACAGATCAACACCAACATCCATAATCTCTTAAGAGCTGGTTTAAGTGCTCAGTAGGGCCTCTGATGAATTTCTGGAATTTGTTCCCAGAAATCATATCCAAAAAAGGATTTTTGACAGATGAAACTTTTCTAAATTATCTGTGATAGGCTACAGTATCGGACTCCAATCTTCTGTACATCTATAATGGCTGCAGCTGGTTCGCTCTGCTCTCTGTCTGACTGCTGGCACCTTGAGCAATCAAAAGCACTTTGCCTACCACACACAGGCACCCCATCTGCCTTGTGCCTGACAATACTTCTGAATGGGTACCATGAAAAGAAGAGGCTGCACACTTGCCAAAGGCCAGACATGACCCTGTTCTTTCTGGGACACAATCACAAAGCCCTCGTTAAAATGCATATGGCTGGCAGCAGGTCCAGGATGTAATTAGGACATTGTCCAAGGACTATTGAAGGGCTGCAGGGGAGACTATTCAATACACTGTAGATGTACTGGTGCCTTGAAACACAAGCCAAGCCATTTCAGCCCAATTATTAAAAAAGAAAAAGAAATGAAAAGATGGGAAGGCAGCCAAATGCAAAGAAATACACATATTGACGCAAATACCCCTCTGCAAAAGGGGCCTAGCATGACAAGCAGCCTAGCATGACAAGCAAAAGGGGCAGCTGCTTCTTCCAACTCATTACAGCAGGACAATGGCTTCAGTTGACGACACTTAAAGAGGTATAGAATATGAAGTGTTCTAAAAAAGAAAACATCGAAATAAAGAATAGAGTCAGTGGCAGAGTAGCACAGGAATCTGCCTTATCCCAGGTAAAACCACAACGCTCTATTTGTTTAAACCGTGGTTTGTTGAACAACCCATACCGGATGGATTCACATATCATTTTAAGCCAAAACCAAAAGTGAAATCCAGCCACTGACTCCAGGAGATAGAAAGATCATCCATATCATTTGCTATATTAACCATTTACCTTGCAATGTTAAGACTTTCTAGAAATAAAAGGACTGGGTAGAAATAAAGCCTTTACTCCATTGTTATGTTCTCATTTTTGAAGAAGAAATCACTGCTCTTAAACCATTATGATATGCAGTCAAAAGCAGGAAAGCTGTGCTCTGGTTTCTAATGAAAACAAGAGGCAGCATGGAAACCGCTCCAATAACAGGTAATTCTGAGAACAGAAAGCAGGTACAAGAGATCAAGCTGAATGAAGACATTCAAAATCCAACAGCATAAAAAGCCAAACACTATTAGCCTACCAAGTGGATAAAAAACTTTGAAAAGTCTTTTTCTATCACATCCTTCCAAGATCTACCATGTATATGACTAAATATGAGTATCATTTGATGCAACATCGCCTTACTTGCTGCATTTTTTCCAGATCGAGACTGGGTCTCCCGACTTTGTCGCCATAGCCCTGTCGGTGTCGTTTACATGGCATGCCTTGCTCAAAGCTGCCTCCAACGCTTGTAAAAATTATAGGCCGGGATGATGTGGTCCGTACCAAGGACTGCAGTCTCTTAGGAGGTGAGGCACTGAAGAGCACTGGGCTGGTACTGGCACGCAAACCCTCCACAGCTTCGACCACTGGTCGGAAGGATTTGCCACACAAGGTTTTTACTTCCTCATCACTGGAGGAGGTATTACAGCTGTCACTGCAGCAGCCAAACCTGCTGACCTGAGACCACTTCCGTTTCTCAGCAGCAAATTCACGGGTGATACATTCCAACTCTTCTTCAGAGCTATGGTGGTCCAGCCCAGAAGGAAAATGGGCCCGCACTTTGCAGCACTGATTTTCTTGATTTTGCTGTTGATTGGTTGCCAAGGGAGTCAAGGTGCAATTCCGTCTTCTCTCTGGGAAAATATTTAAAACAGTGATAGAGAAGATCTTAACGCAGCCTTACATAGTGATTAAAAAACAGTAGTCCCATTCCCCACTCCTTCTATCAAATAAGTCCTTCAACCCAGACACTGGAAGGAGTTAAGACTGGCAGCAGGCAGGAAAGTTGAGCACTTCTGGAATCATCAGGAAAGTGAATGTTCCTGTATTTAAGAAGAACTGGCATACTCACACGGCGAAGGACACTCTTATTATCTAGGACCCACTAAGATTCAATCAGCTACAAACATCTGAAGTCTCTTGAAAGTGCCAATGGTGCTTTTTCAAGAGGCAACTGGATTTTGGTGTTGCAAGAAATCAATGACCTTTTTCTTATAACTGCTGGTGGGATCTCTCTTCAGAGTCTCCTATGTAGTAGTGTCCTTTGGAAGACTGTTCACCTTGGCCTTGTAGCCATCTGTGTTCAGGTTGACTGCAGTTGCCTCTTGAAAAAGCACCTTTGGGACAACCATGACCTGGATGACTGAGAATCTCCATAGACAAGTCCCTTGAAAACAGAACTCTGTACAGAGGGAGAACCAAGATTAATTTGTGAGGAGATGGGGACAGTACACATTGAGGATAAATAGAAAAAGGTTGGTTGTGTAAAGTCATCATCACAGTATGAGTGAAATTTAAGGGGGGGAAGGCTACATTTCTATAGGCTGGAAGAAAGTAAGAGTAGAAGCAGGGTCTATTTTGAGTACTCAAGTAGTAGCTCTGTACAATTCAGAACTCATATTCCACATGTACCTACTGACAAAGTGCTCCAGTACTTTCTGACCAGTCTACGTGTCCACGGCAGACAAAATCTTATATTACTTTAGTATCTTATCAAAAAGGGGGGGGGAGGAACAACCATCCAATCCATATTAATTTGGGTAACATGTAGTGCCAATATATAATGTGATTAACTTGATTTAGACTTAATGATTTGGGTGAAACCAACAAATTTAACTTGTAGCCCATAGTTAGAACATGGAATAACAGAGTTGGAAGGGACCTTGAAGGTATCTAGTTAAAATTCCTGCTCGAGCAGGAGAGACTATACCATTTCAGACAAATGGCTGTCCAGTCTCTTCTTGAAAGCCTCCAGTGTTGAAGCACCCACACATAAACACAGCCAGTTATAATTTAATTTATATACCATGTTCACACAAACCATGGCTTAGCATGATGTGCAAATTCTGTCAACGATTGTATCTCAGGTTGTATCACAAATAGAAGTTACACTAACCTAACAGAATTTGCTTTTGGTAGAATGAAACAGCAATTTTGGCTAATTTCTCCTACAGCTATCATCACTACCCTCATATGAAGAGGTTCACCAGCAGAAGGATCCCAAAACAAGGCATATAAAAATGGCCAAATCCTAGCAAAGATCATAGGACCAGAGAGTTTCTCAAATTTGGAGCAAGATCCACAGCAGAATTCCCAACCACTCATAAAGCTTACTCGCTATTATTGCTCCCATCATCATCTATCACCCCAATTTAACTTCATGGTTCCAAGAATAAAATCAAGCAGCCTGCCCTTGTACATCACTCTATAGTGATGTACAGTCTACACTCTATAGTGATGTACACTCCACAGTCTGGTGTGGAAGCATCACTGCTTCAGACAGGAAGGCGGTGCAGAGAGTGGTGAGGATGGCTGAAAAGATTATTGGCAGTTCCCTCCCTTCCATCCAGGACATAGCATATAAGTGTTGCTTGAGCAGGGTTCGCAAGATTGTCTGGGACACTACACATCTTCACAACCTGTTTTCTTTGTTACCTTCTGGGAGGATGCTTTGTGGTATCTGAAGCAGAATATCCAGATTCAGGTACAGTTTTGTTCCATACAGTATTAACCTTGTGAACTCTCAAGCTTCCTCTTTCCGCTATGTATTCAAGATGGACAGTGATTGATATTTATATGTATTTATATATAAGGGTGTAGGTATATACATGTTGTATATAGCATGTTTATATATGTGTTGTGTATGTGTACACTTTTGAGAGCAGGCAACAGAATTTCATTTTAATATGTGCCAGTGTGCCCACAGTAAAAAAAATAACAATAAAGATTATCTATAATTATCTATCTATAGAAGAATGGACAACAGAAACAAATAAATCTTTTAAGAAAAGGAGTTGAGTTTTATGTGTTTCTCCAGGATTTGTAGTAGCATAAAGAGTTCCTGCGAAATTATTCTGCAATCTATATACTACTAAAACTCTGATTCCTCTAATCTTTAACTGGGCAAAACAGTGTACCATCGGGACAAAACTTTTTGTATCAAGATACCTCAAATGGGTTAACTTACCAAATGTATCCAGAACCCATAGCTCCCATGTAATTGAAATTTGGCAAATTTTGTAAGGTATTTTATGACATAAAATGATCATAAAACAGTTTATGACATAATAAAAAAATGTCATAAAACATTTCCTGTGTTGATGTTTGACTATATTATACAGTTCAGTGTGGGCTACTTTCAAGGCAAATACATCTCTGAAGGTATCCTAACTTTTCCAGTGAAGCAGAACATTAGAAACTCTGTCACTGCTGAAGGCATTGAGGAATCTGGTAAGGAAATATCTCTGAAAGAATGACCCAAGGGGTCACGGGTTGTCTAGTTAGCCCATTCATCTTGACCACTGCTCATGCTAGCCAGAGTTAATAAGACTTCAACGAGATCTGGAAGGCATCAAATTTGAGAAGACTGCTGGACAGGAATTCTTAGTTTCAGGGAAGGTGAAATTACCCATACGGGATGGGATTACATAAATGGTAATAAAAGTTGACAGACCTGTACTAGAAAGCAAATACCTGGAAATTACAATGCAAGTTTAACACTAATATTCTTAGTAGGTTTCCTAAATACTGGAATGCTTTACCTCTGTCAATCTGAGCAAGTTCCTGGTTCTCTCCCTCAGAATCATCACTGTCTTCCTCATCACTTGGTGTGTAGGAAATCTAGGAGCAAATGCATATTTAAAAATCACTCAACATGAAATGTGCAACTGGCAAAATTTAGTCGCCTGATTAATTTTCATAAGCATTTCTTTATGAATGCATATTCATACCCAAATTAATCTCAATTTGTTGACATTGAAAAAAATCTTAACAGAAATGTTTGTTTCAGCAAGTTCTTTTCAACTTCTCCTTTTCTGCATATGATGCATTTCAAAATTATTTGATATCCAAGAGGGAGAGAGCCCCATAGCCAATTTTGGAGAAGAGAGAAATCCAGTGGCTTCCAAATCACCTATTACGTAGTTTGAGAGGTCCAGAGCAGACTCACTCATAAGAAAATCTGCAAATAATGCATTCAATTTGGCATTCCTAACATGAAAACCAACACTTGCATCTCCTGCTGCCTCCACAGACATCAATAAAATCTGTACATAAACAACACAATTCACATTAGGGAAAATTCTGTTTCCTTATCAGACGTATGCAATTTGACAACTGAAGGACTCTCTTAGCTGCGGTGACACACCTGTGGACTAACCTCCCTAAAGCAGTTCAACTGTAACAAACCTGTTCATCACCAAGCACAAGTATTCTTATTCAATCAGGCATTCTAATTTACTATAATTATTTTTTTTTGGGGGGGGGGGAATGTTATAACGAACTACTCTGACATTTTTGGTATTGTATTGTTACGCAGTTGGTTGAATGCTACCTGGAATGTTAAACTTGTAAAATATATCTACATGCTGTATGCTACAAACACACATACAGATCCAGCCCCAAAATCTGAAAGTTGGGTAATTGGTGCGTCTCAGTGCAGCCTCCCCAACTTTGCAGCTTCCTGACAGAGGTGATGACTGAGGATGAGTCGTCATCTAATATATCTGGACAACTGCAGCTTGGAGAAAACTGATGGAAAGTATTTTGCCATATTATATGCATATTTCTTTCAAGAACCTCCAAAGGAAGTCTACATTGTTCATCTGTCCCTTCTTTCCTTAGCTTTTTTAGTAACAGTGTGCATTGGAGGCTTCCTATCAACTTTGCTATTCCTTGAAATCCAGACTGGAATGTCAAAAAAACATAATAACCACTTAAAAATCTCATTAGTATTATAAACAACTGATCTGTTCTGTCATTTGAAACATCTTAAGAAATTGTTCCATTTGCCCAGGTTTGCTGCTATCTCATTCTGTTACAATTTATTGCTCTCTTCCCCTGCCAAAAAACGAATGATTACTATACAATGGCTTTGCTGATAATCTAAATTTATTTTTATCAATTAAATTTCTATGACACCCATGTTACTGATAACAATGACTCTGGGCAGCTTACAATATAATAAAAAGTTAAAAAGTGCTAAAATACCATTTAAATTAGAAAAATTGAATAGAGAAGTTAAAAGGTTAAAAACCAAGATGATGGGAGGCCTTGGCGTAAGTATCATTGCTACCCAATCAGTCACTCCTAGTTTACTAGGCCCCTGTTGGTGCCCCAGGCCAAGCAGCATAGCCAAGTTCTTAGGCTCTTCCAGAAGGAGTGTGGGGGTGGACTTCACCTACCACAGAAGAATATTCCAGAGGGTGGGAGGAGCCACATCAGAAAAGGCTCTTCTCCTGGACCTCCCAGCTGAAATTCTTTGGATGATGGGATCCGAAGTAGGCTGGAACAGGTAGAGCAGATTAGTCCCATCAGGATAAGACAGTTACTCAGATACCCTGGATCCATGCCATAAAGGACTTTAGAGGTAATGACCAACATCCTGAATTGGACCCAGAAGCAAATTGGCAGCCAGAGCAGCTTGCATAACAGAGTGTCACATGTGCCCAGAACTGTCCTCTCTGCTGTATACTGCACCAATTGTAATTTCTGAATACTCTTCAATATATTCGGAGATGACCAGAGTATGAGTGACTGGGCACAGGGTCTCACAAGCCAAGAAATGGCACAATTGGTGCACAACATGGCTGCCACTTGCTATTTGAGCAGGAGTCACAAGTCTAGGAGAACCCCCAAATTGCTCACTGGGTCTGTCTGGGTAGTGCAACCCCAACCAGATTTATCCAAATGATAAATTCCCAGATCCAGAGGCCCCTTGAATCCACAGCCACTCTGTCTTACCAGGGTTCAGCTTGTTGTCCCCATCCCTTACAGCCTCCAGACACTGCAAGAGGGCAGTTACAGCATCATTTGTATCACCAGGGATGGAGATTTAAAGTTGGGTATCATCAGCTTATTGATACTTCATCCCATGATGCTGGATGATCTCACCCAGCAATTAAAAAAAAACACCGAGCCCTGCAGCATGCCAAAAAGGAGCGGCCGTGGGCTGGACTTCTTACTCCCTATCAATACTGATTGGGACAGGACTTGAAGAAAGGAACAGAACCAGCATAAAATTGCACTGTCCAGCCTCAGCTCTTAAAGATGGCCCAAAGGGATACCATGGTCAATAAAATTAAAAGCTGCTGAGAGTCAAGAAGAGCAAAGATGGATGCAGTACCCCCATCCTGCTCCCACCAGAGATCATCTACAAGTGTGACCAATGCTCTCTCTGTCCCATAAGCAGGCCTGAAACCTGACTGAAAGCAGTGCTCTAGCTCAGGGCTTTTCAACCGGTGGTACGCGTACCACTTGTGGTACATTAACAAGTGGCAGGTGGTACGCAGCCCGGCCTAGCCAAGTGTAGTGGGGGAGGAAAAGAGCCAGCGCAGGCAAGGACTTACAGTGAGAGAGTCCTCTGGAGCTGCAGATTGGCTGGGATGATGCAAAGGCCCCAGGCTCACTTCTGGCTCACCTTCCCCCATGAGAAAGGAGGAGGAGGGGGCGGAGAAAGGAGAGGCTATAAAAGGAAGCAGTTTGGGCGGGAGAGGGAGAGAGAGAAAAAAGCAGCAGCCTTGGGAGGAGGCGGAGTCAGCTCTAGCTGCACCGAAGGGAAAGAAGAAGAAGGAGGAGGGTGGGGGGAGAGGAGAGGAGATCAAGCAGGCCGGCCATGAGCCGATCTACAACTGTTGTAGCAGCCACCTGTGCTGGCAGCAGCAAACAGGCAAGAAATGCAGTGGGGGAGGGGTCGCCCTCCAAGAGGAATGAAAAAAGGCAGCAATGGCTGGAGGTGAGGCACGGAGGAGGGAGGGAGATGGAGAGTGGAAGGATTCTTATGTGCTTTTGTGACTTTGAAGTTCTGGGATTTGTGTTCTTAAGGAGTGTTTGGCAATTTCTATTTGGCTGATGGCTGATGTCTCGTGTTAGCTTCTATTGCTCTGCAATTGTTAGCTGTAAGTTTTGCTGCAAGGGATTTTGAAGGATTTTTCTCCTGAATGGATTTTGCCTGTAGCATTCCTTTACTTATGAATGGAGCCATTTGGGAAGGCTGCCTTAGCCGGCAGCCAGTACTTATTTACATTTTTTTTCTTCCTTAAGTGCCGGCTGCCTGCTCCTTAACTTTCCTTTCTAGCCAGTAGCTAATTCTTAAAGGGGAATGTATGTGCCTTTTTAAGCTACTTCACTCAGCAGTTTGTCTTTTCTGTCTCTGGAGGCTTTTCCTTGTTTGATGAATATATGGAAGAGAGAAAATATGGGTGGTTTTTTTTTCAAATTCTTCCTTCAGAAGGAGATGGGAATGAGAAAGAGGGAGGCAGGGAAGGAGGGAGGGAAGGAAGTCCCGCCTTAGCATTTGGCCACCAGCAGCCCTGCCATTGAGTTTGCTTGTCAAAAGGTTGCAAAAGGGGATCACATGACCCTGGGACACTGTGACCATCATAAATATGAATCAGTTGCCAAGCATCCAAATATAAATCACATGACCCTGGGCATGCTGCAATGGTCATAAGTGTGAAAAATGGTCATAAGTCATTTCAGTGCAATTGCAACTTTGAACAGGGGTGTGTTTTTTTTGGTCAACAAGTTTTTGACACCTTGCTAGGTGGTACTCGAATATTGCCATATCCTAAAAGTGGTACAATCGGTGAAAAGGTTGAAAAGCCCTGCTCTAGCTGACTCTTTGTCAAGGTTAGAATATTACTAACAACCCTCCCATTTACTGCCATTTCTCCATTTTATGAAACTAATTATAGTATGCATGTTGTTGCACTAACTATTGGTTGGAGAACCATGAAGTTGTTGATTTGTGGTAATTGGTTTTACCTTGATTGCTACTATTCATATTGATACTACTTTAAACGTTATCTGCCCAAATAAATAAATAAATAAATAAAATCTGGAAGTATGCTAAGAGTGAAATGATTAGGTGGTATATACAGTAGGACCCTTTTATTTGCATAATCACAATTATCCTCAACAGAAACACTATGAAGTATATTAGCAACAATATTAATATTATCTCCATGTTTCAAAGAATAATTACTACTTCAGGGTTACACAGTTCATCTCTGGCTCACAAAAGCTGCAAATCTTATGCAAGAATTAGCAGTTTTGGGAGCCTGCAGCTTTCCTAGAGGCTTATAATATAAAGAGATAGAGAGAGTTTTTAACTCATTGTGTAATAATCCTGAAGGGAGACAGCTAAAAGAACATAAAAACCACAGATATGTAAAATATTTAATTGAAATTCACATATCATCACATATTCACATATTATTTTTTCATGATGCTCAGAAAGTATTTTAATAAATGCTTATTTAGCTCAGAAACCAAAAGACAAGATTTGTGTGCTTTCCAGTTCCATATTCTGTTTACATTACAGTTTCTGCTTAGTTTTAACAGCTGCTAAAAAGGTACATTAATTGTAGAAAACTGTAGAAAGCACGATGTTGTATACAAAATGTCAATGTTACAAAACACTGTTCAACATATTAAATGTAATTGTAGAAAGCTAATGTTGTCTGCATATCAGACACTGTTCTAGTATCTCCTTTCTTTTCTTCACCAGAGATATTTCATCAGATATTTCAAAGAATAGTGTCTAAATTTTCTGGATGGGTAGAAATGACACTATCCAGCTTTCTACTTTTAGTTTGGCTTAGTGCTGATTCATTTCCATATTTTGTGGATAATTCATGCATTTATTGCAACTTTGAATCTAACACTTTTTTCTAAAAAAAAAACAAATATTGCCATCAGGCCATAATTTACATCTTTATCTTCTCCAAAAAGATTATATAATCTTTTATATACTAAAATTCTCCAGATAACTTGAGTTTTCATACAGATAATTTTTTAAATGTAATACATCTACAACTTCATTGCTTTGTGTTGTTCTCATTAGAGAAAGAGAGTGAACTATGTGACATCTCAAAGAGCGTCTAGGGCAGTAGTGGCAAACCTCTGGCACGCTTGCCAGAGGCGGCACTCAGAGCCCTCTCTGTGGGCACGCGCGCCATGCCCCGGAGATGGCAACCGTCCCTCTTTAACCAGCCGCCCGCTAACTCGCCGAGGTCCCATGTGGCCGGATGCATCCCAGCACAGCTGGTTTCCCTCCCCCCCGTCCCATCCCTCCTGGCCTTGCATCTCTCCTTTTCCCGGGCACGACCCACTACATCACCTCCTCAGCTGTCGGCCATCCATCCAGCTCAGAGGCGGCTTCTCTGAACTGCTGGTGGCAGGCTGTGGAGCCCCAGAGTGTGCCGGTCGAGGGGTCAGGCTGTGGCTGCTGACGGACACTGTCGGCCCCCATGCGCTCGCTGGCTTCTGTGTGTGGGGGTCGATGGTGTCAGGCAGCAGCCGTCCCGGCCCCTGCCTCGCCTTGCCCTGCGACAATGGCACCCCCGCCCTGCTTCACCTCACCCCGCAGGACGAGCCTCCTGCCCACCCCACCCGCCAGAGACCCCCTGGATCTCCCCCAACCCTGCCCAACCCCCACAGGCGTCCCTCCCCATGAGCAACATCGACGTGACCACGCCCACCCAGTCTGCCATGACCACCACAGCCACGCCCACCCAGTCTGCCATGCTCACCTGGCACCCGGCAATATATAAGTGGGTTTTGGGTTGCAGTTTGGGCACTCGGTCTCTAAAAGGTTCGCCATCACTGGTCTAGGGGTTAAGAATCCATTATATCCTCAATTCTATGGTGTTAAAGTAAGGTGGTTTTCTGTTGTCATACTCTCCTCATTGGCAGAGAAGATGCAGTCTCACTCCAACTCATTAAACGACATAAGCAGAAAAGGAGCAGATATTCCTCCAAAGATAAAACCAGTAGCAACAAGAGATTGGGATATTTCATTTGAATAGACTTGAGATGTCTCATGGGCTTCACCAAATACTAGTTCCCCAAATCTTCCCAAAAGCTGCAACAGTTAAAATAGGCATACCACAGAAGGAATTAGCAAAGATACTACATTTCTCACACTGAGTGACTCAATAGACCTATTTCATCAAAGCTATTTCTTTTTCTCAGGAAACCATCTCTGTGACACGCCTCTCCCTAAACATTTTCAACGTTAATTTCTGTAACTTTTAAAAATTAGTGTCTTTCTCTTCTCTTCTCATTTTCTTTTTGTGATAAGTCTTTTACATAATACATATGAGGGCAGGTAATGTATATATTTTTTTACCAACAGCCACTCCAGCAACCCCAATGAGCTAAGACAGAAACATTTCCAAGCATGGTATCTTAAGAGACCAGAAATATTTTTTTAAACTTACAACTTTAAATAAGGAGTATGCATATAATTCTTTATACGGTAGCTGTCTTCAAACCCAACAATTGAGGAATAGACTCTAGCAGTCGTTCTCATTCCTTCAAGCATTTTTTGCTCCCACTCAAGACAGCAAATGCTTACGTTTCCTTGAATGCAATAGTCATTTTTGCCATCCAAGCATGAGATAATGAAACCAGAAGAAGAGGAGAAGTCAAAATGTTTAAGGCACTTTTACCATTGACTCTTTCTCCCAAATTTGGAAGCAAAAGCGCAAGAAAACTGCCGCTCTTATTAACTGTGAAACCTATGAATAAGGAATTAGTTTCTTTTTGATTTAGCATGATGTGCAAACAATTGCCCCATTACATTAATGTAGCCACTGTTAAGGATATGAACATGTAAGAAGATCTGTACCAGATCAGACCAGAATCTTATCTATTCCGGCATCCTGGTTCCACTATGGAAGTCTCTGGAAAGCCCATAAACAAACTATGTAGAGAACTGAGCACTTTCATACATATACCCCAAATGAAATTGCCTTTTTGTTTGAACCATAATAAATAATTTGGGGTGAGCAGCAAACTTGAACACTGCAATGCTCACTCTTAATTATAAATAATTTGTAAAAAAAATCCTTGTAAAATCCCATGATGTGCCTCTCCCCTTGGAAGAATTTTTTATTTATTATATTTTTAATTACAAATTATATGCACCTCCATAGTTTACAGAAAATCTTGATTTGGGAACCTAGACCTTCACATAGCACTGTAGCCCTTAATGAACAGAACAATGGCTTACTAAATAAATCCAAGAGCTTGTGTTTGCACAATACTCTAACCGCCAAATAGCCAATCACATTTAGCCTTCCATATTATTTGTCAATCCTGATAGACAAAAATAATCGAATAATCATACAGTCCATTTATCCTGCAACCTTGAGAAAGCTACAAGCAACATTAGCAGCTATTAGTTTCATCCATACTGAAACCATGATATTTATGCAATGAAGATATTACTTATTTATACCTCTTTTTAAAATAGTACAATGAAACAGAGGAATAGAGAATAGTTACATGGAACATATATCTTGGAAAAAATCAGATTACTTGTGATGTTGATAGGATGTGGCCTTGAAAACCTGGTTTTGTTGTCAACGCTGGGGCCCTGGATGTATGGCTTAGCCCGTATCTTGACTGTGTTAATTATTGTTATTGGTTGGCTTTTCTTGGCTGCTATATTATTTATAATTTTGTTGTGCGGTTTTTATCTCGTTTTTAAATATTTTTAGCTGACCATAGTCATGCATTTGAGATGGGCGGCCCTACAAATTGAAATGAATTGAATTAAAGAATAAGGATGGCTAATTTCAAAATCTATTTCTACAAAGTTCAAGAACTGAAGATGTAGCTCATAGCCAAGTGTCTCTGGGACAGGTGACTGGGAGGCAAATATTAAGGTCTGTATAATAACATTGTCACACAAATGGCATGACTTATGTACTTGCAATTGCACAATGGTGTATTTTTTTTAATAATTAAAAGCTTTAATTACAATAGTAAAAAATAATACAAACTAAAAAGAAAAAAGAATAAAAGTTGGAAGAAAATAATAAAAGGTTATTTGTGTAATGATAACACTGCGCACATGTCTTTTTGGTGTCACTGAGGTTTGCTGAGGATGCCACTGATTCATATTTAGATTTTCTGCATATATTCACGCATTATGTATATTTTCTGCAAACACCCCCCTCCCACCCCATAATTTACAACAGCGTGATAGGATTAAATAGCATGGGAGCGAAGATGCTAATTATAAATTAGAGACCATTAAAAATAAACTTCAGTAATATTAATAAGCCTGCAAAACATATTTGTCTCACAATCAACATAAAGAATACTTTATGCCAGGAACAGAATGTATTTCTGAGTTTACAGATCCTTTCCTCTAGCTGCAATTATTAATAGCATTAGTTCATTCTGCTGAATAAACATTTGGGCTAAGCAAGTTCTTTCTTAATGATGTTCAATAATTTTCAATATTCTGCAAGCTAAGTAATTGGTAACATCTCCACGTCCATAATCTTTCACTGCCTTCTACAGATAGAACCTATAGATATAAACCTCAACACAGCTTCCAGGCACTAATAGGCTAGCCACTGCAAAAGTCTTTGTAACAGAAGAATACAACTCATATTTTTTTTCTGGCATAGCAAGCTGAAGGAGGATATGTGGCAACTTAAAAATTGATAGGTCAACCTATACACGTTTTCATCCAGAGAGCGATTTCATTCTTACCCTTTTCAGAGAATCAATAATCTGGTTCACCTACAGAATTCATGATGTAGCGTATCGGTTCACACAGCAATAGTCTCCGTGGGAGTAATCAATTGGTTGGGGTTTGTTCATTCTATAGTGACATTATATCATGTCATGAAAGCACCGTTCTAATAAAAAGTGGATAGTAGATTTCAAATAAAAAACCTGATCAACACAGGGTAACAGACTCACTCTTTCACCTTTATGATCTTGTTAAGGCATCAAGACTATTAGTTATCATGACTTCAATTAATAACCATCAATGGCCTAAGTCCAATTAGTAGAGCTGAATGTCAGACTATTATCTGGGGTAGCCTTTCCAATACGATTTTCTTCCAGATATGTGGACTTCAACTCCCGGAATTCTCAAAAATGTTCATGCTGGTTGAAGAATACCGAGAACTGATGGCCACCCACCTGGAGAATGCCGTGTTGACAAAGACTAATCTTCAGGAAGATAACCTAGTTCTTTAACATTGTATTTCAGAAAAAATAATCTTTCAAGTAATATGAGGTAATAATATCCATGAAAACTATTTCTTGTTTTTAAAAAGACGACTATGACATATTTGACATTTGAAATATGCTGTGCCTGACAAATACAGTAATAGTAAAGAAAGCCAAATATTTCTTCCAATAGAAGTCAAGAGCAAAGAAATCTTTTCCTGACAGGAATTTCTTTCCTAAATGGGGGGGGGGGAGATAGGACGTAAGAGTGAGGGAAACAGAAAAATATATGGCCTCTTAGAGAGATAGAGAAGGGAATCCAAGAGATCAAGACTTTCATCAGTTGAATGAAAAAATTACCTGGAATTCAACTAAAAGATCAAGAAACTCAGGCAAAACAAAAAACCTTAATATTCTGTTCCTACAATCAGTTCCAATTATCTTCAACTCAGCAAATGAACCAGAATGAAGTCTGCAGAAGTAGTCACTGCACAGGAAAGATTACTCAACAGACTGGGAATTGGAGAAATGGGAAAACGCTCTGCTATTAATAATGGGAAAGGTCACAGCTTATAGCAAAAGCAGTCCAAAACCTTTGTTCACTGAGCCAGAGCAACCAAGAGCAGAACCTCCCATTGGTATGCACAATACTGGATATTAGGTAAGTTATTTTGACTCATAAGACTACTTACAAGTGCCTTCTTCTTCCTTCACCAGGAGGCAACATAGAACAATAACAATCTGTCACCATTTTGACATACAAAATCAAATGCATGAGACAGTTGCCTCATTCTCTTTAATCACAGAGTAAGTGGCAAAAGTCTCCTAAAGTAGGCTTGGAGGGTATCATCTTCCAGGCTTACATCACATCTAGGCTCTTCAGAGGTTCTCAGAAACAACTTTTTCAAGACAAGAAATAGCTGTTCAACTAGCAATAGATAATTATTCTGTTGTCACATGGCTAATGCAGGGTTGACTTTAAATTCCTTTCTTGTTTGTTCATTCTTACAATGATTGATTGGCTGTTACTTGTTGAAGTTCACAATATAAAGAAATACTGTTCCATGCCCATCAGACTCAAGAGCTGAAGAAGCAGATTGGCCTTCTGCCCTCTTTGCCCTGCCAAGTCAGACAGGAGCTCATATATCTTGGCACATGTCCCCTAGTATTCAGGATATGTTGCCTGAGGAAATTAAGGGAGTGACAGTTCCATATGGGGGTCAAGCATGTTTTATAACAAATATTTAATATTTATAGAGCAATTTACAAAGGTTTCCTTCTTCAAGTTAACCTCTACTCCATGGATACTTCCATGTAGTTGTATTAGCAATAACACAGCAGTGGTTTGTCCCTGCCTTCTTCTGGAATGTTGCAGGGTTCTCCCATTCAAATACTAACCAGGCCCAAATCTGCTTAGCTTTTCAAGGGTTCAATTGTTGGCTTTTAGAAAATGAGTTACAGTACACTATATTTCAATCCAGGGGGTGGGGGTGGGACATACATCTTGGAACACAAAAACAAAATACAAGTTTTGCTGTAAGTAGTCTCCTACCCCAATAATTCTTGGTTTCATTGTAGGCAAAAGAGTCAGCCATCCCCCATAAGAGCTCTGGCTGACTCAAAGATATTGCCTTATTTTAAGATCTTGTGTTATAAAAATTGAGAATAAACACAGTCCTCTAGCCTTTCTGTGCATCTGTCTAAATTGGTGACAATTATGCCAAGAAGCTGGTGCTAGAGATCCCCATTCATGCATATGGAACCTTTTGAGATCACCATCCATGCCTCCATGGACTACTAGACTTTGACGCATCCAAACAGAAGAATGTTTTCTACACGAAACTTTCATAATCTCAAGCCATTTATCAATTAATTCAAAATACAGCAAAAATTGAAGCAAGAAAATATGTACAGTATACAGCCAATATGAATGAGTGAAATTATTACACAGCTGGATATGCAAGAGCATTTGAGAGCAAGAAGCCATTTTGCTCATTCAAATGCATGTCTAAGCATGTATCTGTATCAAGTGGGCACCATCATTATTTCTGATTGCTGTTTTTTATATTGCAAAATTTGACATACTTATTTTTCAGAGGCTCCAAAAACCCAGTAGTGCCAGCTGCAAAATACAGTCAGTGGTCAACTGGATATATTTCTGTAACTTGAATCACTTGGAAATGAAAAGGGGGTGGAGAGAAAAGTTGCAAAAACCAAGACTTTAAAATATTAGATGTCTTCTTTGTGCATGGGACTCTCCTCCACTTCTCCAATAGGTTTTTAATTTAAAAAGAATCTATGGCAGGCTTACAAAAAGTTAGTTCTTTGAAGCACAACATGCTTTAAAACCAAATCTTGACATATTGCAGATATGTAATACACTGCAAACCCATTCGAGATTTATATATATATAAATATATAAAGAGCTTAGGACCATGATTATTATCTATATACTATATATATATATATATATATATATATATAGATAGATAGATAGATAGATAGATAGATAGATAGATAGATATAGATATAGATATAGATATATAGATATAGATATATATATAGATATAGATATATATATAGATATAGATATATAGATATATATTATATAGTATATAGTATATAGTATATAGTATATAGATAATAATCATGGTCCTAAGCTCTAATGATATCAGGAAGAGCTTTGCTAAGCAGTTTGGATATGCATTTGATCCTATTTAACATTTATATTTCATTACAGGGGTGAAGGAGGTAGAGAAGGGGGATTCAGACTGCAGAGCAGGAAAAAGTATATTGCCTTTGCTTTAAAAGCTATAAAGGATAAAACGTAAAAAGCTGGATTCAGATCCAGCTCCACTTTATATGCAAAAGCAAATATTCAATAATAAGAAAAGGGCCCACAGCCTGCAGTCAATTCTACAATGCTGGGCTGATTTTATGAGTCCAACTCTTAGGTGAGACTTAGGTGATATATGCAATTCAACCCTTAGTACAGTTTTTAGACAGACTTCTTGGAACACGTTAGTTTTGCAGAACACAGATCAATGTTCAACAGTGTCTAGTACAGTACAGTACAGTACAGCACAAGGATCTTTCCCAACAATATGAATATATCCCTGGGAAACAGGTATCTCGACTTTTTTTAAATAAAAAAAAGGGGGGGGGAGTTTACAACTATGATATAAGGCTTTGGATTCCAGTTAGGCCTTTTATCACAACAGTATCTACCAATCGAGGACAGGTTGAATTCAAAGGAACAGACCTGATTTCTTCGCCTGCAGACCTGCTCTCCCTTCTTGAGGTCTCCCAGCGAGCGGGGGTGCCAGGGGAAATCGCACCCCGATTGTACATGATGCCTGCTGGCTTCTTAGCTAATGCTAAGTTCCACTAAGAGATGCACTTTCTTGGGGATTTTTACGTATTTTCTTCTTCTTACCTTCAACTGGAAGGGCTGAATCTCATTCAAACTTTGATTCCTGAGCTTCTTCGTAAGGATCTTGAGCATGGTACAAATCCAAGGAGCCAGGGAAGAGTTAAGGACGTGCTCGCATCTAAAGGGCGTGCAGTCGCACTGAGCAACTGCAGGTACACCCAACTTGTAGCTCGAGTGGCATATGATCTACCGAGAAATACGATCTTGCGTCTTTCTTATTTTTGCACCCCTATAACATCCCGGATCTGGTTGCTAGCGCACAACTTCCTCCCCCGTCTGCTCCGTTGAAACAACTAATACGGTTTTTTGGGGGGTTTTTAGAGGGCGAATGTCTTGCTTCTCCAAGCTGCAGCAAAGGACGCCAATGCAGAAACCCCGAGAGTAGCTAGCAGGGTTTCTATTCCAAGGGGCAGGAAGACATTAGATGCCGAAAGAGTTAAACAGGAGATGAGAAAGCTTTCAAAACTAAGGCCCGGAGCTCTGCTCATGCTCATGCTCTAATATGTCTTTTCTCTTCCTTTCCTGCACATTGCCGGTCACTCTCGCGCGCTCTTGCTCCCGTCTCCTTTCCCTTTCCTTTTTCCACGCTCTCCTCGCGCGCGCACGGCCGCCTCTCTCTCTCTCTCTCCTTGGCGTTCTTGCTATATGAAACTTGTAACGAACAGGACCCGAAGACCGAGCGTCGCCGATTGGACAGCCAAGGCGGACTATGTCAATTTCAGGGGGCCGGGTTTCCATTTAAAGGGAAACCAAAAGAAGAGCCGAGCAGGTACCGCCGTTTCCTCTCTCCCCACAAGTAGGTTGCTGCCGATCTGGAGGCGAAGAGGTTGTCCTGCATCTCCTCCGCTTTGAAAGCGACTCCCCCCCCCCCCTTGGAAGTTAAGAGGTTGGCAGCGCAAGAACCAACCAGCGATGCAGAATTGAACCCTTACAGGGTTTCCTCCTTCCTTCTGTACAGTCTCGGGTTTCTCCCTTACGGGTATCGCTCTGTACAAATGTGGTGCATCTTTTAGCACTTTTTTTAAAAAAATAAAAAAATAAAAGACTTTAATCACCACCCTCTTTGCTTTATATCCTCCAATTGAGGACTGAAACCCCCTCACTTCTCATTACTCCATTGTATGAATTCATAATAATATTGGGATATTTAAAAAGGGAAGGATATTATCGTATTCTAGAAAGACAGAATGTATAGCTATATGCACTATAATAATAATAATAATAATATAATAATAATAATAATAATAATAATAATAATAATAATAATAATAATAATAATAATAATGTTGGAAGGGACCTTTGAGGTCATCTAGTCCAACCCCCTGCTCAGGCAGGAAATCTATATCATTCCAGACAAATGGCTGTCCAGTTTCTTCTTAAAAACTTCCAGTGTTGGAGCATTCACAACTTCTGGAAGCAGGTTGTTCCACTGATTAATTGTTCTAACTGTCAGGAAGTTTCTCCTTAGTTCTAGGTTGCTTCTCTCCTTGATTAGTTTCCATCCATTGCTTCTTGTCCTGCCTTCAGGTGCTTTGGAGAATAGCTTGACTCCCTCTTCTTTGTGGCAGCCCCTGAGATATTGGAACACTGCTATCATGTCACCCCTCGTCTTTCTCTTCATTAAACTAGACATACCCAATTCCAGCAACCGTTCCTTATATGTTTTTGTTGGACTATAATTCCCAGAAATCCTAGTTATTATTATGGTTCAGCTCACAGTCATCCAGATGTTCTGATTGGATTTGGCATTTTTATCCGCCTAATGAATCCTTCCGAAGGAGTAGGGAGATGTGGATTTCTGATAATATTTCTGATGGTATTAAACATATTCACAGGCTGTAAGCTGTTCCGAGTAAAGCTGCCTTTTGCAATTGACTGATGGTGAATTTGTCAATGCCGATCAAGTTCCACTGGTGCTCCAATTGTTTTGGGATTGCGCTCAAAGCTCCTATTACTATTGGTATCACTTTTGTTTTCTTTTGCCACAGTCGTTCTATTTCTATTTGTATTTTGTTATCCTCTCCAGTTCTTTCTCTTTTATTCTGCTGTCTCCAAGTACTGTCATGTCCACTATCCAGACTTCTTCTTTTTTTGTTCTTATCGACATTTGTTAAGTCTGGGATGTCATGTGGCAGGTGCCTTTATGTTTGAATTTTAAAGTTCCAGAACACTTCATCTTCATTGTCAATTTTTTTCTGTATTTTATGATCCCACCAGTTCACCAGTTCTTGCTTGCAGACAAATGATATTTCTTGCAGATTTTCCAAAGCTCCATTGTTGACATTTTGTCATGCCAATTGTTTGTAACCGGTGTGCGATCTTCTTGCAACAGCTAACTAATCCACTTCTTCAGTTTCTTTTCAGAGCTGGCACTTGCTGTTTGTTGCTGTTTTTGCAATTATGGCATTGTATGCATTTGTTCTAGGTGGCTTGGTGTTGTGCAGCCAGAATTAATCTCTGTATCTCTTTCTTCAACTTTCCTGCTTTTAGCCATTGCCAGGTCTTGTTATTATCTGTTTTGCATACTATTTATATGTAATGGCCATGCGATACTTTGTCTTCCCATGTCTCTTTTCAGTTCTTCATTTGGTCTTTCTTGTAGGCCAGTTTGATCTCTCCAGTACTCAATAAATTGTCCTGGTATACTAGCTTCAGTGCCTCTTCTTCACTGTCCTTCAGATATACTTCCAGTGCCTTTTTTTCTTCTTCAACCATCTGATGTATTTGCAACTTTCCACACACACTGATTTTCCTTGGTAAGTAGAGTCTGTCAATGTTGCTATGAGGATGAAGGGTGTGATTGTCATTATTTTCCTGGTCTTCTTATCCAGGCATTTTAATTCTGCTTAAGTCCAGTCTACTATTCCAGCTGTGTATCTAATGATTGGAATTGCCCAGATGTTAATTGCCTTGATGGTATTTCCTCCACTGGGTTTGGACTTTAAGATCTTCACTCTCTTTTCATTTCTAACCTTTTTCTTGGCTTCAGTATGCTTGATATCGTCAGCTTGAAGGATGTCCAGATATCTGTAGTAGTCATCTTCATCCAGACTCTTGATGTTATTTCCACAAGGCATCTTGATTCCTTCAGTTTTCACTATTTTTCCCTGTTCCAATCCAAACGCCATTGTAATATCTTGGCTGTATATAGACAATATTGAGCAGCAATTGTATTTCAGATAATAGTGTTTTTCCACACACAGTTGTTTTCAACTAGAAGTTGTGGGATTGCATCAGCTATCACACTTTCACTTTTAAAAAGAAAAGTAATATGGAGTAAAGGAAGGAATTATCCTTTTCTTACATAAAATACCTGATTAGTTGATTGTGTGCCATCAAATTGGTATTGATTCCTAGTCACTATGTACATTTTTCTTCCATGATTCTTAACTTGATCCTTCCAGCTGTGCATCCATTGCCACTGTACTTCAGACCATTCACTTTACTGCTAGTTATCTTAATCTTTTCTTTTCTGCTACCTTTGCCAGCATTAGAGCTTTCCTCAAAGAGCTAGGTCTTTGCATAATGTGTCCAAAGTAGAATGGTTTGAGCCTGATATTTGTGCCTCCACAACCCTGGATTTATTCAATGATCCAATGTTTGTTTTCTTAACTGCTCTGTTATTCTAAGGAGTCTTCTCCAATACCGATCTTCGAAAATGTCAATACTCTTTCCATCCTGATTTTTCAAAGTCCAACTTTAATTTTCATAGGGTGTCAAAGGGAATAGCATAGACTACACTATCCTGATCTTTATGGATATAGCATCTGATTATTTTTTCCAATGCCTTCATGGCTGCTGTACTGAGCGTTAGTCTGCAGCATATTTCTTGATTACTTGTTCCTTTACTATTGATAGTTGAGCCTAAAAGGCAGTATATTCAGTATATTCATTGTCAATTATAAGACTTCTGCTTGTACTTGTTGTCTTTCATGTGACTATACTTAATTTGAGTCCCATTTTTTTTACTGTGCATTTTTATTACTAGTGCTTGCAGATCCTGTGATTTTTGGTTATCAGGATACTGTCTTCAACATAGCTCAGACTGTTGATATTTCTTTCTCCAATTTTAAAACCACACTCATCTTTTTCCAATCCACCTTCCCTTAATATATATTCAGCATATAGATTGGATAAATAAGGGGAGAGTATACAGCCTTGTCTCATCCTTATTGCCATAATTCTTCCTACTCTACTCAGAGTGATGCTTAGTCATTCAGTAACCACCATCATTAGATAGGCCTGCTATCATCCAGTAGCCGTCATGAAGGCATGGAAGAATATGTACTGCACTCATTCATTCATCTGCCCTCTCAGTCTTGGTCACAGCCACTATAGAGCAATAGGGGGAGAGTCTTCCTTTACTTAAGAGAGACTCCACTTATACTTTTACATCTGAATAAAACCAAATCAGTGGTATAGAGTAAATTCACCCAGCTTGGTGGACATATGAAAAAAACAAAAAATAAAAGAAAAAGAGAAAAAGAGAGAGAGAGAGAGAGGGTGAATTCACATGCATACAACTAAAGCTAGAACATAATAAAATTATGGAACATAATAAAATTATGTTGTAACCATGGAGCAAGAGTTTATTTTCAATTGCCAGATAAAGCCACTTGAGTTAGATAATTCTAAATTCTTAATCTCAGAGGATGGAGGGGGTAAGTTAATAATACGTACAATACTTCACTTATTTCAACACATAGCATATCTTTTCCCACAGTGCCTGGGAGCTCTTCAGTCTTGTCCTGATGTCACCACGCTATCTTCTTTAAAATGTTTATGGAAAATGTTTATTTTCCAATCCTTTCTGTCTGGAAATGGTTAACCATTTTATGATATGGTTATTTGCAAGGGACTTTTTTTCACATATGTTGCCATACAACTTTTCGGTAAGAATATAAACATTTTTTAGAAGCTCTTCACTTTACAATTGATGTAAGCCATCATCTGAAGTGAAATGTATTTGAACATAATCACGTGAGACAAGTGCAGCCTAAGAAACATCTAAACAGTCATCCCAGGATATCTTTCTAAAAATAAAGCTTTTTTTGTTGCTGATGTTCTTGTGTGCAATAAATTAAAAAGTCAGTACTACTCTAAAAATGTTTCTGTCCTCGGTCACCTCCTGTCACATGACTTGTAAGTCACTAACTGTGGAGAAAAAAACCAAGAGCTTTACTCTTTTGCAATAAGATTGCAAGCTGATTAGGGGAAAATCTGCCTTTTTCTATGGCTCTCCAGTTGCAGTGGTTCCCATTTTAAACCCATTACCCCATCCTACAAAACCATATTGGGACCTGTAGTCCAATATCCAGCTAATATTTAAATAACAAATCCCTCTTATCCTTGTTATTAAAAATAATGCATGATAAAGGAATTCTGTTTTGTACAAATAATATATAAGTTGTTGTTGTTAGTAGCGAAGTCATGTCCGACCCATCGTGACCCCACGGACAACGTTCCTCTACCATCTTCTGGAGTCCATTTAAGCTCATGCCTACTGCTTCAGTGACTCCATCCAGCCACCTCATTCTCTGTCGTCCCCTTCTTCTATTGCCCTCAATTTTTCCCAGCATTAGGCTCTTCTCCAGTGAGTCCTTCCTTCTCATTAGGCGGCCAAAGTATTTGAGTTTCAACTTCAGGATCTGGCCTTCTAAGAAGCAGTCAGGGTTGATCTCCTCTAGGACTGACCGGTTTGATCGCCTTGCAGTCCAGGGGACTCGCAGGAGTCTTCTCCAGCACCATAGTTCAAAGGCCTCAATTCTTTGGCGCTCAGCCTTTCTTATGGTCCAACTTTCACAGCCATACATTGCAACTGGGAAAACCATGGCCTTGACTATACGTACTTTTGTTGGCAGGGTGATGTCTCTGCTTTTTAGTATGCTGTCTAGATTTGCCATAGCTTTCCTCCCCAGGAGCAAGCGTCTTTTAATTTCTTGGCTGCAGTCCCCATCTGTGGTGATCTTGGAGCCCAGGAAGATAAAATCTGTCACTTCCTCCATTTCTTCCCCATCTATTTACCAGGAATTGAGAGGGCCGGATGCCATGATCTTGATTTTCTTAATGTTGAGAATATATAAGTAGATCCTTCTAAATAACTGAGTGGAATTTTTTTTTCAGTTTTACTTTGCATCAAACCAAAAGGACATCTAGCTGGATTAGGTTTACTTCTAAGGAAATGCACAAAAGACCTTTCCTCATTTTGGTACATACAGGTAATCCTTGACTTACAACAGTGACTGTTCAAAGTTACAACGGCATTGAAAAAAGTGGCTTATGACTACTTTTCACATTTAGGACTGATGCAGCACCCCCATAGTCACACGATCAAAATTCAGACACTTGGCAACTGACTCATATTTATGACAGTTGCAGCGTCCTGGGGTCATGTGATCACCTTTTATGATCTTCTGACATGCAAAGTCGACAGGAAAGCCAAATTCACTTAACAATCGTGTTACTAACTTAACAACTGCAGCGGTTCCCTTAACTGTGGCAAGAAAGGTCGTAAAATGGAGCAAAGGTCGTAAAAGGTGATCACATGACCCCCCGGACGCTGCAACTGTCATAAATATGAGTCAGTTGCCAAGCGTCTATATGTTTTAATTTAATTAGTATTTAAAATTAATGGCAACAAAATTAAGTTCATTAAATACTGCTAATATTTCTTACCATGTAGTCCATAATTTATAATTTGGTGGCAGTGCTTGAAGAGGTTCTGTAAACAGATGGACAACATCTAGTTTTGAATGATTAGGTGAACTTCTCTGTTGGTACAGCTATATCAGGTACTAACCAAGATGCAGGATTAGTGACTGCTTGCTAGTAGCATAAACCTAATAGGCAGCAACCACTAACCTGGTCATGGAAAACTGGGTGAAGCAGGTTCAAAGGAGAGTTATCGGGATGACAAGATTGCTGGAAATTAAGCCCTAGGAAAAACATTTAAAGAAGCTGGGCATAGTTTACTTGCAAAAAAAGAAGACTAAAGGGAGATACGATAAAGATATTCATGCATATATAAAGCTGTCATGTGCAGGACTGAGCAGTCCTGTATTCTGATGAAACTAAGAGCAAGACAATTAAAAAAAAAAAGAAGGAGATTCAGCCTGAATATGAAGAGGAATTTCTTACAGGAATAGTTGTGTGTGGGGGGAAAATGGAAGACTTGTTCCCTGGAGATTTTCATACAGGGTGAATAGGGTTTAGAAATTCCCAAATGAGCAAGAACATTGGCTCAGATAACCTAGGAATTCCAGTTCATATGACAAGATTTGAATTATTATTATTATTATTTTAAAAATCAGATAAAAAAGCCTACTCATTTCCTTTTCCTAATGTCTAAATATTCCTCAGTCTGTCATGGGCCCCATCTTGTTTGTTTGTATATAGATCACTCATCTCATATACACAGTAGAAATCAAAGGGAGATTCAGATTTCTTTCCCCCCTTTTTTTTTCATCAGAAATAGTTTTTACACAGAGGGAGAATGAAGATTTGACCGAACTAATACTAGTATACCCGTATATGATTGGGGAACATGCAGGGCAGCTATATATGTGAAAAGGATCTCCTTGTTTTGTGAATCAAAAGCTGAACATGTGTCAACAATGGGACATAGTAAAAAAAAAAAAAAATAGAATTTTAATGTCACCTTTAGTGTCAAGATCAAGAGTAATAATTATGTAATGACTTCCACATAACTCCTTTATCTTCTGTGATTTTATGAACCTTATCACTCAACTGGTCCAACTGGGCTCTGCCACTATGAATCTGAGTTTCTTCTTCCTATTTGTTTTCAGGGTAAAAATAAAACCAAGAGCAATGGAGATGCTTTGGCTGAAGATACCTCATTCTGCAGTCACTCCTGCCTTCTGTCATTATGGCTAAAGACCAGAAATGGCAGTTCATAATAAATGAACTTTTGAACACCCCATTAAACCAGGATTTAGGCAAATTAACCTAAATGGTGGTGTTATTTAACCACAATTTAATCCATTGTCCAAGTTTGATCACATTAGATAAAACTACAAAACAAATTAGTATATCATGCAAATGAAGTCATTGTGCTAAGATATAAGGTATAGTTTATAAATCACAATAATTGGGTTAAATCAAACAAACAACATTGTGAATTAGTGCAATATGCATGTATAAAACCAACATAAACTGGAAGGAAAGGGGGAATGGTTGACTTAACACAAACTGCTTAAAGATCTGGCTGTTCTCCCAGGTCCCAAAAATCTCTATGGAGTCAGGCAGCCTGGAAAAATTGAAATAATAAATAAAAATCTCAGAATGTCACATCAGAAATTACTAATTTGTTTAAATGATCACAGTTACAAACATATAATTAGAAGAAAGTAATAACATATGATACTGACTTTAAAGGACTATTAGTGCTGAGATCTCTCCTCAAAGACACCCTTTATTTAAAGAGCAGTAAGCTAAACACTTTGATCTGGTGACACACACACACCCCATGTATTTTTAATTGCAACAATAGAGGAGTGCCTTGTCATTAACTTATTTGGCAATGTTTTTCAATTTCCCAGTTTATCCTATGGCTTTAGCTTTCCTTGCAACCTCCCACCGAAGTACTAACTAAGTCTGACCCTGCTTTGCTTTTTCCAAGATCAGATTTAAATATGAAGAACCACTGTAAAAGAAAACAAGAGCCGAAGTTGCTGTAGAATCATTAGCTCCCAGACAGCAGATTGAGCAGGCTATGGTATGTGCCCCCTCTAGAGTTGTGTTCAGCCCCTACCCTACTGTTTTGAGAAAAAGAGTCAGGACCTTCATCTTTAGCCAAATATTTTCTGTTAAATTAGTTAATGGTTGATCCTTACTCTTAATTTATTTATTTATTTTACATGTTATTGTTAGTCACCTTAAGTGCCCTCAGTTGAGAATGCTTTCATTTGTTCCTCCCTTGCCTGAGCAACAACACAAAAGCTTCATGCTACTTATTATTAGGGCTTATGGTTCTCTGAGTATAGCTTGTCAGTCAACTCTACCTCCAAGAAGGCTCTGCATTGAAAATGGTCTTTGGAAGGAGCATAAGAAACAGCAGGAACTCACAGTGAAAAGACACCCAGGTGCCACAATCCCTGGGGCCGATGGTTAATGTCTCTACTGACTTCCTGGTATTCTTGGTCCTTCTGCTTTTCTTTCTCCTTCTCTATCCTGTCTGGTGACAACAGGAGCCACAGACCAGCAGGGCTGGGGAGCATCAGACTGAAAAAGGGCAAATTAATGCATTGCTCAAGTGAGGAACCTGGTGGGTTCTGCTTATCTTAGCAACATCGTTTGCCTGGGAACCTTAAGATCCCTGGAGTGCCATTTAGAGGTTTGAGTTGAATTCAGTATCCAGGTGCCCTGAAACTCAAACAATGGTGTTGGTTTGAATTTAGAGGATTGATACTCTTACTGGCTTAGCAGAAAGTGCTTAACACCTCTTCCCCAACTGCAAAGTGAGACAGGTTTGACTAATCCTTTGGGTAAATCTTGCATATGCTGACCAGCAATAGGCTGACTTGGCACAAGAAGAATTACTGGGACCAATTTTCTCCAGTCTGGTATCTTTCAAATTGATTGGATTGCTACCTCCACTATCCTTACTTAGTTTGCCAAAGGTCATGACCAAAGCTCTGCCATCTGCCCAATTTGCTCCAAGGGTGCTCATTGATCCTACAGACTGCCTGCCCCCATCTGTGCCTTCTCCAGTCTCCTCCTGCTTCCCACCTACTCAAGCAAATAAACCGGGCTGCCAGGCAGCCAGCAAGCTGTTGGTTTCTACTTGCTACCATCTGCTTTTAAAGCCTGTGTCACCACCTTTCCACCTCCTCCAGTCCCTGGCAGTGATCCACATGTCATGTGGCAGCAGCTTCTTATAGTTTGCACATGGGGAAAAAAAGGGGGCTTCCCACAGGGGTCAAAGCCAGCATGCAATGAGAAATATAAATTAAATTGGTGGGGAGATCATAAGAGCAAACCGGCTCTCATCTTTTCCATCTGAGAGCAGTTGCCAAGGGAGGGGTGTGGAAAAAGAAAATATTTGGACTGGGTTGTTTTTCCTGACTAGTTCACATCACGGCATGCTGTTCTTTGTGGTAGCAATTGGCTTTAGCTTTGATAAGACTCAAGGTTTAAGAAGTCCCTAATTATTACATTCCTTCTTCAACCAATACATTCAGGAACAGGCTGTAACATTACTCTTTGGCAAAAACATTTGAAGGCACCCTGAAAGTCCTACTCTAAGTTTTGGTGGGGGCTGGATGAAGCCCTGAGGATCTTGGGTTGTGCATTTTGAAAGGATTCAGCCATATTTATCATCTGCTCAAACCATTCAGGATGCTGATTCTTCAGATCAATACCGGAACATCTCCTCTAAAAATAGAACTTAGGGTTAGCCAGAGGAAAAAAAACTCACATTCCTTTTATGTTGGAACCCTCTCCTGCCAGATAACTCTATGAATTAAGCACCCCACATGCTCAAAGACTATCCGAATATTAGGGCAGTACAGTACTACTGTTTTATTTTCTGCTTTCTGTAATGAATAATGCTGAACAGCAGGAGGCAGCATAATACCTTAAAAGTCACCCCCACGGTACAAAAACCAAAGGAAATGTCACAAGAGGGCAGCAAAAGTACATTAATGCTGTTAGTGGCTAGATTAGGAATGGATGAAAATAAGATGCTACCTGGGACATACGAAATCTATTTATGATGGTATATGGATCTTCACCATCAGAGAGCTAAAAGCTACCCTAGATAATTTACTGAAGTGCCTCAATTGGGTCAAACCTCAAATACCCCAAAGTGCAGCTGCCTATGTTTTCCTCATGAAGCTTACAAAGGGGAGAAGAGCTGCCTTTGATTGGTCCATGTATCTGGTTTAATAGAGCCATCTTTGAACAATTGACTGGTATGTTACTAAACTTAATCATAGCTGGAATTATTCCTGTTCTCTGGGTTTGCCCATATTATAAGCAGGGCTGGTAAGAGCCAGTACATTGAGACTGAATCCCAACAAGATAGAGACCTTGAGGGTGAGTTAGTAAGATGCTTTTGGCTATGAGACTTGGGGAAATCTGTCCTTTCTGAACACAGTTGCACGCCTTCAGAAAGAACAGAGTTTGAAAGTGTTCCTGGAGTCATCTTTGCTGTTTGAAGCTCAAATACCTTCTGTGGCTAGGAATGTCTAGTACCAGCTTTTCTGATCTATCAGCTGTGATTTTCCTGAACAGGGGTGTCATAGCTACTAAGGAATTGCTAAGGCATTGCTACTACAGGTAGCCTTTGATTTAAACCAATCTTTTAGCAACCATTCAGTTACAGTGACACTGAAAAAAGTGACTTATAATCAGAACTTCCATTTATGACCGTACCAGCATCCCTTCATTCACATGATCAAAATGCTTGGCAACTGACAAGTATTCATGATGGTTGCAGGGTCCTGGGGTCATGTGAATTGCCCTTTGCAACCTTCCCAGCAGGCTTCCAACAAAGTCAGTGGGGTAAGCTGGATTCACTTAATGGCCAGATGATTCATTTAACAACTGCAGTGAACAACCATGGCAAAAAAAGTCATTAAACTGGGTATGATTTGCTTAACAACCACCGTGCTTAGTAATGGAAATGATGGTTCCAATTGTGGTCATAAGTCAAGAACTACTTGTATAATGTCCTTCTATGTAGGGCTCCTCTTGAGTTTGGTACAGACTGTAGTGTTGCTAAAAAAACAAAAGCTGTGCTGGCTGCCAATCAACAAGCCAGCCAGATCAAAGGCTTTGCTGGAGATATACAGTATATATATTGCCTTAATATATATTTCTTGGGACCAGCCTTAATCACATCATCAGTGCAGCTTCTCCTGCCTATGCCAAGAGCCACACAATATGATCTTTGCGGTTACCTGCAGGTGGGCCTTCCCTCTTCAATTTCATCCAGGAATGCTCTTCCCTTTGACTCTCTAAGGCAGGGGTCTTCAAACTTGGTCCTTTTATGACTTGTGGACTTCAACTCCCAGAATTCCTCTGCCAGTGTGCCTGGTTGGGGAATTCTGGGAGTTGAAGTCCACAAGTCATAAAAGGGCCAGGTTTGAAGACCCCTGCTCTAAGGAGCCTTTCTTAACACCTTTCAAGCGCCTTTTGACATACCTCATCACCTACTTCTTGTCTGCATGTTTGTAGCATGAATGTGTGTATATCTATGTATATATCTATATTCTTTCTTTTCCTCAGTTTTAAAACTGAAACTGTTTTAATCTTTTGTTTGCATTTGGAATTTTACTGTTGACTGTAAACTGTTCTGACAGAGGGAAGAAATAGACAAATCTAATACATTAATATAAATAAGGAACTGCCTGGGTTGACTTGCACAACATAATAAACCTGAGATGTGATTGGCTGGCCTTTGGCTCAGTGTCATGCGATGGGAGCCATGGGCTTCAGCAAGGGGCAGGTGACATTAAACATATCATAATTTCACACATATCACAACTTTATTGCCTAAATTATACCATTTATATCATTTTTATATGGAAGGCATGACACTGTGATTGTCATTACGCCTTGTAACAGACAAGAATGAACACAGTTCTAACTGGCAAAAGCTATCCCTGGTCGAAATAAATGTGATTTGCCAAGCCTGGCAATCAGGGATTAATTCTCATAACACTTGTCCTACTCTTAACAAACTTCACATATCTCATTAGATTAATTAAGCAGAATTGGCTTTGTTAGCACAACATATTAAGTTATAACCCATGGCTGATTAACTGGCTCTTTCTGAAATTATTTTTAGTTGTTTTATAATATTTATATCACTGACAGGATTATACCAAAGAGAAAGATAAGCTGACAATTATTCGCATGTTTCATTTAACCATAATATGATTTGGTTGGGTCTCGCTCACCCTACTGTCTATAGCCATCCATTGTGAGTTGTAACGGATGATTTATGACCAAGAATTATGAGCATAAAATATTTGGCATATATTGGCGCATTCAATAAACCAGATATATATACAAGCTTTGGTTTGATGTGAGCTGGTAAACTCAGTATTATATCTCTTGTTGTTGTTGTTAGTTGCGAAGTCATGTCTGACCCATCGCGACCCCATGGACAACGTTCCTCCAGGCCTTCCTGTCCTCTACCATCTTCTGGACTCCATTTAAGCTCACGCCTACTGCTTCAGTGACTCCATCCAGCCACCTCATTCTCTGTCGTCTTCTCCTTCTTCCTAAGAGTCCAGTCAGGGTTGATCAGGGTTGATCTCCTCTAGGACTGACCGGTTTGATCGCCTTGCAGTCCAGGGGACTCGCAGGAGTCTTCTCCAGCACCATAGTTCAAAGGCCTCAATTCTTTTGCGCTCGGCCTTTCTTATGGTCCAACTTTCACAGCCATACATTGCAACTGGGAAAACCATGGCCTTGACTATATATATTATATATATACTATATATATTATATCTCTAAAGCCATATACTTAGTCCATAGCAGATATGGGACTTAAATTGACCTTTTGATCATCATTTCTCCTCTTCCTGTTAAGGAATGGAAACTGGACAAAGGAGGAATAATATTGAGAGCTGCAGTCATATGTAAGCTTTTTTTGGGAGTCAGCGGTGCAACTAGATAATTTTAGATTCTAGACTTAATGATGTGTTTTCTCTCTCTCTCTCTCTCTCTCTCACACACACACACACACACATACACACACACCCCTTCATTTTATGTGGTAGTTTCCTTTATTTTTACTTCAATTATAATTTTTATGCATACTTTTCAGTGTTAAAAAAATCCAAAAGTAAAGAAATACAAGCTGCTTCGAGGCTTTTGTGGGCTTTTGCCCAATAGAATGTTACTGGGTTCTCTGTAATCACATTCTTTCCGCTCTCCTTTTTCTGTTTTGTTCTTTAAACCTTATTTAGGAACCTCTTGCTTGCTTGTTCCCTGTGCTGAACAGTACCAACCAAAGAATCCCTAAGACCGCTCCCACCCACACAGACAGGCAAGACACCAGAATATAAACCGACAGCAAACAGCACTCCTTACTAGCACTGATGATGTTACCTAGTTACAGTAATGAAACATTTGCAAGAAAACAAGCAAGCTCAGAGAGCACCAAGGACCCCACAGTACCCTGGTGTTATGCCCACTCCTTCTTTCCAAACAATGCCACTTTCAGATTAAAGCAAGACTCAGATTGTACTTTGGAGTCAGGCTGAATGGCTTTTTGTTTAAGAAAGCCATGAGCTCCAGTGCAACTATCTTTGATAGTACTGATCTTGGAAAATTGATAGATCTTTAATGCAATAAGAAATATCCAGGTCAGTTCCTGTGGGCCAAAGGAAAGGTCAGCTTTCATATAACGTGGCTTACCTCTGAACTGAGAGAAAGGAAAGATGCAACATCAACACGTTTTTGCCTTTGCTAAGAGGGGAGTGAGATGAGATGAAAAAACTTTGGTGGCAGGAGCATGATCTGACAGCGTTGATCTCCAAATCAACCAAGCTGAAGATGCCCTGCTATGCTCTTTCACTTGTGAAGGCCGCTAAAATGGGAAACTGTCAATTTAATTTGCTGTCAAGGATTGCCTCATTTCAAGAGGGAGCCCTGCAAGCATAAGAGAAACCTTTGAAGTGCACAGAGATTGATCATGAAATAGAAATTGTGACATGGCAGCTCCAGCCCTGTTGCCTACTGTACAGGACAATTTCAAGCCTTGCTAGTCTAGAGAATGGGATTGTACTACATCTCCCCTCTGTGTAAAAACCTGTTTTGGGGGGGGCAGAAAGGGGAGGGGAATTTGAATCACCGTTTCATCTCTCCTGCGGGTGGTATTGATTGCATTTGATCAAATCAGGGGAAAGGATAAAAGAGGAGCTTCAAGGTAGTAGGAACCACTGCCATATTTTCCTCATTGTACAGAATGAGGAGCGAAATGAATAAAGTACACCTTGTGATGCTGCATGAAATCCTACTACAGAAGCAAGATAAGGGATAAACTTGGCTTTGAAGAGGGCGCCCATAAGGAAGTTGTGACCACATCATTGAAGCCCAGTCCATTTTACATGCATCACATATGCAACAAACATAAAAAGGAACTACAATTGTGTGGTTACGGTCATCATTTTGACTTTTCTGACCTGTCCCTCCCCTCCAGTGAACATCCCTGTTCAAAACAAAAATGAGATCCAGAAACCCTAAACATTTATTTTTTCAATTTATTCAGAATGCAGAATATTAAATCCAATGGATATGAATACCCTAATTACTTTCCACTGAGGCACTCAAAATTGGCTAAGATGGGCAGCCATATATATTTGCTAAATACACAAATGAATGAATGTAATAATTTCCAATATGTGAAGTATTATAGCTACTTTTTTTTAGTAGAGCTGTGGAGACTGAATCCAAGATTTCAGAGAATCTTGTTTGTAACCCTCACTTTGGGTACTTCAAAGACAAAGAAACTGGCCTTTCCCAGTCTAGTGCTATCAAACTTTTCTTTACAGTATATTTTAACTGAAAGCTAGTTACTTGCAACTTATATCTCTTATTTTTAGTCCTGGTTTCTGTGACCATGGAAAATTGTTCATGATCATCTTCCCTTTATGTATCTGACCACAGTTATAATGGTTCCCCTCAGCCTTTTCTTCAGACTAAACATTTCAAGCTCATCAGCCTATACTCACAATGCGTGTCTACTCCTCTTTTATCTTTCTTGCATTCTTTACTCCTTCCAGAAATGAGGCATTCAGAACCACGCTGAGGTGTTGCCTCACTAAGGCTGAGTAGAGATAAATAAGAACTTCATGTCTCTTGGCATTGTGCTTCTTCTGATGATCTCCAGAATGTTGTTACCACATCTAGCACCTCCCTTCTTTTCTGCTTCCCATGTTGCATTGGATAGAAGCTTTTGGCAAAGCTCCTGTGACATGGATAATAATAGATATAGTACATTATTTTAAGGAAACAGTTTCATTGTATGTGCGAGTGAATTTGGGAGGAGAGTTTGCTAAATTGCTGAAATGCATTGCCAAAATCAGATCCATCACTCTAGGAAATAAACAAAAACTTGCAGTTTGGATTCATCTTGGCTAGCCTTTGATTATTTAAAATCAAGTTACTTCTTTAGCAAATTTGAAACCCATGTGGAGGCTGAAGAGGACTGGGATGATCAAAAGAATGAGAATGAGAAATCTCAACTAAGAAAAACAGAACAGTCTGAATATAGCTATATTCAAACTCCTGAGCTATGCTACACTATAATATTTAAGCAAGTAACCTATTTATCAGTGGGCCTCTAAGTTGCACTGAGATCAAAAAACAAATGAACAACCCTCTCTTCCACACCCCAAAACTGAAGAGTAGCTTTCAAATACTTATTTCCCAGCAATGATAAACCCAGCCTTGTTTCCTGTCTTCTAGCTTTGATAGAACTGCAACTGGTTTGGTTTGGTTTTTTTCTTTTCACTGTTTCTTCATCCAACATGTCTATGCCCTACAGTGCTAATTTGATTGTACAGATCAGGGGCACTTGTGAAGAGAGGGGACAACATCATCAAAATGGGTGCTCCTAGCAATCAGTCCTGTTTCTTTTTAATAAGTGTTTTGACCACTGCATGGATATAAAAAGAAGCAGGGCTTTCATCATCCTACGGTGTCCACCATTTGGATACTGTTGTCCCCACTCCATCTCCCACAGACACTTGTAGAGTATGCTGAAATCAGAAGTATTGAGAACAATTATCAGGACAGAGTAGCCTACCTCTTACTCAGTATTGCCCCACCTATTCTTGATCAATATGAGGACAAAAAAGAGAACATAAATCTGTATGTAAATCTACACTTGTAGATTTAGAGAAGGAAAACTTTGGCCAACTGTCAGGTGTTCCTGTTGAGTCTGAGATTTGATCATCAAAATACTGGGCCATCATTTCTTTGTATCCCTTTTTTGGACTGGAAAGCTTGATATAAATGCCTTCTTTCTCCAAACAGTCCTTCTCTGCAAAAGCCTCCTTTTGACACTATTATTTTTTGGTTGGTTTGTAACATTTTTTGCCTGCCCATCTTACCTTAAGGTAACTCTGGGTGGCTTACAATCATAAAAGGTAAAAATTATATAAACTAAAAGACACAAATAAGACATGAATATGAAAGTTTCCACAAAAGATTCAACATAATTTCATCGCCACCAGTTCTGGAACTGTGTGTACATGATTGAGTATCCAAAATATGATAGAGTTGAGCACAAAGAATAAACCTAACATTTAAGGACAAAGTTCAAATATTTGATAGATTTGAAAGAAATTTGCAAAGACTCTGAATATCTAGTACTAGGGTAGATTGACAAAGAATTGGGTTGGTAGAGATAAGAATAGAATAGAATAGAATAGAATAGAATAGAATAGAATAGAGTAGAGTAGAGTAGAGTAGAGTAGAGTAGAGTAGAGTAGAGTAGAGTAGAGTAGAGCCTATCTCAGCGTCTTCTCCTTCTCAAACATGTTCTGTGCATTCAGCAGAGGCTTGCTTCCAAGTAAGTGTACACATAGGACCTAAGCTTTTAATGAGAACCATCCCAGACTGAGGCTTGGTAAAAAGTCAGAACCCAAACAGAAAAGTATGCCTTCAGTTATTCCTCTGGTTGTTCTCCACCCTTCCAAACAAGGCATTTTGTTTTATTTATTTTCCTGTCTCCCCTGTCCATCCTGGGTTTTATGTCTGACCAAATTTAGGGGAAAGATGTAATACCACAAGGCTCAGTCCTTGGAAAACATCAGGACTTGGGGTGTTTGTGCAAGAAGAAATGAAATGGTGATAAAATATTTCATTGGCAACCAGCCAAATATAAACAGCACGTCCATTGTTTTTACTGAATCATTCCAGTTACTGACCCCAATCTAGAAGTGCTCTTCCCCAGTGGCACTTTTCCAACACTGGCCAAACTGCCTTTCACATTCCAAAATTGTCTTTTGCAGACACCAAAAATCAGCCTTGTTAAAAGCTGATCTTTCCATTTCTGCAGTCAGGCAACCATGTGAGTGCCACAGTTCACTTTTGCAACTGCGGTAGCAATCATTAATGGCTGGCTGCTGTGAATGACTGGACGCTATGATCTCTTAATTAATAATACTATCTGCAGGGATGTATTAGTCAACCTGACAAGTTAAGAACCAGAAAAGGGGTATTTACAAATATTAAATGAGGGATGGAAAAATTGTCTCACTGATCAGGGAGGAGGAATTTATATAAGACCTGTCATTCTCAGTTCTCCAAGTTTCTAAAGGGTCTTTTCTGGTTCTTGGGTAGACCAATCTTTCTTGCACTGATGATGTTACCTTGTTTGGGGAATGAAATGTCTGCAAGAAAACAACCAAGCTTAAAGAGCACCAAGGACATCCACCCACCCACCCACCCACCCAGCCCAAATCTTTCTTCCATTTCCCCTTTCTTCTGCATTGTTTGCAAGTTCTTCTTAGCAATGCATGGTGCTTTTTCAAGAGGCTTCTGCAATAAACAAACTGTTCCAATTTGGATATATTGTACAAACATGCATGATGCTGGAAATAGATGTATTGTTGTCCATTGATTATCTCACCATACCATCAAAATACTATTTCTGGAGGACATATCACAACTGCCCTGATCATAATTCAGTTGTGACTCTCATATTTGATCATTGATGATCTTCCACCAGCTGAAGCTAATATGATTTGGTATCCCAAAGTAACAGGTGAGCTCCAACTATGACCCCAGCATTTATGGCTCTCAAAATTCTTTTCACTTTGCACAAGGAAAAAAATTAAATTGCTTTAATTTGAGTTCGGCTCCTGGAAATTTCATGGATGTATCCAGGCCTTTTTATTAGCCTGGCACAGAAGTGGTTTAGCCCTGCCTTCTTAATCTAAAACAAAAGGTCATTTCTTCCCTTTTTGGTTTTAACTTTTTGCATGAAACTTTCCATCATTTCCCTTCTTTCCATTTTCAACAGCTACATAGAAAGTGTGGGAGTGACAACTGACTATCACTGATTGATAGCTCAATAATTATGTCAAATTTCCTTTTGGCTTTGTTCTCAAAATCAGGCTACATAAGCTCTTCTCTACAGATGAACTTAATTGTGGCTACAGTGTTTAATCAACAGTATATAGAATTTTTGGGACTAAAGAGAATATTTTTTTTCCTAGGCATGGCTGACATAATCCCTTTCTATACAACTGATAATCAAGGCCCAGTCATGGGGACTGACTTCTAGGCAGTTCCTGACAACCCTTAAGCTTGGTTTATATGTTGTGGTAAGCCATGGTCTACTTACCCTTGTTGGTGAACTAAGCCCCAGTTGGATGAATTCAAAGAAAATACAATGCCATTAACCCTGATTTACAAACCCTGATGGTTGCATTCACATAACATAGTGTTTCTCATCTCAGCAACTCCTGGTGGTTTCCCAAGCTGGCTGAGGAATTCTGGGAGTTGAAGTCCACACCTCTCAAAGTTGCTGAGGTTGAGAAGCACTGACATAAGATAATGCACCAAAGCCAAAAAGACCACATCAAGTCTTAGCACAGTGTGATTTACAAATGTTATTAAATGTAGTCTTCATACAATTCATAAATAAAACAGGACTGGGAACATAGAAAGTTGTAATGTAGCTGGAGGATCAGGATTCATGGCTCAGTGGATTACACAAACATGACCAATAGTGGTTTAAACTATGATTGAATGAATCAGGGTTTAGTATGTCACAGGAATGGGGCAGCCAGACTAATGTAGTGGACTGGGTCTAGGGCATGGGTGTCAAACTCGCCACGTCACGTGACGTGTCGCGACGTATCGCGACTTTTTGCATTGCCGGCAATGGGGTGGGTGCAGCTTCGGTATGATGAAACCGGCCCGCGGGCTGGCAGTTTGACACCCCTGGTCTAGGGGGTCCTGGGTTCAGTTTTCCCTTAGCCATGATAGCTCACTGGGTAACTTTGGACCATTTATTCTTTCTTCATTCAGGGATGCTGTGGAGAGCAATGGGAGGAGGGAGAACTATGTGCACCACCTTGAACAAAAGGCAAGACATGCATCTAATGAATAAAAATAACAGCCTTGTCTTTTCATTTGAAAAGGCAGAAAGGACTAGTAAAATATACAGATCCCTAAAGGCTTTTAATGCTATTTGCAATTTAAAAAACAACACCAACCAAACACAGATTTTTTTGATAAGCCCTGGCCTGGGGAAAGAAACTGTCTGACAACTTCCCTCTGAGACAGACAACTGTTTTCCAGCAAAAAAAAAAAAAAGTAGAAAAATGGGTAATGGGGAGAGGGGGAGAGCAAAACAGAGAAATAAAAGAAGAAAATGAAGGAGGTGGAGAAGAGGGCTATATGTGTCACTGCTTACCTCAGAGCCCAAATTAGAAGCCGGGTAAAAATATAAAATCACAGCAGGAAATAATGTGTTTCTTAATATAGCAACCTCAAATGGGAGCAAGAATGAGAAGTGGGCGGCCTCTAAGGGTTGCTACTGGGTTCCACCCCTCCCTGGCAGGCTGATTAATATGTCTGCACTACGGGTGTTTATGTAACAAAGAGCCCCAAAGGCCAAGCCTGCATCTGAAGGATCTCTGCAGGGGTTTGTGCGAGTTTTGCCTTTCACCCTAGGCAGGGTATTAAGTGGGAGGTTACATATTCACAACTTCCTCTCTAGGAAGACAAGTCCCTGTTGCAGCAAGATGCACTGAATTACGTTTCTCCTTGAAAGCTTGCCTTTCCCATTCTCCATTTTGGCCAGAAACTGCTGTCCTCCTATTCTGTCATGTCTACAAAGAGCCTTCAGCTCTTAAAGCAATGTCATATCATGCAGCCCACCTTTTGGGTCAAAGGGGTCACGAGCAAAGCCAAGTTATATTTTTATCACCATGAAAATAGCTTGATCTTTTTTCAATATGTTTAATTCAGTTCTTAAAAGGGTTAGGGTTGTGTACATTGCCATGTGAGAATGTCTTGTCTCACATCATGTTCTTTAAACAAAGCCTAGAATGATAGGTAACCTGGAATGGAGGTTGCCATGTTATATGTTGATTCACACTGCTTCCTCAAAAATCAATTAATGTGAATCAGCAAGTACTCCTTCACATACAGACAAGGAGGGCAGACAAATAGAAAGACAGATGTGCTCTGAAAAAGTTAGGTTTTAAAAAGCATTGTACGTTTACCTTCTTTCACAAATACTTGGTTCAAGTGAATTTCCTTACTTTCTCCTGTAAACCCTGCTTTGACAAAGTGTGAACTTTCATCTTTTAATTTCTTTGCAAGTTACTTTACTGTGTCTCCAAAAAGGATGGAATGTGTTCTGAGTAACCTTGAATCTGGGGAAACATTCTGCCTTTAAGATTTTTGAATCATCTTGCCCACATGAATATTCTTGTAAAATTCACAAATAATTTATCTTTCTATCCAAATGCAACCCTATGTGGAAGAATTTCCTACTAAGCTTCCTATGGTCCAGCCAATTAAATATGCAAGAAGTAAAAAAAAACAAATAAATGGAAACATTAAATATCTGGGTCTGTTTATGATCTATGTGGTTTATAACTGTTTCTGTAGACACCTTTCTTTTGTTTGTGAAAGTACACTCATTGGGATTTCAAATATTTTTCAGAAATGGAGAAGAAGTAGGAGAAGATGGACAAGGAGCATCTCATTCCAGCTGTAATTCTCCGACTTGCATATCTGGAGAACACAAGCATGGGTTTTTTTGGCAATAACAGAGAGCATACATCCTCTCTGCCATCTGGAAGATGAGATTTTATTTTTCTACTCTTGTCATTGCCAGCACCACCATTAGATCTTTACAGGAAGAGAGACAGATGGAAAAATGAAGAGATAGGGCTTCAGTACACAGCACTGCCAGATAGATCTCTTCAATTCTATTCCGAGAACTCTGTGTCAAATAGTTCATATGCAGCCTGATCCTTGACAGATTACTCAGTGCTGCCGTCTTCCCCCCTGTCCTCTTGCTGTTCTAATTAGCTGGCATTGAGGGATGGGAATGAGATCAGCTATCCTGACAAGGAAGAACAGAATTATTTTGAACTTCCTGAGTATTTGTTGCATTCCCCTTATTGCTGCACATGATCATAATCATAAAACACTCAGTGATTGAATTTTCCTTTCCTGTGCCCTTTCCTTCTGCGTCAAGACATTTTTAAATTTTAAGGCTGAAGTAGGAATACTAAGAGCTTTCAGACTGGAGGGATTTAAATGCTTTATATACATAAATCACCAAGGGAACAGGCCAGAAGCCTGATTTCTATTGTGTTTACAATGTACTGCAGCATTCAAATGAAGTTTTACAAGACAGACAACTGCTTATTATAAGTCACAACTAATTCCAACATTCATGAGGTTCCCAGTCACACTCACTAAGCCTCTAACCTTTTTGTCCCTCCTTGTAGTGACTCAGCCCTATAGTTCAGACATCATTGGACTCAGCTCTATTACTGTTCGTAACAAGATCCTTGAGTTAAATCCTGTGGCTAGGTGGATATTGTATTATCTATTCATAAGTACAGGGTTTGAGATAACAGTGCAGAAGTGATTTGCAGACTTAGCACCTTCATGGACGTTTTCTTATTTTACCATCTGACACAAGAGTATAGGACTTCTCAGTGTACCTATTGAGCTTTTTGAAGATCAACCAAAGCAGGCTAAGTGCTGTCATAAGATATGATTTACATACCGTGCTCCAAAACTGCTTGGAAAAAAGAACATAGGACCTTGAACCCCTTCTTATAGGTACATGCAGAAACCAGATCATTATTAAGCATGCCACTGGGGCTGACAGCTAGAGAAGCTGTGTTGCCATTTTATATATTGCATGTGATGTGGTTCATAGAACTCTTTAATCCATGTATTCTTTCTTTCCATGGATGTTGAAAACCCATGGTGGTCTAGTTCCAGTTTGTCCACCACACTAAGCCAGAAGTACCCAAACTTGGCAACTTTAAGACTTGTGGACTTCAACTTATGGACTTGCAACTCCCAGAATTTCCTAGCCAGCAGTCACCAAGTTTGGAGACCCATGCGCAAAGTCACAAACCAGAGGCGCACAATTCTTTTTTATCCAATATCTTGCAAAATCATCATATTTGTGAGGTTCTTTCTTTATTTATTTTTGCCATTGCAAACTATTAAGACTCTTTGGCGGGTCAGAAGTGTCATTGCAAGAGATGGCATGGCATATTCTGTTAGTTTCAAATTAAATATTTGCTTCTTACTTGCTCCGCTGTCCTTTTTATTCCTATATTTAGTGAAATAATATTATTTTATTATTTTTATTTCTTTTATATTGGGTTTTTTTTTATCCTGTATGCCACCTTGAGTCACTGTGAGCGAGGAGATGGCAATATAAATTTTCCAAAATAAATAAATGGCCTCAAGCTATTTAGCACCTGGTATCTAGATGAAGACAAACTAATACTTTTGCTATGAGACCCTATGGGCTGCATCTTTCAAAGTACTGCTTCTTTTAGCCTGGCAGCTCAAAAGCCAGGATAATCACTATACAGGACAATTGAACCACACAGATGATTGTGATGGTTGTGCAGTTTGCTCTGTATAACCTCCTGAAATAGCCAAGGGCTAAATGCCTAAAATAGCCTCAAACTGAAACAATTTACCAGGTCACAGTGGTCTCTTTGAGGACAAACTCATTCAGAAAATAAACTCTCTTTTCTGGCGATGAAGGAAATTATTAAAAAAGAGGGGCCCTTATAAAATGTGAGACTAGCAGAAGGAGAAAAATGAATTGCTGAGTACTGCATGCCAGATATATCCACTACTGTAGATCGTCTCTTGCCCAGAGAAGATTGAAGTCACCGTCATCTCTTGATAGGACTCTCTGCCAGTCAACAGGAAGAGAGAAAGGAAAGGGGGTGTGGATCCCTGCCAATGGATTTGTCCTGCTCATGGACTCCAGCTGAGAATGAATAGCATCTGCTTTCTCGCTACTCCTGCATTTTCTATCACGACTGAAGTGTAGCACTTGCGTCCTACTTCACGGTAATGACTCAACCTTTGTGAGTCATGGCTGTATCTCTGCCACAGAGGATTGTTTCCAATCTGGAAATGAAAATGCAGCAATCACAGATTGTCCCAGGAATTGCAGATGCTGAAAGCCCTAAAGAGAGGCAAGGGGACTGGAACTGAACTCTGCTGTGACTCTCTTTTCCAGGAATTTACCAGCGGAAATGCTAGGCTGTGTTCCAAACATGTTTATTTAAATAGGCTAAAATTAACTAGTACTACTTTTGTTAAGATGGTATGGTGAAAATTTCTCAGGAAAGAGAGATAAGATCCAGCCTGGCTCCATCTTTTATGGATAGGAATGGAAATTTGGTTGTGATGCCAAGAAAGCTTTTCTTCCTCCTACTTTCAGTAATGGCACTAACAGAAATACATCTACTCAAAATAGCAAAAAAAGAAACTGCATCTTCCTGTAAGTGCTTACTCAGATCAATTGAATTCATTGGGATTTACTTCCAAGCAATGCACAAAGGCTTGCCTCCTTGAAGGATTTTGAATTAAATAAGTGTTGAGAGACTTATGAACCGCTAATCACTGAGATAAATTTGAATAAGTCAACTTGAGTTTAAGGCAAAGGAAAATGCTCTTGTTAAGATGAGCAATTAGGTCTCACTGGGCTGGCACTTTCCATAATTTCTTGAATAAACTACAACTGAAGGAGGCAGGAACTTTGTGTATGCAGACCTGACTGGTTTCATACATGCAATCTCTGCCCTGGGTCTACGACAACTCAGCATGGCCAACTCTCCACAGCCAACTCGCCTCAGAACAACTCGCCGCGGGACAAGAGTTACACTAATATCGAAGAAATAGTGGAATAGACTCATTAAAGAAAGGATGCTAAAGGAGTGAAAAGAGTGAAATGTGAATGACAAAAATTGAAATAATTTTTTAATTATTTTAAATAATTAAATTGAATCGTTGAATTGTCCTGCAGCAAATTGCCCATGGCGAGTTGTCCCGCAATGAGTTGGCCACAGTGATTTGGCCCATTCTGCTCTGCCCTGTTGCCTTCTTTTCACACGTTTGGCACATACAAATCTGTTGTCAGATTGTCTTCATCTTTGTCTTCCTAGGGAATGACAGAGTTTCATCCATGAGGCCAGAGGATGGATTTGGTGCAATGACAAAAAAAAAAACAAAGTTCAAATTATGACTACTAAGAAATTCAGTCAATTGTTTGTGACAGCTTTGACAATGATATGAAAGATGTATTTTTGTTCTAAGTAGCCATTAGATGTCCCAGATCTGCAGAGGCCTCTAAAGGAGGTTAAAAAAAATCTGTAATTTCTAAGCAAGATAACCAACCTCTTGGCTATGGATTACAGAAACTGTAGTCCAGTAGAACTGCAGGAACACAATAGTAAACCTCCCACCCACAACTGTTGCCTTTAATAAAACAAGGTTTTCACATTTTTCAAGATCAAACACTCTGCAGGATGTACAAAATATAGGCAATTGTGTTTGCCCGTGAGAACTTAAGCACTCTGTGAAAATTATTATTGGTTTCCACTCCAACTGGCCAGAAGGAAGTTTCCACTTATCTACAGCCAACATGAAACCTATAGCACAGTGATCTGAGAAATGAAAAAAATAATAATAATAGTTTTGAAGCATGTGATATTCAAAATTGCCTTCTGTGTAATATTTCTGTTGCAAGCATAGCATGCCCCATGTTAAACATGTTTTTTTCCTATTTTGCAAAACTTCCATTCTTACATAGATTTGGCTTATCCACCTGCTCTTAACAAGACAAATATAAGCATGTTTTCTCACAAGTGACATCACCTAGACCAGTGATGGCGAACCTTTTAGAGACCGAGTGCCCAAACTGCAACCCAAAACCCACTTATTTATCACCGGGTGCCAGGTGGGCGTGGCCCACTGGATGGGCATGGCTGTGATGGTCATGGCAGACTAAGTGGGTGTGGTCAAGGTAGGCGTGATCACCTCGATGTTGCTCGTGGGGACACCTGTGGGGGCCCGGGCAGGGTTGGGCAGAGATCCAGGGGGTCTCTGGCAGGTGGGGCGGTAGGCAGGAGGTTCATCCTGCAGAATGAGGCGAGGCAAGGCGAGATACGGCGGGGGTGCCATTGTCACAGGACAAGGCAAGGCAGGGGCCAGGGCGGCTGCTGCCTGACACCATCGGCCCCCACACACAGAGGCCAGCGAGCGCATGGGTGCTGGGATGCATCCGGCCACGTGGGACCTCGGCGAGTTAGCGGGTGGCTGGTTGAAGAGGGATGGTTGCCATCTCTGGGGCATGGCAGGCATGCCCACAGAGAGGGCTCTGAGTGCTGCCTCTGGCACCCGTGCCATAGGTTCGCCACCACTGACCTAGACCCAGGAAAGCCTATGGCCTGTATGTGCCCCATTCTAGGCAAATTCCTGTACACAAAATGAAAGATCTCCTACAATCCTGCCAGCAAAAGGTTTCCACTCTTCTTGTAACAGAATTTCCTCCAGGTGCCCTTATCAGTACTACCACAAGTATGTATGTTCTAGTTAACATCCTTTTTTTCTTCCTTACTGAAAACCAGCTGTTCAAGCTAATTCTGACAATCAGATGTGAAACTGATTTATCAGTCAACATGCCTGTGCATTCGCTATGAAGAAGTATTAATTTTATAGAGATAACCCTGAGAAATGCACAGGACTTCTGTTTCAAGAATTTCCCTCTCTAAGGTTGATAAGCAGCAAATTCTACAAAATATTCAAGAAATAAATATTACACAAAGTGACCCATTCAGTTTCTTATCAGCCATCCGTATATACCAGCCATTTCCTATTAAAAGCCACCCCATAGTAATTCCCTTCCCCTTTAGCTCTGTTAGTTGATTTAATCCCTCACCTGATTTTACTTACTAAAATTAACTGGACTAAATTAAAATACAATTTTCTGATCTGAATGTAACATGGGTTATCTAGGTAAGCCCATCAACTTTGATACATTAGCAGAAGAGAAGAAACACATTTGCACTGCTAGCATCCATAGTAAATTATCACATCTCAGCCATACATACAAATTTCAAATCTTGGCACTTGATGTTTGGTGCAGGAATTTTGGGTTATATTTCTATACACAAAGCTGAACATACACCAACAGAAGTACCCTACAGGTTTAATGAGAAGATTGACATTTGCATACCAAGAGTGAGTTCATACATCACACTAAACCATAATTTTGATTTGCTTTAGTGTGTTGTATGAATCCAACCATTGTGATTTGTAAACCATGGCTTAATTGGAGGTGCAAAAGCTTAAATTGGGTCTTCCTGGATCTGAGGGCTCTAAAGATTACTGACTATTCCTCTGCTGTTCAAATTAGAATGAGAGTTCTTGTCCCAGCTGCTGAGATGAGGATTAGACAAACAAGGATGGGAAGATAAAACTCTTGTTTTTCAACATGTGGCATGGATTGTGTTTTATGGATTGAAAGATGGAATATTAAATCACCTGTTTAATTTCAGTGGAAGTGTTCACCTGGTTTAAAAATCTCCCCCATAACTGTTGTATCATATCTGCTCATTTGCCAGGGAATGTTAATGAACAAAGGCACCGGAATCACATAAGTTCCCCTCTCCACACCCCATTAAATATTTCTTCTTTTTCAGCTGCAGAGTTTCAACATAGCCAAAGTTTCCTGTTTTCCATTTTGTTCCCAAGAGTTCTTGGAATCAGCTATTAGAGATTAATGAAATCTCATAATAACCAAGGGGCTTGCAAATTCTCCCTCCCACACCCATTTCTTCATTTGCATCATGTGAGCATGCCACAAAAGACTGCCTTGTTCTTTGTTGTGACTCACTGGTGTGACATCAGAGATAGCGCTGCCCTGCTTTGTTCAATAATCAACCAACCTGGACATGTCACTGTTTCCCTCTATGGTCTTATTTACTTAGGTATGCCTTTGTTCCACTCACTTGCCATAAGAGGTCAGTATTTATCTAAAGGTGTATTTTTAAAAATTGTTCACATTGAAGGATGGTTTTACTTGTTGAAAAGCCTCTTTCCCTCCCTACTCTTTTCCCCTGGACACGCTGCAACACATCCTAATCACAACCCTGCTGAGAAATGGCCTGCCTTTCTTGATGACAGCAACGGCAGCATGCCCTTAATTTGTTCCCATCTGTTACACACTGACATTTCAACACCAACATCAACAGCAGCCAACATTTCCTTGCTTCAGCTAAAAATAGCAGCTCTCTCCATCAATTCAGCACAAATGATTACTTATTAATAAGAAGGAAATGATACCTAACCTGGAGCAGTAACTAGGTGGGAGAGGAAACTGACCTGAAGTGTTAGGAAATAACTAGAACTATTCTAATAAGCCTTAAGATAATATCCTTGGGGGGGGGGAGATCTAGAGCAGAGAAATCCCTCAGTTCTTACTCAACTTGATGAAAAAAAAAGATTTGATTTAAACAGTACTTCAGAGTGGGAAAGAATTTCAGATGGGTTCTCACTGGTACTTATTTCATTATCAGGCAGGGAAGAGACACATGGATTGACTTTTCTTTTGCTGTACAATCAGGTCTTCAGATTCCCTGGCTTCTTACTCTTTAATTCACCCCAACATCTCTTCCCACTCAGCCTTCTCAGAAGCTCTGTTTCCCATTAAAGGACAGCCCTGCTCTTGTAAAAATTGTAGAAAGATTTTCCTTCCCAGGAAATAGGGATTACTCAATTTCAGTGCCAAAAATGAGATGGAAATTCTCAAAAGGCCAGTGGTGCCCAATTCAAATCACACATCAACATTAACAATATCAATAAATATGGGTTGGATTAGCAAATTACGATAACCCGTGGTTAACTTACGTTTGCTTTATGACATTAATTTATTCATTGGTTTCCTTTTTCGCATGGCATATTGACCCATAAATGAATGGGCTGAGATAAAAAACACTAGGTTTATATATGGCTGCTGCACAATGTCGTACAAACTCAACTATTAATTTCTCTCTCTCTGTCTTTTTCTCCTCTCTCTCTCTGCCTTTGAGTCAGTGTTAACTCCTGGTGGCTCCCTGGACAAGTGCCTGAAGTTTTCCTGGCAAGCTTTTTCAGAAATGGTTTGCCCTTGTGTATATCCTATGGCTGAGAGGAAATGACTAGCCCAAAGCTTTGTGCTTAAGGCAGGATTGGAACTCACAGTCTCCTAGTTTCTAGCCTGATGCTTAAGCACTACAACAAACTGTCCCTTTTTCTCAGGTTTAGTAGTGGTGAACAACCAAATATACTAGGTTGATTCTATGAATGAGTTCACACAATACACTAGACTATGGTTTAAGAGTTTCATTAAACTACAGTTGGACAGATTCACACAATACCCCTAGGCCAGTGGTGGCGAACCTATGGCACGGGTGCCAGAGGCGGCACTCGGAGCCCTCTCTGTGGGCACACGTGCCGTTGCCCCCGCGACCCCCTCACCAGCAGCCTCCCTGTAGGAGAGTCGCCCCCGAGCGTGGCCCACATGGAGCAGCGCAGCCAAGGACATGGCAGCCAGGCAGCGTGGACAAGACTCTGCCCTCACGCCCCATTGATGGTGCGGGGTGTGGGCAGAGGGCGTGGCCATGGTGCTGCTGGGCTGCCTGGGCGATTTATGGCAGGCCCTGGAGGCGGTGAGTGGCCCTGTGGGCAGGCAGGGTGGGGTGGAACGGGGGCAGGGCAGGGGGTGGAGCAGGGACGGGGCCAGTTTTGGGGCACTCGGTCTCTAAAAGGTTCGCCATCACTGCCCTAGGCCATAAACATTAATGAGTTCATTAAACCAAAGCTACCAGGCATATTGTACAAACCCATTCCTGTCCAACCAATTCCGCTTCTTACAAATGATTTATACAGAAAGAATTCAGTGGGCTTTGCAATTCAACCTAAGTCATACATTGTTATTAGGATTTAATTTTGTGGGTATGGGGAGACTAAATGTGTCATAAGAATCCAATCTAAGTGTAATTTGTAAACTGTGGTTTATGCCATCTTATTGTGAGGTGAGGTTACAGGCAACTAACTTATTCCAAAAGCATGATTTAATGCAAAGGATGGCTCAGGGAGTTGGATGAAGCCATGTTTGTGCAGTGTATATTATACAAACTAAAAAGATATACAAGCCAAAAATCAAGCAAATTGCATTGCAACTTAGCTTAATGTTTGAACCGGAGTGATGTATCAGAATTCAGAGACCTCTGACAGATTTAATACCCACAATTCCATTGTAAGCCTCACCACTTGCACAACAAGTTCATTTGGATCAGATATTTCTTCCTGAGTACAACACACAGATGGGAATGTATATCTGAAGTCCTTTCACATGTGATGATCAATGCAAATAAAAGAAATGGGACACCGCTGCAAGCAAGCCAGAAAACTAACATGGACATCCAGCTCCTCTTCCATGTTCTGAATGAAAAATGGGGAGGGGGGAATCTAAATTAATCTTTTAATATTAAACTATGGTTATTAACAACTAGAGGATGAAATTAGTAGGTCTCACCACAATAGAATTTTGATCTTCTCTTGGCTCCATTTCTATTGTGGATCTGAAGGCCAGCAGAGTTCATTGTCTGTGTGATGGGATCACGAGCATCTGGAGGCAAACATCCTTTTTTCTAGTTTTCAGGAATTCTGCCCAGATTACTATGGCAGGAATTCCCCCAGTCAATCTGTTTCCCTTGCCCCATTTTCCTCTCTTACAAAGCAGTTTTGCACATTCTAAAATTTTCATAATTATAATCTGACCGTGTGGTAAATTTTCATTTTTCCAAAATTGAGCAAATACAATTCTCGCTGCTGTCAATACATGTAATATTAAATATTCATTCTCTTTACCATAGTTAAATCCTAATATTCCTAGCAAAAATAATTTGGTTTATATTCTATTTGTATTTTAGTCATCTTTTCTAACCATTTATGAATTTTAAACCAAAATTTCTTAGCTTTAGGACACATCCACCAAATATGATAATAAGTACCTGGTTTTTCTTTACATTTCCAACAAATATTCGATACATTTTTAAACATTTTCGCTGGTGTCATATGCCATCTATAAAACATTTTATATAAATTCTCTTTATATGAAGCTGCTTTAGTAAGTTTAATATTTCTCTCCCAAAGCTTTTCCCAGTCTTCTAAGTCTATGGAGTATCCGAAGTTTTTTGCCCACACTATCATTGTTTCTTTTACTTGTACAACCAGGGAAGAATAGTATCTCTAGTGCAGTGCCATCATATAGAAACTTAGCAAGGAAGCTGTTCCTCTAGTGGAGTTAAAGTGAAGGAAAAAGCTTTTGTCTCCTTAATTTCAGGAAGACATGCTGCTTTTAAAGGATCAAGAACAGGTCCAATTATAAAAGATGGCAATCCTGTACCTTAAGTTGATTTGCAACTGCCGATGTAAGGGGATGATCAGTGGCAATGAATTATTAACTTTATGGAGAACGTGGAGCTTCATACTCAGACTCTGTGCCTGTTTTCAATAAGAGGATTCAAGCCAGAATTATTTTGGCCCGAACAGTTTCGAGTTCGCACGGAACAGAAAGGGTTGGACTGAAATCCACACCACATTTTAAATTTAGTGGCTGACTTTAAGCCAATCTATCTCTAATTTATCCAATTATTGGAAAGATAAATAAAATACTTCAATGCTTTTAAAAGAAAGGGTGCTATTATATATAAAGCTGTCATCAGCTTAGAGAATTCCCATAAAAGGGTTATAAGGAAAGGGCAGGGAGACACTTTCAGATCAGTTCATCATGTTCTAAATCAGCCTTTCTCAACTAGTACCCTCCAGCCCACATGTGTTTCAAATATTTGGGGAAGATGCCAGGTTGGCAAAACCTATCTTAAATCAACAAACTCTTGACCTAAATTTTGTTGTTCCTTGCTGAGTTTTCTCCTTACACAGAACTTCAAAGCCACAAGCCACATGCTCGATTAGAGTACTGTGCAAACCAAATTCATATGGTTAGTTCAACGGCTCATGCAAAGCCAGAAAATTTGGTTTGCGAGAAACCATGGGCAAACCTCTCAGGCAAACATTTTCTGGAACTTGCAAAAATGCATAGTAGGTAGGCAGACAGATGGATCATTGATAAGCTAGGTGCATGAAATACCTCTCCCGTGGCACCCAAAATATTGGCGCCAAATAATCCAAATTAAAAGACATTGCAACTTAGAAGCAAGTATAAGATGGGCCCAATAATTCAAAGACATCACAACTGCTGGCTTGAGCGATGGAATCTGACAAAGAATAACTCAAACCCTCAAAAGTATTTGGGGAGGGGGATAGAAACCCAGACAGAGATAAATCAAAGAGCTACTTGAGAAGAACTCTATGACCCACATTTAGAAAGATCGCATTGGGAAGCAAAGGCTTCTCTAGCATTGTGTCAGCTTTGCCATGACGATTGTCGGATTTTCCTGCCTCTTTCCCCCAGAGAGATGTCGTAAGAAACCACTACTTGTCCCGGGGAAACAGAGCAGTGGGGGTGTGGAGAGAAAAGCTGCTGCTCTTTTTGGGAAAGACTAGAAGGACCACACCCATTCCCACTTGAAGGCTGGTTAAGTTCAGTTCAGCAAAGCTTTATTGGCATCCTGTGTTGTACAAGAACAACAAGGAAAAAGGGGAGAGGGGAAAAGGTTTTGAGCTTGTTATCAGTGTTTCTTCATTCTCTCTCCTGTAGCTTTCTGACTCTGAACAAAGCCATCCTGACACCAGTCATCTTTTCTTTCTAGAATCTCTTGTGATGAAAGAAGGGGAGCAGCAAAGGACAGGAGTTCTGGGCGTTGAAGTCAACAAGTCTTCAAGTTGCCAACTTTGGAGACACCTGTGCTAAATCAATGCAGGTTAGGGAGACGTAGATCTGCATCAGGTGATACAGCTATAGCGACCCCAATGCAATAGGGGCTGATCAACAGCACAGGGTGCAGTGATGGGATTCAGCCGGTTCGCACCAGTTCGGCAGAACCGGTAGCTAATTTTTTGTTGCCCAGGCCCAGAATGGACTTCCGAAACCGGCATCCACACAGAGAACCGGTTGTTCGCATATTTGAATCCCACCACTGACAGGGTGCCATTCCAGTGAAAAGCCTACCAATAGGTCAATATTCTAATCTAGTGTAACTGAAACAGAACTGGCTTTGATTACCCAGCACGAAAAAATTATAATCCCCAAAAGCAAGAGGCTGGGATGCCATTAAAAACGGCAATTTTTTTTATAACAGACTAACAGAGTTGGAAGGGACCTTGGAGGTCTTCTAGTCCAACTCCCTGCTTAAGCAGGAAACCTTATACCATTTCAGATGGTTGTCCAATCTCTTCTTAAAGAGATTAATTTCTCTAAATAGTTTTCCCGGAACTATCCCCAAAATGATACTAGCATTACACCAACATGTAGGCTTGAGTGTAACTCAAGTTGTTTTCCTTCCATATTGTTCCTGCACACTAGACTTCAGCTTGGCTGAGTGGCCATTTCAGGAGGAACTGGGATATGCCTAAGTGCATGTCGAAAATCAGAAATCTAGATCCACAGCAGGAACAAAAAAAAACCCCAGAGGATTTGTTTCTTGCCTCAAATCTGAAAGAGAACAAATGGTTAACCATGCAGGGTTTCAGGTGGTGTCTATTGTCTGAAGTAAGTCCCATTCACTTCGATGGAAATTAATTTTCATGTCAGCATACCCAGGATTGCAGTCTCTGCCTCATTAGCAATGACTGATGATTGATAAAAGCATCCACATGACAAGCTGTGCCTCAAATAAAGCCAGTCTTCTTTGAGCTAAATTTGGTTCTTGGGTACTGTGGACAAACCCATGAGTTTTCTTGGCAGTTATGTGAAAGTGATTGGCTACTGCTTTCTTCAGAGATGCTTTTTCAACTCAGTGGCCTCTAGATCAGGGGTCCTCAACCTTGGCAACTTTAAGACTTGTGGTTGAAGTCCACAAGTCTTAAAGTTGCCAAGGTTGAGGACCCCTGATCTAGATTACAACCTTGGATTTCCTGGTGGTCTCCTATCCAGTCCTAACCAGGTCCAACTCTGTTCAGCTGCCTTCAGGGTCAACTAGATATTGTCAAAGTAACCAACCACATACTTAAAAGGACACTTCTAAGCTAGCTAACTAGCTAGCTAACTAACTAACAACTAACTAATAAAAGGGTGCTTGATTTTCAGAAGTTTTCACAGACTTAAACGAGCTAAATAATAAGCAGCCTGATGCCAATCCCAGAACTACAGAGACCTCTCAAACTGGCTGCTTCATTTGTGATTTTGTTTTTCTTCAGGATGTAAATCTTCTGTTCTGAGTTAAGATAAATAGATTTGGGGTTGGGAGTGGTCTGTGGTCCGTTTCGCTCTTGAACTGATGCAATCAGCCGGAGAAGCTGGAAACTGGCCGGACTGTCCGAACTGGTGAGGCTGGCCCTGGACACTCGCCTCTGAGCAAATACAAAGTGCACTCCCCTTGACACAAATCTCTACCCACACCGACACCCGCCAAGAAAGACGATTCTTTTGCAGCACAGTTTGCGCTTAGACAAAGACATCCGGCGCTTGCTTCCTGACTCTCCCCTCCCCCAGCAGATTCCCATTCCGTACAAGGGGGCCGCGCAGTTCCGTTAATTCCAAACGTGTGAGGTAGGACTGACTCTTCGGTACCTTGAAAAAAATTAACTGATTCCGCCAGCCAAGGTGTGGCACGCGAGCCGCAGGGGGAAAAAGCCTTGTTTCTGTCAACCCGCTCTTCAAAAGGACGCCAGCAGAAGCAGCAGGCCAATCAGAGTCAGCAATATTTGCATATCCCCGTTGCATGAGAGAAAGAAAAATATATATACCTAAAGCACATTAATATTAAAAGAGACCTGTATACGACCATGCATCATAAAATTATAACCAGATAACAGAATATTTTCTAAGCCTTAGAACTTCTCTATTTTTTGATCAACATATCTCACTCTATCCTGAAAGGTTAATATTTCAAGAGCTTTATATACTACTAACAGCGATCTATTCTTTTGCCCGGATGATCCTCAGTGGTCTGGGGTGCAGGCTTCAAACCTGTAGCTGTCTAGCGACAGAGTGGTTCAATTCCACCTTTCGGGCGATGGAAAAATTCAAATAAATTTAGGCGGCTGGTAAGTTTTTTTTTTTTACAGCACAATAAACTCTGGCAATCATAGACCAAAACCTTATATGCTTAAAAATGATGCTGGTCCTTAAAATATTCTGCCAACTGGCCTGGCAGCTGGTCCGGTTGCAGGCTCAACTGTCGGTATTAGCTCTCCTCACCTAGACAACTGCTTCCTCCGTTGGTCTTGACTAGAAATAGAAAACATTTCCTGATTTCCCCCCTTCCCCCCTCTTTGGGATTGCAATGGCGCTCCTAAGAAAAGAACGGTCCAGTTGGAGACCTCATAACACTATATTTTGAAAGCAAAAATAATACAATATAAATTGTTCTGTCTCATCTCATATTTTCATTGTCACCTGAAGCCATAAAATGACTTATTTGGCTTTGGCTTAGTGCATTGTGTAAATCCAATTTACAATAAATTATGTAATAAATTATGTTTAGCAAACCGTGAACCTTAATCATGCTACATTTTCAGATGCCATGAAGAAGCAATGAAGAAGCCTTCACCTAGGGTCTTAGTGTGTCTGTTCACTGGATTTTGGAGCCACCGTTCAAAATAAATGAACCTCTTATGCAATAGATATTGATTATTGTGATCATCATCATCGTCGTCATAGAAGGTGTCTCTGGTTTCCATAAAAATGCCTTAAAATGTCTTGTTTAGAATGTTGCATTTAAAACTAAGCCAAGTCTTTCCATGTAGCTTAATTTGCCAAACCTCTGGTGCCCTCATATCACACAGAAGCTTTTTGTATCCTTGTTTGACATTTGTTTGAATTTTCCTACAATAGAGTTGTGAATACCAGATGGCCGTTTATAATTTTTACAATTCCATCTGTTTCTGCAAATCAGCATGTCTGGGGTTGTAGCCCATAATGAACTTTAAGAGTCCAAAGCACTGTGGCAGCCCTTCAGCCCTGAACAATGTGAGGTTTGGCGATGGGGATCCATTGTCTTCAGAGGTAGTTCGGGAGAGAAGGCCTTTGTTCAGCTAGTTGGCAACTGGGAACAGTTAATCTTGATGTCAGTTTCATAAATGAGCATAATAAGTCCCTTTGAATGTGTGGTTAGAAAATGAGCATGCTGTTTCTGTCTGGTGTTTTTATTCAAGAAACAATTTGGGATTAAATCTAAGCAATCAAGCTCTTAAAGCCGGTTCAGCTCCTCCCGCCCTGTAAACAACAAAAAAATAGTGTTGTGTGCTTTGCAACAAGCGAAGATTAGAATGGGGCAGCAGGCCAGCCCATCAGCCTATTCTCTGCACTGCCTTTCTGTCTTTGTAGAGAAAGTCTCACTTAAAAAATTAAAACTTTCATGACTTGAGTGCAAATCCTGATGATGATATCAACGTATTTAGGTCATCCACGTGCTTTGTCCATTGCCTTCTTCCCAGATGTCTGTCGATAGCTCTGTGCTTTATTTTGGTCATTGTCCATACAAATGCTAATCATAGTCAACCCTGGTGATCAGCCAAGATCAGCTAGATATGGCCATTGCCCAATCTTTGGGGGGGGGGAATGACCAAAGTATATTAGGAGAGCATTGAACTTACTCATAATAATGGTTGCTTGTAGAGGTTTCTAACAATCAAACCCTTCCATATCTTTAGGCATTGAAGGAGGGATTACTCAAGTATGTTGTCAACTCTACAATGAACTTGGCTGCAGCCATCTTTCTCTTCATTCAAGGTTGCCACATAGAACAGAGGGAGGGGGGATTGCCCAGGTGCTTCACTAGTCAAAATAATCTTCTGTCCCCTGGGAACCAAGGTCATCTACTGCTCCCGCGATCAGGGTCTGGGCGTTGTATAAGAAAGTCCGCCAAATAAATGTATTGGGGAACGTAGTGATGACATAGTTTTGTGGGTGGGACATTATAGTTTGTAACTGGGAAATGTTTAGTGGGAATTTCAGACTTGGTTTCAGTTTTGATCGTGGCGATACTTTCTAACTAATAAACATGTTCTTTGAGGAATTTTCAAGCCTCGGAGTTCTGCTTTTATTTGTCTCGGTCTGTTGGAACCATGAAATATGTCTTAGAATCTTCTCTGGGAAAAAAATATGATACACAAAAAGTGATCTCATAGTCTGTGTATAAAACCCTGGGAGAGAAGATTGTATACTTTTATGGTTTATTGTTGTGAATTTTTAATGTTGTAAGCTGCCCAGAGTCACCTGTGTGTGAGTTGGGTATGCATATAAATTTGTTTAATAAATAAACTTCTTTTGTAGAAATTTCTCCTGAAGCCCTAATGTGATCAGTTGGGGGTTTAGCTTTTTTTGGTTATGTGAACTTAGCTTCACATAATAAATAATAGTTTGTGGCTTGCCTGCCAAGTAAGAATCCAGCTAATTGCATGTTATTCAGCAAATCATTATTTAAAATAATGATTTAGCACTAAATGTGAATCCTGTTACAATGGCAAATGTTAGTTCATTTGTTTCTTTTTTCCTTGCAAGATCCTTACTTTGAAAATGCTGTAAATTTGACCAGCAAGGTCAAACTTTTAAATTCTTTGCTTCATTTGGGCCCAGAATTAATCAACTTTATTTCTGACTGAGGGGTTTATCACACAGCATGTAGCAATGCAGATCCTACCTAGTCTATAGCTGTCAGGATCAACTAAGGCGACCTGTGGTGCAGGATTGATGGTGGCTCTGAAATGAGGCTGGCAGATTGTCTTCTTGTCTGTGCTTCAAAAGAGCCTTCACAATCCAGACTAGTTAGTGCCCTTCTGAACAGGAAAGGCTAGAAAATATTCCCAGCAGAATTAGACCTCCTCTGAACAATCAGGGTTTTTTTCCCCCAGTCAAATACATGTCAGAGCACATCCTTGGCTTTTACCCCATTATGGCATTGGCCAAGTTCATGTTCTGCCCTAAGACACAGTTTACTTAACTATGGTTTATTGACCAACACTATTTGGCTCAGTTCACTTGATACTAAGCATGACTGGTGCTTTGCATTGGCTGGCTTTACAAAGCTAAACAAACTCTGAAGATGGTTGTAACGGTTTTTATTTTGGCTGCCAACTTGTATTCTTTGTGATATTATTTTATTGTTTATTGTTTTTTATTATTCAATGTTTTCAACTGTTCTTTGCCACCCAGACTCCCAAAACTGACGTGGGTAAGCATATAAATTGAAATAAATAATCAAATAAATTTAGATTTTTGTGTGACTCCAGCCATTATAACAAAGCAATTCTATGGATATTACTTGCTATTACTAGCTATTCCAAACCTGGCTAATTCCATACTGTGAGAAACCAATTTTCTTGTTCCTAAGGTCAGAATTCCAAAGCACAATTACTAATGCTCAGAAAATATTTTTTTGTGAAGGAAAAATGGAAAATTATTACTAAGTACAGATTTCCTGAATCTGATGATAGATTAGATCTTATCTCCCATCATTCCCAATCAGCCAATTGGCTACACTCATTATAAATTCTGGAAGTTGAAATTTATAACATTGGAGGGTATCAGATTTGGGAGGACCAGTTTAGTGTTAAATTATTACTAAATTCTCACACTAAGTCACAACAAACAAACAATACTATGGCTAATGAAATATGCAAACACAATCAATGCATTCCTGAATATGGTTAGCTTTTTTTAGTTTTTGAACAATTACCACAAAGTTCTTATTGTATTGCTGAGAGCAAATAATTGTAGCTGTCCAAATGTAAATTTATAATAAAGGAATTAATCCGGAGAGGATGCAAGAAATCAGGTCCTGAACGCTGTGAGTGACATTGGGGGTCAAAATTTGTTATTTTGTTTAGTTATTTTTTTTCATTCAGTGATTAGTTAGTTACGTATGTCTGACTTCAGCTAGATAGCAATACCTAGCTGACCAGTAGCAAACCATCAAGAAACAATACCAATTTTGAAAATGCTGCTGTCAGCATTAACAATTCAACTAGATTTTAATTAAACTATTTTCTATATAAATCATGAACATAGCTTTTGAATCAAGTATATCTCTATTTTAACTTGAAATTCTTCCTGTCTACACAAACTGGAGCTTAATAACACAGAAAGTGATTTCATAAATGAAATTAGTCAGTAAAATTCATAACATTATTTTTTAAAAATTGTTTAAATGTAATTAATAGACAATTTAAATTCCCAGCAAAATAAATGGCTATTTTTGATTGAAACAAACAAACAGAAACAAAGGAGATCTTATTGTTGTCTAAATGAAGGTACAATGTGGTTTGGATAGTGTTTGTGCTTAAAGTTGTTGTATGGATGATATCATTTTGTGTATAGAGTAGGGGATGAGTATATTCTGAATCAGGGAACATGAGTTTATGGGGGAGTATAACAGTGCCATTGAACTGGGCACATGATGTGCCCAGTTTTGTATGCACTATAGACAACAGTTGCTTTGGTGGTGCCATCTACAAGGCCTGAAGGGCAAAGGCCACAGCCTCTATTCAGATTGGGAAAACATGCCCATGCGCCTATGCTGAAGTAGAGACTCTAAGTGACATTTTTTCTCTCTACTGAGCTCATCTTATGTGTTACAGCAAGGACTGGTAAGTGTGTGAAACAGAGAGACAAAGAGACTTTTTGTTATCCTTTGATCTCATGGTAGCCTTTATTAACCTACTGCAGAAAGCTTCAGATTGGTTATCGCAGTATACCAGCTCAGGCAGAAATGAGTGAGCTACTCATAATGTATTCAGTTCTATCAGAGTTCAATTTTGCCACATGTTCTTCATTGGAATAAATAAGTATATTGACCAAACTAAAAGGAAAACAAGCTAGAGTCCTTGGGAAATATTCATTCAGAATTGTGATTCTCCATTTATGTTTTATTGACCCTAACTAAAAGTTGCCATCTCTTAGGACCAAAAGCCTATTTTGAGGGGGGAGGGAAATGGATTACTCTTTAAAATGGTATAACTCTTTGTTGCTTTAGCTGAAACTTATCAACATGACAATTCCTATTAATGAGGCTATGGCCACCTTTGTAGCCCCATACAAAGTCTGACAGGGAACTTTTTTTATTTAAAAAATGGTCTCTCCTTACAGTAGTATATCAAGAGCATTGCAGCATGAATTTATACAGAATTTACACAGTCAGTTTTACCTTCAGATTAAATAGAAGAAAATAAATTCACAGTAAACTTTTTTAAAGTTTTCCTTTTCTCCTTCACCAGTCTCATGGTACTCCAATTATGTAGCAATGGATTTATTCCAAGTATTTATGTTACTTTTTATAGCAAGTTCCTCCCAAAGCAACATAGGAGATAAAATGAAGATAAGATATATTGGGCAGGTCAGGTAGATGAACAGTGAAACATCAATTCAATATATGATAGACATGTTACTACAGCATACAGTCATTAATTTTTACAAGAAAATGTAACAAAAGGTAAGATTTAAGTTTGAGATCTACACTGAAGAGTCCAAGGAAATTTAGGTGAAAGTTGTTTTTTTTTAAGGCTAACTATTTTTACAGGCAGGCAAGAGAACGGGACTTCCTAAGCATATCTTAAATTAGGTACAAAATGGATATCAGAGGCCATCCATGGAGCTTGCCATGGGTCACACATTGTCCACAATATCTCTTCCAGGTTCTTTGTGTGGATATTGGACAATAGGGAGGAAAGGTTGCTCACATTTATTTGAAACCTGAAAAAAAAGAGAAACATGGAGTTATAGATGAACATATGTATATGAGAATATTCCTGTCTGCAGTGAAAACAATTACTTACAAGTAAGTAATTACATACAGTATTTTTATTAATTTATTTTTCTACTTTCTTTTTTTATCTTATTTACAAGTCAGACCCTGACATGCCGTTCAAGAGTTGTACACCCCTAGATTAAGAGCAAGGTCAGGCTTGTAAAGGTGATTCCAAAGATAGACATAGACATAGAATAACAGAATTGGGAGGGACTTTGGAGGTCTTCTAGTCCAACCACCTGCTCGAGCAAGAGAGCCTATACCATTTCAGACAAATGGCTTCTTAAAAGCCTTCAGTGATGGACCATCCATAACTTCTGAAGGCAAGCCATTCCTCTAGTTAATTGTTCTCACCATTAGGAAATTTCTAGGATCTTATTAACAACCAAAATTTGCATTGGGACCAAATACACAGGTACCAGCTTACTTTCTGCAAGATTGATTTTACACTTACACAGTTTGTGGCTCTCGTTATTAGCACTAGGTGGCATCATTTTTGACATACACTATATTTTAATGCCATAATTGGCACATAACCAAAAAATAACTGTCTCAAGATCAGATGGGATGCAAATGTCTATGGACTTGATTTGGAAGAGACAACTTTTATACATAGCAATTGACTACAATTTGGCAGCAATGGTATATACATCCAGGACCACACCCAAATAATATGAGTCCTTCAAGGGACCATCTTTCTACTGTTATTTTGCGCAGCAAGTAAGATCAGGATTAATTGGTGTGCTTCAAGTCCCAGATGAAAGCTGTGCCATCTCTGTAGCTGCACCTGTCTTGTGGAACAGTGGTCCTCTTGAGATCCGCATGACCTGAAATCTGTAGAATTCTGGCTCTTATACAGGCCTGGGGAGACATTGCAGCAATAATCTCTCTGATGATGATTGGTGGGGAGTATATTTGTTTAATTACTTTTCTGTGATACTCATAGTTGTTATTAACAATATTTTACAGCTGACTTGCTCCTTTTATTTTATTTTATTTTATTTTAATTTGATGTTTTAATCCTATACTGTGAGATGACTAGAGACACTTCATGACTGAGGGGCCTAATTGATAAACAAACACATAGATTGGAACCTCAACTGAACATATGTATTAATATGTGCACCCATATTGCTTAAAACCTACAAACCACATCAGATGCTCATTTAATCTCAAACCCTTATTTGCGAGAACCATGGTGAAGTACTGTACCATATCTACTTCAAGGGTTAGAAAATCTGCCATTTGACTTCCAGCAGAGGGCTCCAATGCCCCAGCAAAAGGGGCTGAAGCTGGCAATCTTTGTTGGGAGGGGGAGGAAGTGTGGCTATTTTTCAAAGCTAATAATTAACTGAGTGCATGTGCAGCTAAGGAAAGTCACCCCATCCCACTCAAAACCATTAACTTGATCTCATTCTGGTGGTGGGCTTTTTTTTTTTTTTTTTTAAAGTAGGGGCTATGGTGGTTGCCCTTTGTGTGCATCACAGGAGAAAGTCCAAGGCAGGCTGAGTTTAATTTAACTGCCGATTCTGAATGTTGTTTTTCTTCTCTCCTCATTTTTAAGAAGCACTTAGCCAGATGGTCTGCTTTTCTTTTTCTTTCTTTCTTTTCTTTTACTTTTTTTTTTTAAAATGCATTGTGCGTTGGTTGGATATGTGTTTGGAGGAGCTGCCAATTTCATAAAAAGGAAGAAAGAGCAAGAGAAAGCACCATTTGGTGTCTATCCTTGGTATCTGGCCAGAGAGCTAAGACACTGTTCTAAGAAAGGAAGAATCTTAGAAGTAAAATAATTCAATTCTGGAGAAACTTTTGTAAGAATATGCAAACTGTTGGACTCATAGAGAACTCCCCATATGTGGGATCAGAAATAGTGACATGGATGTTACTAAGTGCTGCACGTGGTATAGTGTGCAATAGTTCTTTGCTCTACTTCTTCCCACAAAACCCAAGCATTCTGAATGCCACCATAAAGCAAAAGATACCCCATTATATTAATATTTGGGGGGGGAAGGCTTTCTTTCCCTAAGCCAAGCCAATGCAGTTGAGAAGACGACTTTTTTTTTTTTTTTTGCCTCTGCATATGGGCTGCAAAAATACATAGATGATGACAATGAGTGACAGATTTCTGAAGTTTTTTTACAGCCATCCAATAGTCTCCTGGATTTATGCAGCTCAGATATGGTAGCCCAAAGACCACACTTGACATTAGAATAAGCCCTTGGTTTAGTGGACCTTGGATGCAATGGACAAAATCTCATTTATAAATGAGATAAAATGCATACAAGATGAATGTATAAAATCCTATTTCAGATTTATAGGACGTTCAGATGTAATACATTACCTTCTCCCATTAATTAATTAAACCGAGGATTAATATTTTTTCCCACTATGACATGTTGAGAAATCCCAGCAAATGTTTCTCCAAAGGTATATGTTCGTATTCCCCTTTTCTGCTGGTTTTCATCCTCCTGTGCCACCTACAGAATATGAGAAACTGAGAGTATTTTCATACAGTAATGTTTTCAGCACAGAGGAACAATCTTTTTTTTAAAAAAACTATAAAACATTATTTTGGAAAAGCAGTGATTGAATGATGTAAGCATTTTTTTTAAAAAAAATATTTCAGCTCAATTTCAGCTCCTCAGCCTTAGGAATAAAGTTCTTTCCTAGATAAGGCATTTAGGCTGGAGCACAATCAGTTTTTGAAAGCAAAGTATTGTTCTAAAGCAGTGGCCCCCAGTCTTTTGGGCACCAGGGACCGGTTCTGTGGAGAGAGATTTTTCTGCGGACCAGAGAAGGTGTGGTTTCGCATGCTGCCTGCATCCTGCGGATGGAGCTTCGCTTGTTTGTGCGGCTCGGTTTCTGGCATGCCATGGCCCAGTACCGGTCCACAGACCAGGGGTTGGGGACCCCTGTTCTAAAGAACATGAGCATTTAAGCAGGGTTTTTTTTAAAAAAATATTATTTTGGATAAGAAAAGAGTTTAATTTCAGCTCTGAAGGGATTCTTAGAATCAAATGCTGTTTTGGATCAGCAAACCAGCCCTGTACTTCACTCCTCTAAGCTATTCTGAAAATAAAAGTAAATAATCTTGTTGGCCCTAGCAACCGTGAGGCCCACCCAAAGCCTCTTCTGCTCATCCTGTCCCTAGACCACATTGTACTCTCTGCCAAGTCTTGTCCAGCAGCTTCTGAGATACAGCATAGTATTTTCCGTTCCTTTCCTCTGAAACCACAAGGTCCTCACCGTGTGTGCATAGGGAAAACAGTGCAGCACGTCCAGCCATTTGGGAGAGCACACTTTAGAGTATTGCAACTCCCAGAAGTTGGCAGATGCATTTCAAGGTCCTGTGCCAAACTGTTACTTAGGAACTTCAAGCTCTGAGACACCCTCTCTGCTTTATCTCTTCACTATTGGGTAATAAGCAACCCAAAAGTAACAAACTATTTGAATTTCCTGTTGTAATGGTTGGGTCCCAGCCCAACCCAGCTCCAGCCTTGGTATATGTTCACACAATATACCAAGTCATAAACTTGGTTCTTCTTTTCTTCTTAACGTCCTCTTTTACCATTTCATGTAATGAGTTGTTATCTATAAAAAAAAACAATCATCTTCACAAGATTTGCCATATTTGCTCCTTTTGATTTGTTAAAGCTGTTCAGACAGAGTATAGATCATCTTTAGATACTGCTCTTTTAATTTTTTAAAAAAATCTGGTCAGCTTTTATTCTTTGACTGTTTCTGGGCCCTAGTTAAGTAATTTCTTTATTACCTGAACTTTGCATACTGCGATGAAGAAATCTATATTACACCTTCAATCTGAGAGTTTACTTACTTGGTTTAATTATTTTTATATAATAAAACAGAAAAAAAATCTTTACATGTTCAAGGGAATGCGACTGCCTATTTCTATCAGTACATTAATTGATTCAAACAGTAATAGCTGAAAAACATCAAGCAAGAGTGGAGGGGAATATGAACAGTTACATATAGACAATGCCCATTTCAGTACTGTAGCCCACTTATGTATAAATACAATGCAGTACTGTATGATTAAGAGCAATCCGTGTGTATTGATGTTTCCAACACACAAAGAAAAATTATTTGATATAAAAATCTCTTTTTGAGGCTCTTAACTCCAGCAAACCACAACTTTCTCAATCTTCCCTTTCTTCTGGGCTTTTGTAATGTGATCCTCGCTCATTCATTCTGTAAAAGCAAGTCACATCAATATACTTTTTTGTGCTGGTCATTTAGTTTTATATATAAACCACATTCATAATCACCCGTTCGTCTTGACCCTGTCCCTTTTTTCATGTTCAAATTTTTCCAAATCCATGCTTGACCCACCATAACCAACAACAGCAAAATTGCATTTCAAGACCTTTAATCATTCTTGAATATTATATTTCTGGAACGATTTTCAATATTATCCTCATATCTATGATTTTTCCTCATACACAGCTTTTTTCACTTTTTTCCACCAAGTGTCTCTTTTCATACTTTTTGTTAGCCTAACTTCACACACTTCTTTGATGTTCTGTAACATCATTTTTCTTTTACTTTTTTTTTGAAGTAGCTTTCACAATTATATTTAAATCATATATTCAAAGCAGAGATTCCCCTAAAGAGTTACTCATTGAACATTTTTCATTCCTATTCATTCTTCTTGCATCTTCGCATGGGCCAATCGTTTTCTCTACTTTCCTTTTGTTCCTTATATTTTCACTTGCATGAATGATTTATCAACCTTCATTTAGATTTTTTTTGATCCTCCTCTTTTCTCTTAATTTCACAGAAACACCACCAAGCTATTTTCCTTTTTTGCCTTTCATTTGTTAATATATGCTCTTTACTATTAACTCCTCCTACAGTCTATACCAGTAATGGCGAACCTTTTAGAGACCGAGTGCCCAAACTGCAACCCAAAATCCACTTATGTATCGCTGGGTGCTGGGTGGGCGTGGCCCACCGGGTGGGCATGGCTACGGTGGTCATGGCAGATGGGTGGGCGTGACCAAGGTGGGCGTGGCCAGCTCAATGTTTCTCCTGGGGAGGGACACCTGTGGGGGGCGGGCAGGGTTGGAGGAGATCCAGGGGGTCTCTGGCGGGTGGGGCGGTGGGCAGAAGGCTCATTGTGTGGGGTGAGGCAAGGCGAGGCAGGGCGGGGGTGCCATTGTCGCAAGGCGAGGCAGGGGCCGGGGCGGCCGCTGCCTGACACCATCGGCCCCCGCACACAGAGGCCAGCGAGCGCATGGGTCCTGGGATGCATCCAGCCACGTGGGACCTCAGCGAGTTAGCGGGCGGCTGGTTGAAGAGGATGGTTGCCATCTCCGGGGCATGGCGCTCGTGCCCACAGAGAGGGCTCTGAGTGCCGCCTCTGGCACGCATGCCATAGGTTCACCACCACTGGTCTATACCTACATATCATATGGCTACCCCAGATGACCTATAGATATTAATTCTACCCACTCATCATGGGTAGAATTAGGAAAAGATAGAGAAAGTGTGGATTGGGTTACCAGCTTTAGTTCTACCTTCTCACCTGCACCATTCCCTGCTAACAAAAAAGGCAGAACTAGTCAATTAGACTTGTCTTAGCCAACATCTCACAAACGTAAACAAAGTCCAATTTTATTCCAAGCATGGTTATCCTAAAACAACAGAAGGCAATACAAGAAGCAATGGATGGAAACTAAACAAAGAGAGAAGCAATCTAGAACTAAGGAGAAACTTCTCCATCACTGAAGGCTTTTAAGAAGAGATTGGACAGCCACTTGTCTGGAATGGTATAGGGCAGACATGTCAAACTTGCGACGTCATGTGACATCGCGCAACGTAGCGGGACGGTTTTGCCATTGCCGGCAATGGGGTGGGCGTGGCTTCTGGGTGATGCATCCAGCCTGCGGGCCGGCAATTTGACACCCCTGGTATAGGGTCTCCTGCTTCATCAGGGGGTTGGACTAGAAGACCTCCAAAGTCCCTTCCAAGTCTGTTATTCTGTTCTGTTAGGCAAGCTATGAAATTTAATCTAAAGCACACACTGCATACTCTTAATATATTCTTTCTTGCCCAAGAGTCACAAGTAGCAGGTATTTGAAAATGCTGTCCCAAGCCATAGACAAGATAGTGCTGGAATTGTCAAAGAGGAAGAGGTTAGAAGGTCATGAAGCCATTTTCAGGGGAAGCATGCATTCATTAAGTCATTTATTTAAACTATTTATATATCCCTCTGCATTAAAATAAAACACAACAAGATAACAAAGCAACAACAAAGAAAAAATGCACTGTATAAAAATAGAACTTATATGCATTTGCCACAATTCTCTATTCCATACAATAAATCAATAATTTTTTCTTCTTTGTTCACTCTATGGGCTTCTCATAAAAAATTTAAAAGGAAAGAAAAATAACCAAAATGGTTATATGGTTATATTAGGCTCCACAGCAGAAAAGGGCAGATTGTTTTCTCCATTAAGAAAACCAGTCTCTTGTTCTTAGTGAAAAACTTAAGGCAGAGAGCAGTGGAACAATTGACATCTGAAATAATATTAGATTTTTATGTGAGTTCAGACCTGGAAAATATTTCAATGGCATTTGAAATATGAATTTCAGGGAGATGTGTTGGTCTGTTTGGGAGACTCAGCTCATGATGAACTTTAAGATAATTGTAATAAAGCTTTCCAGAGGCAACTTCGATGTCAGGTTTTTCTTCTACCATAAACAGACGTTTGAATGATTAATGAAGAAAGTGACTGAGGTTTATGTCAGTGTTTCAAGGTATTTGTGTCAGACAAGAGCCATCCTTGGCTTTACCCCCTTAGGAGCAGCAGCTATATATAGATTTGGTTCATACTGAACAATTTGCCCCCTGGTTAGAAATCTCTTTAGCAATAATGACCCACACTACACGAAAGGCTTAAAAACATTTCCTCCCCTGTAAGACCATATTACTTCCACTGACAATTGGTCTGAATTTCTGAAGATCAAAGGGGAAAAGCTAGTATTCTAAGCACAATCTTAGTATACTCCACTTTGAATGAAGTATACTAAGCTCTCTTGATTTTCTGAGATAATTTTGGAGAACCAGGAAATCAGCAATATAGCAATAACTATGTACATGGATTAGATTATGAATTACAGATTGGCCAAGTCTTAGTCAGTCTTTTTGCTTGAAGAGGGGTGTATGCCTTGCCTCAAATTATTCTTGAGTCAATTTATAAGTAGCAGGTTATAATGGAACATGTAGCTAGGGACCTATATTACTTTGACTGATCAACGACATCAGATTATTTATTTGTCTTCTTGTGCAGTCCTACAGCAAGGTGTTCTTTTTGATTACAAAAACAGTATTCAGTTTGTATGGCCTTTCTTTTGTTTTCTATAATGTGACTAATGGAATTCTCAGGGTTAGTCCTTAACATACCAAAAGAATAACATAATGGGAAATGCAGATCTAGATATACTTCCTAAAGTTGCCAAAGGATTGTTTCTTATTGTCTAACACTCTGCACAGCTTGTTTCTTTCTGCTTTTGATGGTAGCAGAGTAAATCAGGATTATCCATAATGAACATATCTGGGGTGTAAACCTCTTGGTTATGGAGAATACTGTTGGCAATAATTGAAGAAAGAGACCTTCTTTTCTCTAGATCTGTAACTCTATGCAAAGAAGCTAATGAAATAAGATGTTCTTCTCATTTGATAATATTGTGGTTTCCTGACAGATTTACACAGCTTTTGTAGTAATAAACCATTGGCAAGTTCCTTACAGTTCCTTGAACTTCCCATTGGCCTACAGACTTCAGTGTCCTCTGGAAAGGACAAGAGTTTGTCCAACTCTTTAGGTTGGGAAGTGGCATCATGAGATGGACTAGACTAGAGTAACGCAGCCGGTTCCTGGAAAGGAGGGGACATATTCCAAGAAGGGGGCAGGCAAGACAAGATAACAACCCAGTCCAGAGCTGGATCATGGGAAGAGGAAGACATTTAGGATAAGCACTCCCTAGAATCTCCCAGGGTATATCCAATAGGTCAATCTAGTACAGGTAGTCCTTGACTGATGACCACAATTGAGCCCACAATTTCTGTTGTTAAGCAAGACATTTGTTAAGTGAGTTTTGGCCCATTTTATGAGCTTTCTTGCCACAGTTGTTAAGTGAATCACTGCAGTTGTTAAATTAGTAACTAGGTTGTTAAGTGAAACTGGCTTCCCCATTGCCTTTGCTTGACAGAAGGTCGCAAAAGCTGATCACATGACCCCGGGACACTGCAATCGTCATGAACATGAGTCAGTTGCCAAGCATCCAAATTTTGATCACATGACCATGGGGGACACTGCAATGGTCGTAAGTGTGAAAAAAGGTCATAAGTCACTCTTTACTGTGCTGTTGTAACTTCAAGCAGTCATTAAATGAACTGTTGTAAATTGAGGACTACCTGTACAGGTTTAATCTGGCAAGATTCTATATGGTGTAAGCAAATAAAGAACTGAACTTTGGTTGGATTGTTAACATCGTTCTTGGGCTAGGCCTGATATCTGCACTGTATGTTCTGTATCTGTTAAGGCTAATTTTTAATTCCAGCAGATTAAACTGAAACATTTAACCCATGCTGCGAGCTTCATGGCTGAATCAGGATCTGAACCTAGCTTTCATTATTTCTATACCATGACTCTTAACTATTGCATTACACTGGCATTGTGTTCATGTACTGTTACCACATTAAGGCATAAAGGATAATGGTTAAGATGCTGGATTAGAAATCATGAGCTAGATTAAAGAAAAAATGGCTCAGAAATGATGTTGATATACATGCAACAGATTTAAGTATAATAAAATAATGAATTATATGATATGGAAATTATGGTAGTAAGATTTTGAATTCATCTGGGTGACCATTTGGCATCTCTTCCAGCTCTGGAATTTGTAACAACATCCTGGAAAATTGAAGAGGAAATTAATCCTGGGAAGAAAGACAATGACAAACATATGATGAAAATAAGGATATTTTTATATCAATAAATGTCGGAATAGTTAAAGCAATTGTTTTCTGGTGATAATGTAAGTCTTGAAAAGAAAGGCATAAAGAAGAAAGACATCTTTGAATTAAGGATTTGGATACAAAAAAGAAAAAAATCAAGAAGAACCAACCAATCATTCCTGAGTAAAATAAAGACGGATGTTCCTTTGAGGCAATGATTAGATAGCAGAAACTAACATACTTTGGGCATATAATATAGATGGATATTATTCTAGGAAAATAACTATGCTTGGATAGAGAAGCAAAAGAATGGTAAGGCAATGGACAAGGTGAGCAGACAGGATCAGAAATATCACTGCTGTGTTCTTGGAGATATGGATTGTCAAAATAAAGAGCATTTATTTATATAGGCATCAGGAGAGGGCCAGAGTGGATGGCACCTAACTGATTATTATTGGCGGGGTATATTTCTGTGTACTAATTTAGAATCATAGAACTGGAAAGAGTAGTTTAGGCCATCAGTTGCATTCCCCCGTTCAGAGCAATGTCTAAATTAAAGCATGTTGAAAACAGGTTGTTGAATCTCTGCTTGTAACTATCCACCAATCGAAACTCTAAATCTCTTTAGATCTTTGACTCCATTCTCCAAACATTCTTATCACTTTGAAATTTTCATAACACTAGCAAAAATTGCTTTCCTAGAATGTGAGACAATTTGTATTCTGTAATGATAGAGAACATGTCTGTTTTTAGTGTGACAACTGTCAGATATACTAAAAAAAATTAAGAAGAATCAATCAATCATTCCTGGATGAAATAAAGATGGAGTGTACCCTTGAGGCAATGCTTAGATAGCAGAAACTAACGTAGATATTTTACGCCATCATATTTTTTAAAGACTAAACATATCTACTTACTTCAACTTCTGTTCATAGCTCTTCATTTCCAATCTCCTGATGATCCTTGTTGGACCTATTTCAGCTGAATCATTTTAAGATGTTACTAGGTGAGTACTGGAACATTCTGACTAGCAGAGGATAGTATGAAACACTTATTTCATATAATATGGAAAAATAGATATCAACTGCTGCAGAGTAAAATTGCATTTTTATTTTTATTTTTTGCAGCTTGCTTGTTTGCTTGGGAATTGAAATGAACTCTTGTTGGGAATTATAGAAAAAGTTTATGCACAAAGCTCTTGTGCTCACTTTTTATTGAGCAGTCTTTGATAACAGACAATTAATAGCACAAAGAAAATACAAGCACCAGGCCAATATTTCCATTGTTCTGGTATATTTAGCCAACCACTCATCTTTTCTCTCTCTTTTTAATATTTCACCTTAACAATGTGGTTACAGGTGGAGGGTTGTTTTTTTCCTTGCCAACATTACAGGTGACTCCCTCGGCTTCTTATTTGCTGCCAGGAACATAACCACACCTGTTTGGCAGTGAATAGGGAGCCTGTTACATCCTGAAGGCACAAAACGGATCAAGTGCACAATGATGGTTTAAGTAAATAAAATTTAAAAGGGAACATCTCAAACACAACATGACAAGCTTTATGTTTTCTGTACTCAGGAAAAAGGCTTGATGTGATCCCAAATAACTCCCTTCCTCCCCCCCCCCCACAGCAGTATTTTCTCTGTTGGAACAGGTCATTTCATGTTCTGAAAAACTATCAATTATTTATTGCTCAGTTCTAAAAATCATTGGTTTTTACACTGATAGATTGTGACTTTCACATAGTCTAATTTATGGTATAATTTCTTCCTTTTTATTCTTTCCTAATTTTATTCATAATTCTAAAGAAACTGAATTTTCACAGCATGTTAAGCAAATTTTTAACCATCCTTTATTGAACACAAAACTGGATGGGTTTATACAATACATTAAGCTCTAAATGATGCCTTATCATGATGATTTCATGATGACTGTATTTAGAAAGCCAAAAACCAAACAAACTACACTGTGGTTTAATGTGTCGTATGAATCAGGACAGATTAAGAGTAAGAAATGGGGAAACAATTTGGGTATGTACCCATGGTTAAATGAACTGTGGTTTATTCGGCCCAGTTTTCCAGGTTTCCCATGAGACACACTGAACCATGAAGTAAATCACATTAGCATGCTTTACGTCATCCATTTAGTTAATGGAGCCTGAGTAGTTTGTAGTTTAGCATGTGTAAGAACATAGTAAAATATTAAATGTGAAACCTGTTATGAAGATTAGCCAGGTTAAGCAAATCCAGCCAACTACAATTTGACTTAAATATTTGTATGACTTCATTCCAATGGGTTATAAAAATGGGACACTCAGACCAGTCTTAATGTAAACTGTTGAGGGGATTCCAATATTTACAAAGAATACTAACTATACACTAAAACAAAAGGTTTAATATATGAGGTGTTACGGTATTAACAAATTCAGTGGATGGCTGTATCTCACTGGAATTCCAGAGAGACCTATAGTCTCAAAGGGATATTGGCAGAGACCATAAATGTCTGTTCCTCATTCCAGACCGACAAGAAAAACAAGTCTCCAGAGCTTTGGGAAGAAGAAAGATTATCATCTGAATCCATTTCTTGGCTACTGAAATGAAGTCACACTTATTAGCTAGCCCTTTGTCATGCATTAAGAAGTATTACCTGCTAGCATAAACAATGTGATAGAAACTGTAGGGTAAAGATTTACCAGAAGAAAGAAATCCTTCTGGCCAACCTACAATCCATTAGACTTAGAAGAAGAAAGATCTAATCAGATCTAATGTACAAAAGGGGGTAAATTCAGACAGGTTCAATCTCAACATTTCCTAACATGCCTCTACTTTTGCTTCTATGAACAGAGTGTTCTTTAATGTTGACATCTGGACTTGTAACACATACACAAGCCTAGAAGGAGAACGGCCATCTAAAGTTTTTGCCATCCATGGTGGTGCTTGGGACTGCCTTGGGAATGGAGCTTGGTAGTATCAGGCATGTCCTGATGCCAAGTTTGATGCAAAACATGTCTATTCTCTTGAAGGGTACAGCTTTAAACATAAGATAACCAAAACGGGGAAAATATTTCTTCTTGTTTTTTTGGCAACTAGCCTGAAACACAAATAAAATAAAACCTCTTCTAGGTCAGTTTTGTTTTCCCCTCTGGTCACTTGGCAGTCTAAGCTGGAGGAATACCAAGATCCAGCTAGAGGAATTAAGCCCACATTTGCTCGTTACAGTAATCCCTTTAAAATCTAGCTTTATTTTGGGCATCTGTGGAAGAGTTTCTCCTTCTTTTCATAATCCAGTGTAGTTGGAACAGGATTCAAACAGAAATCTAAACACTGCCATGTTATTTGTGTCTCATGGTATACCTCCCGGTATGACTGATGTTACCTGGCTATTCCTGAATATTACTGACGCGCATTTAGTGTTTTTCTATAAAATGGTTATATTCTACATACTATAATATCTAATCAGAAAACCAGAGATGAAAGTAAAAAGGCTGGCTTTTTTAAATCTTAAAAGGTATTATTTTATTAAGAATTCTTTTCTTACGCCATGACTATTTGGGAGCACATTACTGAGATTTCTATCTGTGTTACATCTCCAACTATTCTTCAGACTTGTGGCAGATCCAGACTACCTGATCTTCTCAATGCTGCACAACACAGACTTTGTGTCTGTGTGTGCGTGTGTACATGTGTATGTGTTTACAGTAACATTGTTACAGTGAAATGGCTATTTGATTACCATTAGTGAACATCTGCACACACCAGTGTGCTTTTTTCCAACGGTGGCTGATACAGAGAGTGGAACTGCTGTGTCAAGATTTTCACATTCAAAGTCCACCCTTTTTTTCTGTTCATTTTATATAGTAGCAGTGGCCTGCTACTATATGGAACAGAACTGTATCTTTAAATTAGTTGAACAAAAATATGGGAAAATGTTCTTGGTCACTCTAATCAATTTAGATATATTTCCTATTTCCTAGGAAAATAGGAATCTTTTCTATTGCAATGTTTTTTTTAAAGGAAAGAGAAAAAGAAAACCCAGCTGCCTGTAAAATGTGCTCAGTTTTAAAAGTATTTCCAGAGATTTGCTTTGCATCACTATGGTATTTGATTCCGACTTGTCATCTTTTTTTGGAAGGAAGTGAGTCAATTTCTTTCTTAGTCTGCTCAAATTGCAACTAAGCTGGTATTTTCTTTTGAATCACTGCACTTCTATACACCCTGTGGCCAGCTCATGTTCACACTGGCCACAATGATATACAAATGATGGCATGCTATTGGTGACATCATGACATAGTTCTGTCCTTACTTACTTGAATCCCAACATCTGATGCAAGTTCTAAGTTGGGGTCTTTGCATCATGACACGTTTTGTTGCTTGCCAACTTTCCTTGCTGCAAATGCCTAAGTATTTCATCTTATTTCCTAAGCTCAAACCCATCATCACTCCCTCCCTGACTCCAAAATTAAAGTTCGATTGGAGAAATTTCTGTTGATGCTTTCTTGAGATGTAAAAGAGTTTAACTCATAATTCCACTGAAATACTTGCTTTATATTCCTATCAGTTAAAATGTAATCCTAATATTTAAATCCTATTTCAGCCTTTGCTCCAAATGAAGTAAAAAATGTCTAGTGGTTGGGCTGTCTCATTATCCTTAATGATCCCTCTTCTTTTCTGATATTCTTGGAAGGCTATTCTTTATACAATGGAACTAGATTTGAAAAGGACTATCCTGAATGGTGATACAAGATATATAACAGATAGAAACAAGGCACAACATGTAAAATCAAACCAGAGGGGCCTCCAAGAATCCTCTCAAATTGTCTTTGAGTGAGGATGTCATGTTACTCCAGAACTTAGTTTTACTGCCATCTATTTGTTTTTATGCCATATAAAACCATATTAACTAGCTCTTATTATGCATTTGTTCTTGGCCTCATTAACGTGCATTCAGCATGTCAAGCTGACTTATTTGTTGCACTGATAACTGCAGAACATTCAAGGACCTGGAACATTATTATTAATTCTTATATTAAATTTTTATGTGTGGGAAAATAATTACTGTATCCCACTGCATTTATTGTAAAACAGCCTCCTGCTATAGCATTTATTACTTGATAATAAATGATAATAAAAGATCATTGGCAGTTCCCTCCCTTCCATCCAGGACATAGCACATAAGCGTTGCTTGAGCAGGGTCTGCAAGATTATCTGGGACACTACACATCCTCTTCACGACCTGTTTTCCTTGTTACCTTCTGGGAGGAGGCTCTGTGGTATCCGAAGCAGAACATCCAGATTCAGTCACAGCTTTTTCCCATACAGTATTAACCTTGTGAACTCTAAAGCTTCCTCCTTCCGTTATGTATTCAAAATGGACAGTGATTAATATTTATATGTTACTTATATGTAAGGGTGTAGGTCTATACATATGTTCTATATAGTATGTTTTAAATGTGTGTTATGTATGTGTACACTTTGAGAGGAAGCAACTAAATTTCATTTTTAATGTGTGCCATTGTGCCCACAGGAAAAAATGACAATAAAGGTAATCTAATCTAATCTAATCTAATCTAATCTAATCTAATCTAATCTAATCTAATCTAATCTAATCTAATCTAATCTAATCTAATCTAATCTAATCTAATCAACAAGCGGAATGAAAAATACCCTGATTTACCTGCTCAGACTTTACCTCTTTTAGTTGTTTAGCTTGGCTCTGATGAAGACATAGACCTTGCGTATGTTATAGGGAGATTCCCAAGATATTTCAGCACCTGGGAAATAAAATCCAAATGGCAATTCTCTCTCTTCCTTTACCCCCCATTCCCAACCCCAATCAACGTTATGATATAATATAACGAGTAAAATTTAGTTATAGACTTCTATTTTATTAGTCAGATACTAATCTTAACATACACATTGTTATGTGTTCATTACAAGGGCTTGTAGTGCAGAACAAAGTTTTCCTTTCCTTAAAAGGTGATTAGAAGCTTATAATATTTATCTAATATAGTTTATATATATGCATCTGCCTATAGGTTGAGCATAAGATGAGAATTCAGAACAGTAATGTTCCAGTTCCAGTTCTCAAATTTCTAGAGGAAATCTTAATGACACAGAATTTCTTTCCCAAAGCTAACACAGATTTTTGTACATTCTAGTACAGGTCATGCTGCCCACAAGATGGATAAATCCATTAATCAACAAGGAAAGAGGATGGAGATAAGATAAAGCACCTATTCTGTTCTTGAACCATCCTAGCTCCTACTAAAATATTTTATCTAAACATTGTCATCAGTCAAGTGGCAACTGTCAGCTTTTACATGATATTCCATAATGGAATACACATCAACAGCTCTACTGAAAGTCTGAATTATATTGCTTTAAGTTCAACTATAAACCTCATTTAACATGCACAGCAACATCCTCACTAACATCTGATAGCATCATCTATCTACAGGTAGTCCTTGCCTTATGAGCATGATTGGGATTGAAATTTTAAGTCATAAGTTGTTGCTGTCATAAGTTGAGGTACCCACCTGACCTGATTTTTCAACCATTTTTACAATGGTTTTTAGTAAATCACAGAGTTGTAAGTTTGAAGCATGTGATCATTAAATGAATTTATTGTCCCAAATGAGCTGCAGTCTCATGACTATGGGACACTGCAACTGATCATAAATGTGAGCTAGTTGCCAAGTGCCTCTGAAATGCAGTCAGGTGACCTGAGGCTGTCAGCACAATGTTTTACAATGGCCAAAAGTATTTTATGGGCCATAAACCATCCTTTCTGAGACCAGTGTAACTTTAAATACTCATTAATTGACCCATTGTAAGTCAAGGACTGCCTGCATTGCTTTAGTAATGAATTTCTATTGTGCACAGTCTTTATATTACCCCAACAATGATTAGATAAACTTATAGTGTGGATGACCTATATGTTATTGGAATGGAATATGATGATCCAAGATGGTCCATGATGGGCTGCCAAAAAGAAGAGGGAGTCAAGCTATTCTCCAAAGTACCTGAAGGCAGGACAAGAAGCAACGGATGGAAACTAACCAAAGAGAGAAGCAACCTAGAACTAAGGAGAAATTTCCTGACAGTTAGAACAATTAATCTGTGGAACAACCTGACTCCAGAAACTGTGAATGCTCCAACACTGGAATTTTTTTAAGAAGAGCCTGGACAGCCGTTTGTCTGAATAGTATAGGGTTTCCTGCCTGAGCAGGGGGTTGGACTAGAAGACCTCAAAGGTCCCTTCTGACTCTATTGTTGTTGTTATTTACATTTGAACAACAAAAGCTAAAATCTCAGTTAAAGTCCTACTGGTATGTTCAGTAGGATTCATATTTTAGTAATGGTAGAACTGCCACTTTAAGGAAGTTTTTGCTGTGACATATAAATTACATTACCAGCAGCTGTGGAGGCGCAGTGGTTAGAATGCAGTATTGCAGGCTAACTCTGCCCACAGCCAGGAGTGTGATCCTGATGAGCTCAAAGTTAACTCAGCCTTCCATCCTTCCAAGGTCGATAAAATGAGGACCCAGATTGTTGGGGGGAATATGCTTACACTGTAAACTACTTAGAGAGTGCTGTAAAGCATTATGAAGTGATATATAGGTCCAAGTGCTATTGCTATTACTCAATCAGCTACCTACTGATTAGGGATGGTATGTCTCCAGATATCCAAATGCTGGGGAATAATGGTGGGAAAGAAATGATTTTAGCTGGAAGCATGTCAGCAGCAACGCATCTGTCACAGCTATAAAGAAAACAGTGGATTCAATAGTCTTTGGTTTTAATCTGGTATTAAAATGTAGATATGCTCTTGGACTATTGATTTTCAACCCCTTGTTCTAACTCCATTTTTCATCCAGGTAATTAACTTATTTAATAGTGTAAAGGCTCCCATTTGTTTTTCTGAAGTTCTTGTCTTCAGATTTACAGACCAAATAGAATACTATTTGTTATAATACTTGTTTTTCCACTATCAAAATACAGATATAAGAATTTTTTTATTTGAACAACTGTGGAGTCCTTGGTACTCTCTGACCTTTGTGGTTTCCTTGCAGATGTTCATTACCAAATTTGGTAACCTCATCATATTTAAACAAATATTTTCCCAGCTTTCAATGCTGTTGACACATTATGAATTGCTATGCAGATGTGCCTTTCTGTATCTCAACTACATGCTTCCCTGTCTCCCATTCATGCCTGAGAAGTTTGCTAGGTTGCAGCTCTAAATGGTGCAACAGACTAATTAATATTATTTGTTTGTTCTTTAGAAATATCTAGGGACCTCTTCAACAAATCAGGTACTGTTTATAAAAATGTAAAAAAGGATGAAGCAGACTAAAGCAATAGTGAAATAGAAAGGACCTGAAATGCATAGCACTGACCCTAATGGACCACAAAGAAGAATTCAATAATGAATAGATTCCTCTCTTGTAATACTTAGAAGTCACTTGAATATAAATAGAATGTCTATGGAGATTCTTAATCATCCAGGAGATTCTCAATCATCCAGGTCATGGTTGTCCCAAAAGTGCTTTTTTCAAAAGGTAAATGGACTTTGCTTTTTCTTTGAAAACGTTTCGCTTCTCATCCAAGAAGCTTCTTCAGTTCAGTTCAACACCTGTGGGACAATATAAATAGAATTGAATGGTAAGGTTTGCCTAACAAATTGAGCCTCAGGCTAGCCAATAGTATTTTAGATTTGCATGAAATCACTGTGGTCACTATGTCGCAGGAATCTCGAAAACTGGGTAATCCCTAATCTGGATAAGCATACATATTTATTACATATGCATGAATGGGTAAATGTGTACCATGGTCCGATGACAGTGATGGGGAAAAATGGGGGGGGGAATTGCATTCCTTATCAGGTTCTTATCAGGCAAACCAAGAGCTGGTCTATTCTGCCTAGTGTTTTATTCCAGAAGCCTCGTATTGGAATCTAGCAACCAAGATGGAGCACAGGAAGTCAACATGAATCCCGCTGGCTAAAGGCTTAATTCACGCTCCGAAAGACCGGAGAGACCAGCTGTTGTCAGAGCAACCAGAGAGGGAGGAGGAGTCGGCCGATTCACGGAGAAAGAGGAGGAGCTCTACAATAAAGCCCAGTCTTTCAGATTACAGGGGGCGGGGTTTTAGCGAGGCGGAAGTAAAAGAACTCACGCTCCGGAAGTATTTGGAAGTGTTTATGGCTCGCCGGTCGGGGTTATTTGAAGTTTTTTAGACGGTTACGTTTAGTTGCCGTTTTCGTCATTGCCATGTTTCTGACGGTGGTCAATTGTGAGTTGACTGGGAGTCCCCTTCGGGGAAGATTCGTGTGGTGCGGGTGCAACAGTACTAAGCCTCCCTTGGTACGAACCCATTGCCCGGTTCCCCTGGAATACGGCTCAGGAACCCGAGGTTACTTCTTGGATTAAGCCTCTTGATCCTTAATTAATCTTAAAACGCTTCTCGTTAAGGCTGACGAGAAGCAGCAGCGGGTGCACGCTCCCCTTAGCGCTGGCGGGGTGGCTGCAGGGCGAAGGTCCCGTTTCTAATCTTTCTGTCTGCCTGGTTCCTGAAGAATCGGCCGCTTAGTGATTCGCGGTCCTACATTGTGGTTACACTAACCTATCCCATCATTTGGGAATCGAGTAGAGATTTTTATATACGTTAATCGTCCTTTCTGCACAGAATGTAGGCTAAACAGGTTGCTTTCTCCTGCATTCCTGAGATAGATTTGTTAAGGTTTATCACCGAAGTAGGGAGAAGACTGCAAAAGTGGAGAAAAGCTAATGAACATACAGGGATTCAGGGAGGGAAAGGGTGCGTTTGCAAAATGTGGGCGACTTCTACAGAATCTGTTTGCATCTGTTTGATATAGCTACGTCTTTTCCTAGCATCAAAGGGCTGCCCTATGCAACTGCAGCACAGTCTTGGAAAAAGACGTTGTGATATAACTGCAACATGCCTGTCCATGCAAATTTCCTCAATTCCAGCTTTAATGAATAGCACAGAGGTGCTGCATTTTCCCAATATTAAAAGCAATGCCTCTTGATTCAATTTTACGATCTGGAAGCTTTAACAAATACAACTAATGAACTATGGTTTAATGGTACACAAATTATATTCTTAAAAAGATGAGAAATTGACTATTGAGCAAAGTTACATAGGGAGGGAGAAGCTGTAGCTGTCATGATGTTACAGAGCTACAGCTGCCAGCAGCTTTAGTAAGTATACAGGACCTTGGAATGTTAAGAACTGTAAAACTAGGCAGCATATAAAAAACAGTGCTAAAAGCAAAATGTGATAATGGTAATGATAACAGAAAACAGATAACTATTAATAATAAGGGACTTACATTTATTGCAAGTCACTAGATGGGAATCCTACTCATTCTAATCCAAATGTCTGAGGAAAAAGCCAGGTCTTCACTGCCTTTCTAAAGGCTTGCAAGGTTTGAGCCAGCTGTAAGTTGGGGAAGATTGTTTCAGAAGGCAAGTGCTACCACAAAAAAGTATGCCTCCTGGGTCTCATAAAATGACCTTGTTTCAGAGGAGGGACCTAAGGCATTGCCCTTCTGCTGAAGTGTATGGCACAGGTAGAGGACTTGCAAATATTCTGTTCTGGAATGTGTTCAGGAATTATTGATAGCATCCAGGAGTCAAAATACTTGACTTGAAAGGACAAAAAAAATGTATATACTATATATTTATATAGTGACATTGTTAGTCATCAAGAATAGATGGCATACTACCTAAGTAAATAAACTATATCTTGTCTGGAATCTTTAAATTTGCATTAGAAAAGTATGTTAAAAATATAGTGAGTCATGAGGGTTTTTTTTAATATTATTTAAATGGTTTTAAATGCTGCTCATTTTTCTTCCACAGCTGGATTTTCAATGTGTTGTATGCCTTTGAAAACAGCCTGGAAACTTTAGTTAATTCAAAATAGACTGCTCACTAGGCTAGATTGCTCACTGAGATAGTTGGTACAAACATGTCAGTTCTTCACCATCTAGACTGGCTGCCAGCTCATTTTCAGATCCAATTAAAAATATTGGTTTTGATCTTTAAAGTCGTAAATAGCTTAATACTAGGTTACCAGAATGTGAGTACCTTCTATATGTACTGGACTCTAAGATCATTTAATGAGACCCTCCTCTCACCAGGTCTTCTCACCAAAGGAAATGAGGTGGGTCTCTACAGGGGAGAAGAGCCTTTTCTGTGGTGGTACCCCTTTTATGAAATCCCCTCTTGAGTGGCTTGACTGACACCCATGTTGGTTGCATGTTAGTGCCAGGTAGAGATATTTTTGTTCTCCCAGGCTTTTTAATTAATTTCCATTCTTAGTTTTTGAGTGACTGCTATGCTGCTGCCTAGCTAATAGTTTTTTTTTAATTTTATATGTTATTTGATTTTTATCATATTGTATGTTTTAAGCCAGATTATATTTTAGTTCATTTAATTGTAAATTGCTCATAGGTTAGGTTATTAGTTGGTTTAACAAAAAAAAATAATTTGGTATATTGGTAAATAAATTAAAATTAAAACATTTTAATGTTTTTTTCTTTTTTATTCTGCAATGCCAGTGGCCAAGAAAACCAAATCAAAGTAAGTAAACATTTGAATTGCATTTACTACTCTGAAACTGTACAGTTCAGATATCTGCTGCTATTAACGGCAGTTGGGTTCTTTCTGTAATGGATTGCCATTTGTATGAAAAAATAATTAAGAAATCATAGTCTGAGATTATTTGAAAAAGAGCTGTTCATTTAAGTAAATATTAAGTGAATACAGCTTTTCCTTTAATCTCTCAGGTTGATGTAGTGGTAGAAGAAGCAGAAATGTAGGAGATAAAACCAGCATGCTTAGTTATGCCTGTTATGCTTTTTAATTCTTCTATATTTAAGAGCTAATGCAGTATCATATAGAATGTGGCCAATTCAGTTCTTTAGAGAATTGCTTTCTTGATTCCCGTATGGGTGGTTATAATAATTTATTAAATCTATATGCCACACAACTCTTTGTAGCACCCAATGATGGATAATGAAACTGCATACACCTCACACCGTTTCCCCAGTAGCTCTTTATGGGTATTGGTGGGGCAGAGGGTTGGTAGGACATACAGGGCTACAACAGAAAAAGAGATAGCTAATAAAGGCTTGCTTTTGGGACTTCTCATTGCAAGTAATTGTCTTATTTAAAAAAATCTTAATCTAAAAATATTATGGAAAATAGGGAAATTCTAAATTAAATATGTTAATAGGCAATCATGCATGCACCACAGAGACAAAAATGAATTACAGAAAATAAAAAGGTGTTCTTGATGTTATTATTCTAGGTATATACTTGTGAGAATGGTCAGTGAAGCAGGAACAGGTTGTGCTTTTAATGTAAAAAGACTCCGACTTGAAGATAAGCTGATAATGCTAAGATATGATCGCATTGGTAAGAAATCGAAGAGTGTTTTATAGGGGCTTATAAATGGGAGGAATATTTTTGTAACCATGTATTGAATGCAAACAAAATATATGCTGAAACCTCTAGTATAACATATAGTATCCAAATGGTTTGAGTAGGAATATTCAAGGTATTGAAATCTTACAAAACTCCCAAACAGTATGAAAAAATATCAGACTTTGGTACATACTACAGTAATAGCTAAAATTGAGGCCTGTTAATGTAATGCATTTGTTAAATAGAAGCACTGGTCAAGATTGAGTAAAAAGGTAAAAGGTTGAAAAAGGTAAAGGTAGATTCTGATGATGTGCTGGCAGTAATCTTCTAAGATACAAATAATTTTGCAAAGATATTGAGACACAGAAAGGTTTAAGGAGGGTTTTCTCAATTGGAAAGAAAGTTAGTGTTCTGCCATAAATACTTGAAACTGAATGTTAGCATCACAGCTTGTGGTTCTTTGGGTTGTACAATGTAATTGCAGCAACATGATGGCCTACATTGCCTTTGTAGCCATATTGTATTCTACACATGTGAGGTTTCCCCAGTAACGCCTGTTGTACTCAACATTTCTTAAAAGAGCTGGCTCTCTAAGTAGCATCCCCTCCGTTAAGGTGTGTGATTCAGCAAATCCAGTACAAATGCCTACAGAAACAAAGTTAGAGCTTATATTGAAATGCTGTTTCAGCCCTTCAAGCTAGAATAAGAAAGCAAAACTATGAATACTAATACAATTTTATTATAAGAATCTTGCAAGTCTGAATGTGCCTCCCATCCTCCCTCTTTATCTACAAGAGAACTAGGAAGGGTCAAGCCTGAGATGCTCTGTCAAATTACAATTCTGTCTAGGATTCAAATTTCTTTAGCCTGTCCAATATCTTGGTTGCAGTTCTTCCTCCTGTTCCTCAAGGTTACTCTTACAACCCATTACAGCTATTTGAATTCCTGCTTCCTAAGGTTCTTTCTCTACAGGTACTGTGTGCCTACATCCCTGAGGGAAATTTATGTCACATTTCTAATTTAAGGACCATATTTTCTCAGCAGAGATTTATTCCTAAACATTGTGATTATATTTCAGTAAAGCTGCAATCTAATTTAGATGATACTGATCAGTTCCTAAATAAATTGTTCAAGAGTCCTTCCCAAAACTCTTGATCTAGTTGATCAAATGATCCAAGCAAGAAACAATATCTGATATAAACTAGAAGGAACCGTATATACTTTGCTTTAGATGAAGAATTATTTTAGAAGTTATATCACTGATCTAAATTAGATTAGAACTGTAAGAAAAATTATTCAGGGAAAATATACAATTAATGATCTCAATATTTTTAAATTTTGGTGTTAAACCATTGAAACCTATAAAGAATTTCATATACATTGATATTCTTTCTATTTGTTCCTTACCATTTAGGTTTCAAGCCATAACACTAAGTAAAATAAGTAAAGCTTTCTTTACTTATTTTGTAGTATTTGTAATGCACCCTAAGTAATATAGACTATAGGTGGCCTACAACATATTTGTTGTACATCATATTCATTTCCTTCCTCATGTGATGAAAGACATACAATTGAACCAATCATTGATTTAGTTGTATTTATGTAAACATGTAAGTTGGCATAATTTTAGGGATTTTCTTTTGTCTTTTCATAGTCAAACAGAAAGTCCTCTTCAAAGAGCAAAAAAAGATCTGTTCTGTGTAACTGATGCATGGCTAAGATGATTTGTGAAGATAAGAAAATACGAAGTTGGCAATGCTGAAAAGAGAAAATGAACTGAGATGGTCAAAGCCAATTGTAAATAAAAACATCATGGAAAATTACTGATATTTAGAGATGGATCTTCATCAGTTATTTTGTTTTCACACTTGTGAATTAAAATTCTGAATCCATTGTGTATATGTTTCATTTCAACACAAGAGACGAAACCACCTACAAGAGGCTTCTTCAGTCTTTTGCACTGAAATTCTATAGATTCCAGCAAATTGTGGAAACGATAGTTCAAACACATCTGGGAGAAACAGATTTAGGGAAGCTTATATTCTCCTGAGAAACATTCATTCCATGTAGCTACAAAACTGAACAATGGAATAATTTGCCTAGTTTGATTGGCGGTCTCAGATATACGGGCAGGCAGATGGACTTATACTGCTTTTTAAGGAATTTTATTTAGCAGTTACAGTTGACTGGTGTTGTTATACTTTATTAGATTTCTATACCGCTGCAAAGATACTTTGTTGTACACCCCCCCCCCAAAAAGACCATATCCCATAAACATCCATAGCACAAACTGAAACAATCAGCAAAACAAAAAAGTTTTTAAAAATTCATATCATGGTTTCATCTCAAATATAAAAAGTGCTTCTGTCAAATCCCTCATCCCATGCATTTCAAGATGCTGGTCATTGCTTTTAAAGTATCACAAAGCTTAGGAGAACCCAGGTATCTAACAGAATATTTAAATTCTATTCAAATATCCCAAAAAGTGCCTTTTCAGGAGGCAACTGGAGTTTGTTTTTCTTTGAAGACATTTTGCTTCTCATCCAAGAAGCTTCTTCAGCTCTGGTTGGATGGTGGGGAATCCAATCAGAGCACCATCCAGTCAGAACTGAAGAAGCTTCTTGGATGAGAAGTGAAACGTCTTCAAAGAAAAACTCTAGTTGCCTCCTGAAAAAGCACCTTTGGGACAACCGTGACCTGGATAACTCTCAATCTCCATAGATATTCTTCGAATAGAATCTACACATCCAAAATATGCCTGCAGAATGAGGGGTAGGAGGGCACTTACATGCATTTTCTGCAGGAACTGCTTTCCTGTGGAATGGACTCCAACCAGAATTTACACATTCACCTTGTTCTTGATATTTAGGAAATTTATAAAACTTGGCTTTTCCAAAGAGTACTTGGAATTGAGGGGTATGCAAGTAGTTTTACTTGCGATTGTGGGAACTTGGATGAAGATTAATCCTACTGTGATTGCTGGCTGTATCATGATAGTTTGAATGTTGTAATTATGTTCGTAGTATATTATTGTATATATGCTATGAACTGCTTAGGGTGAGTGAAGCAGTATAGAAGCATTTTAAACAAACATAAATGAATGCCTTTTGGCACATATATTCAGGAAAGTATAGGGACCATGACAAAGATTTTTCAAATTCCATAGTTTTTAAAAGTTAACTTCTACAATTGTGTCTGGAAGTTGAGTCATGGCAACTGGATTACCACAAAAGTGAACCTTACCTTTTTGTGTATGCTTTCTGCTTTGATCATCCTGTTTCTCAGTGCATAGAAAGACTTTCCAAATTGTGCAAAAAATTTATTCTCGGAGTAGGATTACAATTTTAAAACATACAGTAATAAAAGGGTCCTTGCTTAAGTGACCAAGACATGGAAATAATCTTACTGTATCAGCTGAAATGCTGTATCCTAACTGGAATTGCAGTGTGTGATACCATGTACACCTCATTCAGGATAAGGCTAAGCAAAAACATGCAATTTATACAATTTTCATTTTGGCATCCGTGTAATTGGTATTTGTTTAAAACTTTGAGCAGAGAAAAATCAAATGTTTTACACAGCTTAAAATAGGTTTTGTGGCAGATCCTTTCTGTAAGGGTAGGAAGTCTGTGTCCCAGTTGTTTTGGTGCTAATGGATGCTATGAAGTTACTTCTCCTCAGCATTTCATGTAGAGATAGATTGGGGTAGTGAGCCAGGTAGAATGCTAGTGCTCCAACAAAACTGTCACCAGCTCCCTAGAGAAAGTAAAAGGGCAAAAATGAAATACTACAAATGGTAAATAGAAAATCCTGTAAACAATGTACTTTAAAAATTATCACCCTGAGTTTTCACGAAAATGTATGCATTGAATTCTCAGTCTTAAATGCATAGATGAATGTGAATGAAATGGACATAACTGATAGACTTCTTGTTTAAAGGTGACTCAACTTTTGCTATCTGTGGTTCCCAATTGATGCAGCCATACAAGGGCGGAGGATGTTTCTCCATCCCTAATTTAGAATGGCTTTCATTCTATGTTTTGGAAATTACTTCCTTAAAAAGGATTACATTGGCAAAAGAATACCTAGAAAAGTATTTATTGGGTTGTTCATGGCTTGAAAATGATTTGGAAGAAGCGTTTTAGAGCTTATTCAAGTGAAACCCATTTCTGCCTCTCGTATGTGGGAAAAAAAAGGGCAGCTTAAGAAGTAGCAATGCACTACATGAAATTTAAAGCAATTGTTCCAAATACTGTTTCAAGTAAAAATTGCATTGTTTAGTAGCGTCTGCTAGAAAGGGGTTGTCATAAAAATTAAAAGGGAGGCAGAATCAGGACAAAACGCTCTACCTTTTATATAAGCATTGAAAATTGTATATTTTGTGTGCAGAAGCTATTTGCCTCTCAAGAGTTGGAAAAGAAAGGCGCACATAGGAAATGTTAAATGTAATGAACTTATTGTAGCCTATTTTTAGAAGGTATTTTACTTATCCAAACAAGACTCTGGGATATTCCTTTGCATGCACAGTTGAGCCACAGACTTCTACAGTTAATAGAAGCCGCATCCATCTATGGCTATTAGAATTTTACATTTCCCCAAAATATCAGCAACACTCAGAATTATGTTTCCTTTTCAGAGAATTTATACTTCCATTTTCTTGAAAAGTTCAGGTCTGACTCATGGTATTCTATATCCTTCATGTAGCTAAAACCCTAAAACCAGAAGTATGGCTACTTTAGGTTTAAGTCCTTCTCTCATATCGGAAAAAGCTGTATTTGTTGGCTCGATTTGTATATAGTACACAATTTCTTCATTACTTCCTCAGAATGTAATAAGGAAGGAAACATACAGGATGATTCTAGATCAAAGTTTTGCAGTCCAATCACTGCAATGGCAGGTTCAGATCAATGGTAAAAGTAGATTGCAAGATTTTAGGAAATTAGAAAATATGGTGGAATTACAATAAAACTCTGAAATGGCCACTATGTCCCATGTTCTTAAATTTTGAAGTTTCTATTCTTTTTTTTCATTCTCTTTAATTTTATATAATGGAACGGCCAAGAAAAAGTATCTACAAGTTTCGTTTCAACTTGTTTCATTCCTCAGCCAAATTCACACCAGAGTCAAATATATATATCTAGTCTATTTCAACCCTGACATTGTGCTTCTCATTTTCCTTTGGATGGAGTTGTCAATCTTTATTCAAGTTAGTGCCCTCCAGTTTTGTGGGGCTATAATTTCCAGTGAACTTAGTTACTATAGCCCCATACATGTGGAACTTGTTCTTTACCTCCTAATATCTATGCTTTCTACTCTTCTATTCAACTATCAGCCTTTTTTTAAACCCCTGGTTTGTTTTTAGGTAGTCCTTGACTTATGACCACAATTGAGCCCAAGATTTCTATTGCTAAGCAAGACAGTTGAGTTTTGCCCCATTTTACGACCTTTTTTTTGGCACAGTTGATAAGTGAATCACTGCAGTTGTTAGTAACACGGTTGTTAAGTAAATCTGGCTTCCCCATTGACTTTGCTTGTCAGAAGGTTGCAAAAAATCACATTACAATAATAAATGTGTTTATACAATATTTTTCTTTCAATTGTGTTGAATTCTTTGAGAGTATCTGGGTAAATCTGTGTAATTTTCTTGGCAAAGATTTTCAGAAGTGATTTATGCATCAGAAGGGGTTATTTAATTATTAATTTAGAAGAAAGAATTCATAATAGGATACTAAATTTTATAATATTTTAAGAGCTATCTTAGGAATGCCTGAGAAGTTATAAAAATATCCGAATACTGGTAGATAAACAGAAAATCCTCTATAATTATTGCATTTTCTCCAACTATAAAATGGCAACTGCCTCCAGATATGACATGCATTTAGACAGGAAAGCTCTGCATAGGATCTACAGTTAAGATAATTTTGCATGTGAAACACTAACGTGATGGTAATTTTCAAAAAAGCTATGTAGTAGGGAAATGACAAAGCAAAATGAGCACAAGACACAGGCCTCATCACTGCTGATGGCAAAGCAGCAGAAAAATCTGCTTTTGAGATAATGTTTTCCATGAGTAATGCAAATGACAAGATATAATGCCTATAAATCTGAGCCTGATTTGAAAACCCCAGCTGACTTTTGGCAGGTCATTAATATTACAAAAATAGGTCGGCTAGTATCACATTTATATTACCTTGAATCTTTTGGAAAAAAGATTGCAAAAGTACCATAATAAGTCTCCCCCCCCCCCCCCCAAAAAAAAAAAATTATGTTCTCAAATGTTGATCTGCAAAATTTACAATTCCAAGTTAGTATGATCAATTGTCAGAAATGCTGGAAAGCGAAGTACAACAACTTCTGTGGGCAATAATTGGGAAAGATGACTAAATGATACCCAGCAATACAGACAGGAAAGGATTGTGCAGACCTATCAAACAGATAGTTCCAAACTGGGAAGAAAAAACAGCATTGGTATGCCCAATGGTCCATTGAAGAAGACTTCAGTTATGTGGTTAGAGAATTAAAACAGGACTTTTTCACAGGCAAACAACTCCCAAGAAGCTGGGAAAAAAGATTCTACTATTTTACATTCTTACCCAGCTGGATGTTGTGAAGAAAGCTCTTGGGCTGAAAAGACTGCTGTTTTGAATCTTGTTAAAAATCCATAGCTAAGCAATCACATATGTAACCCTTGGTGTCTTCAGTAAGGATTATTTAATTCAAAAATAACAACTGTGTTGTTAGAGAAGTATACCCATGCAATACTTTGCATCAGTGCTCAGGAATCTAGATCCATTTCCTGGCTGATTTCCTGATAGGTCATTTGCACATGATTAAATAGTGCTTAGTGTTAGCCTCATACATTCCTGAAAGATGAAGCCAGATAAAGTGTCTGCTGTATAAATGATTTTTTTTCCTACTTGAAAATATCTTACTGCACAAAACCATTCAAGATCAAAAGCTAGGAGACTTTGGAAAGTTGTCTAGTTTGTGGTTTACTTTATAAAAAAAACCAGCAGTATAAATCTCTCCTTGGACATATAGCTCAAAAAGTTCTGGAACTTGTTAATTCTTGTCATCTCCATAATATATATTTTTGAAGTCCATTGAGTCAGTCACCAGTCAGATAGGCAATAGACCGATTTCTGGACAGACTTGAAAATAGGTAGAGTAATAAAATGAGTATGTCATGCAAACTGCTAGTTGTCAACATCCAGAATAACACGCCCCGATGATTTTTAAAGGGTTACCACAACACTTCTCTTGCAGCAATTTTAAGGGTCACGCATCAAAGCATAGACTTATAGTTCCTAGCTCTGGCAGAATTATTTTGTGCTCCATGATGTTTTGCATGTAGCATCAAATTGAATGTGGAATAATGTTTTATTATATTAAGAAAAATGAAATGTACAGGGCTTTGAGAGGTAGCACAGAAATAGAATAAATAGATTAAATAAATAAGTAGATCAGTTATCATCTGCTATGGAAAATAATTCTGCTAACACAGAGCGAAGAACACTGCTATTATTCATAAAATACCATCTGTGGGCCTGATGTTGTGCAAACTGTTGTACGTCATTTCCCAACTATCAGAACTGTGATTGGAACTAAGCAATAGTATTTCAATTATGTAGATATTTGCTATTTCCAATTGGGCAATGTTTAACAAGAATTTCTAAACATGATGGGCTGATTCTCATGAATTTTGCTTTATGCGTTTTTGGAAAAAACAAATGATGCAGCTTTTTAATTTAAATGTAATTTTGCAGGGGAAGTCCTTTACTTCTAACTGTCTGAAACTTTAATGATTATAAGTTTAATTTTCATTTCAAGAGACTAATGATATTTATCTCATAACCAATGTATTCTTGAATGTCATTCGAACTCTGCTGCCTTAAACAAAGGGGGTAGTACATTTAATCTAGAAGGCAGGTTCCGTGTGGGGGGGGAATGAAATTTTGATTGTGGGCTTTACCAATTACATAGATTTGATGTTATTGAAATGGCTAGTTTATATTATTTCGTAAAAGTAAAAAGTTGAGGTTTGAAGTTGATACTCTATTGCACCAAAGGAAGTCGGAAGTCAATGCCTTTTCCCCCCTTTTTTCCTCCCTTACCTCACTTTGTATTTCGATTGTATCGTATATTATAAACTAATAAAACTTAAAAAAAAATAGAAGGCAGGTTGCGATGGCTGTTGTAGTGAAGCTATTGATACAGATATTGGTATCTAATCAAACCAATGGCAAACCAAAATATCTTGTGGTACCAAATTTTCTAATCAATTAAGAATTTTATTTAGTATTCTGTATTACAAGGTAGACTACAACTGTACAATTTTTATAACATTTTATAACATTCGCCATTTATTCCGGTAATATTCTTCATTCTAAATTATGATGTGCCAAGAAGGAAGTACTTTAACCTTCTGACCCTTTTTGATGTCCTTTTCAGCAGTGTTTTTAATTGCACCACAGATTTACCCAGAACATTCTTGTAGTTCTGTTTAAATTTTTAATAAACTTTATGAGCTGCCTTCTTAAAAAAACTGTAGTCATACAAGAAGTTCATGTTTTCATCAAGTACCCAATACAATAACAGCATCTTTCACTTGCCCTAGCCTAGGCAATTTAAATTCATTCAATATATAACCAATTGGGGATTTCCTGATAGGTGGCAAATAAATTTAATAATAAATAAAAATAAATAATTTTTAGCCATTGTCCTCTCATACGATCATATCTAGGAAGGGGAGGGGAGAGCAAATCTGTTTTCTTCCTCCCGATTGATAAAAAATAATTGCTCTACAAATGTTGATGCTCAACATGATTTGGACTCCTGAATAATTAATGTTCTAAATATGCATAACGGGTTCTTTCAAATCACCCCTACCCCGATTGCATGGAACATGAGCAAACAAGTGTCATGAATGTAGGTGTACTAAGTAAGAACTGATGTAAAAGTAAAATCCTTATGTTGCTCCGTAATCAGGTGCCCTGAATAAATTGGTAACAAGCCTGGCTATGATGTTACTCATCTCTCATTCTAAACCATTTAAGAATATTAAATTGTATCTGTCCTAAAACAGATCTCTGGAAAACTCTAAGAGAAACTCACTAAAAAAAAATTTTTTTTTTTGCTATCTCCTTTCATCATTAGTCATTTAAGGATCCAACCATTTCTCTGCTGATTTTGTGTTCTAATGTATTCCAACAAAATATTAAAGGCAGGTTTAATACTCCCAGCAAAATATTCTCTTTTTATTATAAGATTTTTTTGACATGGTTTGTATTCTTTTATATTTTAATTTGGTAGCCTTCTGGTAAAATATTATAGTTTTTTGGTGGAGGGAAGGGATCTCTTAATTTTTTTCAGAGTGACATTGTGAATAAATTCCTTTTTATTATTATTGTTGGATTCTGTATCTCTTATGATCTTCAGATTTCCATTATATTTTTTCTTATCCTTTCAATGAATTCTACAGCTAGACACTTTATTCCTCAGATCAATAACTAGTAAATAATATATTTTGTGACATGGCCTAAATTGTCACAAAAGTTTTTTTTTTAAGTTCCAAGCACACCCATTCATTTTCCTTTTAAGTTATGGGATCAGTGAAATACTTGTTTGAAATTATTTCGCTTAAGATACAACTATAAATTTCTAACAGTTTATTTGAAACTTTGTCAGTCAGTCACATTTGTAAAGAAATTTAAAGTTTTGATTTTGTGAGGAAAGGGGCTTTTCTATGTTTGAATCAATTATTTCATCTGAGCAGAAGAAAAAGAAATTGGTCAAATTTCCCCACATGTAACAAAATATTTTACTATTTTTGGACATGTTTAATGGGAATTCTATTTTAAACTAGTAAATAAAGGTGTATTTAAAGTGAGGAAAGTAAATAATACAAACATTAGTCTTCAGCTGTAAAGTTTGGAAGCAACCAGATCACATTAAAAAACTGCTATTCTGCTTAGCACGCCACATCGGCAGATTGGAAGAAAATCATACTGGAAATTGTATAATAGAAGTTAGCAAAAATATTGTAAATCACCTGGCAGTGCCATTCAGTTTGTATCTGCCAGTCTAAAACCTGAAATATTTAAGACAGCCAGAGGGCAGCAGATTGCCAATTATTTATTATTGTATTTTGATTGCACAGGTGAGATGAATTTTCCATCTCAGGCATCTGAAGTTTTATAAACATTTAAAATTACAAAGAGGCAACCTTTGAATTCTAGGCCTTTGGAGTTTTCCCATTTCTAGCTACTGCTCATTTCTATATTTAATTTGAAAATAACAAAATTCATAAGATGATAATTGATATTAAGTAAATTATCAAGCATGTAAGTTAAGTAAGGGAGGTAAGACTTTGCTATTAGACTTGTTTGCCTGCAAGTATTCAAATCCTGGACCTATGCCTTAACATACCATTATCTTCAGCGCCCCAAGCTTTGGTCCATACTCTTCTCTAAGGATTAAATGAGCATCATTAGTCATTAAATGTGGCAAAGAAAGTAGTCAGAGCTCCTACACACCTAATTAGCAAATGCTTCTTTGCAATCTTTCACTCCACAATGAAACAGCAGATGTCTATTAGGACTTAGATTGTCATAGTTACATTAAGCAGAATATACGTTTAAAAGTCCAACAGAAGTGCCTGCTGTTCTGAGAAGTTACACCCACAGCCTATTAGCCCTTTTCCTATTTCTACCATGCAATGATAAGCTCTACTGATTCATTAATGAGCAGAGGGCACTCTCTATATTCCTATGAACATTTTCTATTATAGCATTTACCACCGGGATTTCTGATTCTGAAAACCATGTTTTGTGTTAGGCCCAGAGCTATATTATGAACTGCAAGGCTTCTTTTAAACTCAGAGGGAGAAAATGACTAGACACTGATTTTCATCAACGTCTTGATTTATGACACTGCTCACAATTCTACATGTTTCCAACAGCTGGATCATCATTAAATTACGCATTCCCATCTGGAAGAAAAGTAGGAAAGCTGCAGGCCCTCTCCCTCCCCTGAACACAAGGAATAGAAAGGGATTTAATTAGGTAACTGGATGATTTGGAAATAAGATCAGACCTTGACCTGGGTGGTCCTCTGCTTCTCCCGCTGCCTTATGTTAAGACCACAAGCTGTACACGTACAGACCTGTTTACATTTGCTCAATTTGCTTAAATTACATTTCCATTCATTATCAAAAAGCCATTTCAACTGAGAGGGAAAAGGTCTTTATAAAAAAAAATATCATATGGTTATGTCTAGAACTAGTCAGGACAAGACCATGGGATCCAGCATTATGAGGTTACATATCTGGCTGTGCACTGATGAATCAAAGAGGAACCTTCCCTTCATTATGTGGAAATGATATTTCAGGGGTCAAAATTCCTATGTACCGCTCAATGCCTCATTTTTCCTTTCTGGAAATGGGGGAGAATACTACTTTTTATCTCAGTAAGTAGCCAGATGCTTCAAAGCTTATAAAATGCTTTTCAATCAGCAAATGCATAGAACAAGGCAGTCAGCAAGTGGAAGCAGATGAAGTATTTTTCCACTCATTATTAAACAATCTGTTAGTTCTGGTAATAGAAATCCTACAGTATACTGCAAATACATTTAAGCATACCACTCATTAGCGTTTCAGGCTATTCTTACATTAAAGTAGCAGAAGCACACATAGGCTCCAGCATGTTTGATGCTATTATATATATATCTGTGCTAAGCTTTATTAACGATTTCAACAATATTTTATTGTTAATATCATTATTGCATCAACTCAGTTTGTTATCAATAATGTGGTATCCTGTCCCTGTGACTAAAAACGGAGAAGCCAAGCCAGAATGGTAGTCATTTGGTGATCTGGATAGGATAAAGAACTATTCTGGGACAAATACTGAGTAAGCATCTTTTCATGCCAAAGCAGTTCAAACTTGGCAAAGTATCATTATAGACAAGCAAAGATTCTCAAAATGGTCTTAAAAGGTTGAGAAGGAACAATGGCAGAACTCCAAAAGTCTGATGGTATCCAGTTGTGTCTGGAGTTGCAGGGCAACCTTCCCTAAAAATAAAAAGGTTGGAAACAAGCAGAGTTGGCAGAGAAATCTGACTCCACCCATGTTTATTTTCTGAGAAGCACTTTTACGTTGTTTTCTCTGAGGAAGGTGCTGTAGCAGCACTAGTAACTATACCTGTACATCAATTCTGTGAAATGTTTAATCACAAATCATTGATTAGGATAAGACTCTTAGGAAAGTTCGCTTTCATAAAGCTATTTCCCAAGGACAAATATTCAAAGCACTTCTTGGAGGAAAGCCCTCTAAATTTATTTTAGCAAATGAACAAATCCTTGTTTCTTTCACAGGGCCAACAATGTTACCAGGAAAGGCCCCCAACTGTCTGTATCAGGATCAGAAGTTAGGGTGACCTATTCTCTGTCTAGAATAAAAGCAATACAAGTCAGAGGGAATGATTTCAGCTCATGGTACATTCACAGCCAAGTTGAACTTTAGCAAATAATAAATGCAGTGTTAAAAAAAAAATAACAGTTGCTGATTGGAGCAGCTGGTGGTTTATTTTATTCTGTACGGCTCTTTGTATTTCCAAAATTCATTGGATTGCATATTTGAGGCGAGAAAGCAGAAGGCTAAGTCACAGGGTTATTTTGGCTACCCGATAAATAAAGGCAGCTATTATATTATCACTATCTGGGGCATAATTTTCTACAATAACACCCTCCATCTCACCATGCTTCTGTGCAATTAGCCACAATTAAAGCCCAACTGCTCTCCCAAATTAAACTTTCCACTGTTAACAAGCTTCCCACACTGTGGTCAATACCATATTTTGCTATTATGCTATCAGCCATATCCAGGAAAAGCTGAACTTTAGTCTGTCCTCGCTTCTTGGTGAGCTGAAGAAGTTGCCCTCAGCACTCTCTTTGCCAACGGCTTCATTTCCTAGCAGCTGCTGTTTTCACTGTCAAAAGGTTAACTAAAACCAAAGAAACTGCAAAAAAGATAGAAAACACCAAGGGATATTATTGAATAGCTAAGGCATTTGATAGTAACCACAGGTTCCACTTCTGCTGATGCACAGAGTTTTCAGTAATTAGTCATTGGATTGAGCTCATTATTTATAGTTTTTTAAAGTCATTGCCGTTAGGCCACAAAGCCAGGAAACAAAGAATGGATGCTTTTAAGAAAGGCCTGGCTTTTTGGTATATTGATAAGATTCCATTTTGTTCCAGTCACAAGTGAGCTTTCCTGGTGTAGGGTTAGGCCAGAATTTGGAAATACTTTCAAGAATATAATCAATAACCATAGAAGAGGCTGAAAAAGGATGTGTGGTGTCAAGGTACATGCCTAAATAGGAAATGGATCTGGTAAGAAAAATCTTGTGTGTTAAAAGCAAACAAACACTACTGTGTGAATTTTGTTCTAAGGAACTGTTTATCAGTGGAAAGGGAGATAGAACATTGAGCAACAAAGATTGGGCAATAAGAAAAAAGTGCAGTAAGAAGCACAAAAGCATAATAGTGTTGAGCTGAAATAGACAGTCCAAAGTCCAAACTTGTCAAATCACAATTTGTCTATTGGACATCTAAGTGCAAAATTTTTCATGAAGTCCATATGGATTTACATATTGTGCTAAACCATAATAGCTTATCTTGTATGAACTCAGCCATTGTGGTTTATAAATCATGATTTATGACTCAGTATCTTAGGCGAACCCAGAAATAAATGAACCAACTTATTAATTCCACCAGCTGACAGGGATTAATTTTTACAGGCACTAACATTGTTCTTTTTATTGGACATTTACATTCAATTTTCTATGATAAGATCCAACGTAACTGTTAAATAAAAGGATAAGTCAAAAAACTGGAAAAAAAGAACTAGAAGTAAACTATGACAAAATGACACAGGACTCATTCTCAATAATACAGATAACAAGAAGGAAAAAAAAACAACCTTTCAGAATAAAACAGCTTTAAGAGCCTGTTTAAAAGGAAGCAAAAAGAAATTCGCTTGGGAAGATATTCTATACTGAAAAGCCCTTTTTTATAGCAATACTGTAAAACCGATGCTGGAAAATAATCATTGGGAATGTTTGTTTCCCTGCATTTACTGTTGCTATACTGCTTCTTTTACTTTTTTCAACATAATAAAGAAAGCAAGCTAAAAAAAACCAACAGAAGATCTGCACAGCTATGATGCGGAGGAAGCATAGGTCACTTATTTTTTTTGACAACAAACAATTAACCTCTGGCATCTTGCTATAAAAAAGGAAACGTGGGGAATTATGCAGAAAACTCAGTATTCTAGCCGCATTACACGTGGCCTATTGTAGCTATCGTTCAACACTTCAGACAGAAGGCAATTAGATAGAAGGCATTTTGGACTTGTTGCAACGCTCAGGTTGGCATAAGAGTAGCTGAAGAGCTGGTGTTTTCATCTTTAAGAAGCCATTATCTTCTAAACCAACTTAAATATACACCTGTGTATTATATGTTATTTTAAAGCAGAGGGGGATATTGTTTAGGGGGGGAAAAGTCAAGGGAAGACATAGTAGTTGAGTTCCCAGGAGAACCTTTTAATTCTGTGAATTAATTTTAATTTTACATAGTAATTACTAAAAGTGCAACACAAGCTTCTGCATGCTTTCTCAAGAGAAATTCCTACTGTTTTCAACAAGATGACCTTCTTTGTAAGTTTAAGTGTGATTAGCCAAAGGAAATTCTACTGAATTCAATGAGAAGTGGATAGAAGATTGCAGCTTCATGTCCTAAATATACTGAACAGCTAGTAAGTTCTATTCTTATGTTTTTTACTTTTAATAAAATATATATTGATTATCACCTTTTGTATATGGCCATCCATCTATCCATCATTTAGAGTTTGTGATGATGAACCAGAAAAGGATAGACGCTTCTGAATGATTGAAACTTGTTACTGCAGGTTGTTTTAACGAATGAATTGTTGATTTATAAGCTCATAACAATATTGTAAAGAACAAAATGCTTACAGAAAAATAATTCTGTATGTTTTAAAAACAGCAGCCCTATGTTTTATAACAATGTAAGGTCAGACCGAATAAGAGCTCAAGATTCCCACCCAGCCACAAAAAAAAAAAAAACCCACCCCCAAACCTACTATATAGTATATACTACGCACACACATATACTACATATAGTATATGTGTTTTTTTCTTAACATCAAGGACATATACATTTTATTCTAATCCACCATACTACTTTGGAAGTAATAAAGTCAGCTGTTAGATGACAATATTTGATAATATTTCTAAACAGAAAAAGCAAGCATCTCTTGCTTTGGTGTTTGTGCATATTACTACTTGCTATATAGGGAGAGAAATTCAATTTATATATATATATGTGTGTGTGTGTGTGTGTGTGTATGTGTATATGTATATACATATATATATGTTTTCGTAGATATATATGTTTTATATTATCTATCTATCTATCTATCTATCTATCTATCTCTCTCTCTCTATCTATCTATCTATCTATCTATCTATCTATCTATCTATCTATCTATCTATCTATCTATCTATCTATCTATCTATCTATCTATCTATCTATCTATCTATCTATCTATCTATCTATCTATCTATCTATCTATCTATCTATCTATCTATCTATCTATCTATCTATCTATCTATCTATCTAATCTTATTGTGGCTTGGAATGTGAAGTTGAGATTTTTTTTACAGCCCCATGCAACTAAAGTGACTGACAGGGATAGATTTTCTACTAAGGCTGCTTGTTCTGAATGAAAACAACGATTCTCAGTCTAACTGTATTTATTAAAAAGTCTGTGTACTTTACTCCTCTGAAGCCTCTATAGCAGGGGTAGGCAGCCTCGGCTCTTTTATGACTCATGGACTTCAACTCCCAGAATTCCTGAGTCAGCTATGCTGACTCAGGAATTCTGGGAGTTGAAGTCCATGAGTCATAAAAGAGCCGAGGTTGTCTACCCCTGCTCTATAGGATTGCCTCCAGAAGGTTTCTGTTTCTCAACCGTCACATAAGCTAAATTTTAAATGGATTGTCAATTATTTAGTCCCTTGATAATGGGAGGGAAGCCTGTTAGTTTATGTTGTATTATTATGTATTTTGAGAAAACCACTTTATCTGAGATCCTTTCTGTCCATCTTAAGAGAGTTGTGATTTTGGAGTAGCATTTAAATTCTGTAAATAAGTAAACAAATCAATGAAAAAACTAAAAGTGGGCTAACTAGTAGACTGTACAATAGAACTATTACTGGGCAAACGTGAAACAAAAACTATGTGTTATTTCTGGCATGAAACAAATACACTGTCATTCAGAAATTAAACTGAACTATTCCAGGTAAGTTAAGATTCAGCCAAATAAAACATGAGTTATCTTTATGTCCCATATTTTAGATGAAACAAAAGCGAGGAGGATCTTATGGGGCTATTTGCCTTGACCCCATTTCTCCTCCTTTTTTTGAATGGCCTGCTTAAATTCATGTGTGCTCCTCTCATCAGTCTTCCCCATGCTGTTCCTATTTCCCCTTAGCAGCTGCACATAGTTGATGGTCTTGCCTTTTTCCTATTTTCTCCACTTTGGAACATTTCTGCTCAGGATGTTTATTTTTATTTGTTCCAGTTTGTAAGATCACCAAACTGACAATAGTCCTTGATCAAACATGTGCTTTGATCCAGAGCTATGTCACCTGAAAACTAGATGTTCTATGTATGGAATGATTCATGCATGCAATGTTTTGCACATCCTTCACTACTATCTCCAATGATCTGGATGCAATGGTTCTCATAAATCTAACCATGTAATTTTCCTAGGTAGCAACATGACTGTGGCTTGCTGCTGCCTTCTGGCACTTTTCTAAATTCTCAGTCTAGCCTACAGTCATTGCATTTCCTATTACCAACTAGGTCCACCCTTGATTAGCATTCTGGGATTAGCCAAGGTCATTTAGGTGCTGCCATCTTCTGTCATGTACACACATTTGCACATTCATGCATACAATCAAATGTCAACCATTTAATGGATTCCATTAAAACCTATGCTTTGTTGATCTGCTTTTCATAGCAACCTCAATATTATATGGTTACAGAGACATCATTGCAGTTGACAATAGCAGCACCTGCTAAAGGCCACAACCCTGGAATAACCTAGTCTTGCTACTCTCCCTTTATTGCTACCAATACAGTGAGTCTTTCTGAGCTAACCAGTAATATCTGAAACATAATTTTGCTGCTTCTCCCAAGTGCAGAGAGAGTACAATAGGAAAGTATTTACATAATCACAAAGTGGAGAGATAGTGGTAACTGCATAACTGAAGGACACTTTGTCCAAAGACTTCAACTAATATTGAAAGTATATTTAAAATTCAGATGCTAAAACAAAGAAAATGGGTGGATTAGTGCCCTTATGATCCATTTGTGAGTTTTTCCCAAGAAAGCTGGCTGCCCATTGTTAGAAGTAATCTTCTCTACCAGATGGACACTTGGCTTTGATCAGATAATCTTTTCTTAATACAGATATAGGCTAAAATAATCTCAGACTACGGTTAACAAGACAAGTTGAGGTTTACAGTAGTTTCTTTTAGCTTTAAAACTATTCTGAGGTACATTTGATAATTTAATAACATTTAATACATTTAATAACAAACATTTAATAACAAACATTTAATAATTTGGTGTGATATCTATGAAATTAATTAGCTTTACTTGTAAACAAAAGTGGGCACTAAGCAGTCAATGTTGAATATTATCAATAGAAGTAGCATTTACATTTTTCTTGACCGTCTGCCACTAAAGCAAGGTATTCATGTACTTCTGTTGGATGATTAACCTGCAAAATTGTTTCATTACACCTCTCCATTGTTATCTAATCAGTAAAAATCTAGCTATGAAAACTCCTAGCTTAACCAGAGAGAATTCTCATGGATTAAAAGGTGTGAAAGAATATCACTTTACTGAAAAGAAAAGAGAAAAAAAGGAAAAGAAAACTGCCTGTTAAAACAGCAATGATAAAAAGGTGTATTTCTTAACCAAACAATAGGAACATTCATTCGCAGACTCAAACAGAAGCACTTCACATTAACCTGAGATCAGTCTGAGATCAGACTCTGGATCTGATTTTCAATGCTGGGACAATCCTGGTATGTGTGAAAAAGAAAATGTTTCTTAGCATATTAAAATACTTAACCCTCATTCCTGGGGCCAGCAGGTCACATCCAAGATTTTAAAATATGGTTTCCAGAGAATAATTTCTAGGGATTTTGATTCTCCACTCAGTTTAGCAAGTATCATGAAACATCTCTGCACGTCTTTGAGTAAGAAGATGATAAACAATCATATAAATAACGTCACAATCAAATCTGTAAGTTAGTTTCCATGCTGACCATGAGGAGTGAAAAACGTGCAGAAACACAGGGAAACTACCATCTTGGCAGGATAATAATAAAAATAACCAATCAGCTATAATGATAGAGGAGAGGCAAGGTTAAAGGCAGTCTCCTCCAAACCAATGTACGAGGCAATTGCCCTAAAGAAAGAACCTGCACACAAAACTTACTCAGTTTTGGTTTATGTCAGCATGGAACTCATGAGTTGCTATTTCAAACTTGGAAGTTGACAATTTCAGACAGAAAATGCTCAGAAAATTCTATATACAGAGCTGCATAGGTTCCCTGTCCTTAGGACTCTGCTGTTAAAGTCTGCTGTTGGGCATTTGGAGTTAAGGCTGTTTTCCGGAGAAAAATGTATTTTACCTACTTGGGCACAAGCTGATGTACAATTAAAGAATGTAAACACAGATTTGTTTACTTCTGTTCAAATCTGCTTTTCCCTGAATTAAACCAGTTATTCTTGTTTAGGTACATAATAGCACTGTGCTTAGCCTCTAACAAAAAGTTACAATTGCTGGAGGAAAACAATTAATGACGACATCAGACACCTAAAATGTATAGCTGGTACATGGAGTGCTATCAGCAACATCACCAGAAATGTTCTGCGTTTACATCAGGGGGAAAAAACCCAGTACAAGATGTCCCAGCATAGTGAATGTGGGTGAGATAAACCGGCTATCAGGAACTTAACTATTGTCCTTCTTTGGGTCTGTTACTAATAATTATAACATTCCACCCTTCAGTCACCACTTGGGATTATAAACAGGAAAAGAATTTGGAGGACAGAGAACCCTAAGTTCTCCGGTATAAGAATGCTCAAGTTAATGGCCGTATAAATTACAAGAAAACTAATTTGGTATGGCACACTGTTTCTGATATTTAACTATGCCCTGTGGAAGTTGAGTACCAGATACTTCTTAAGCTCTACAAAGTCATAGGTTCTGCAAGCACATACATCTCAGGCATGTGAGGACACAACCAGTTATTCAGTTTGGGGGAGACAGAAAACTACTGGGCGTCTCCCTTCTTTTTCCAGACAGGAGAGTGGGTAGCTGAAGTGAAGGTGCTGAGGGATTATGTCGCCATCTTGCACAAGTAATAAGAACATTACTGTTGCAATACAGAAGAGACAGAAAGATGAAGGAAGCCTAAAATAACATCATCGGTACATGCTGCTCTCTGCCCTATCAAAAGAACACCAGCCTATAAACCTTGGGTGAACTCACATTCATTGTATAATAGGCTAGATGGCCACAGTTTGATGATATTTTTTATTTATTTATTTTTTAAAAAATTGTAATGCCACCCATTTAAAACACAACTCAGGGTGGCTTAGAACAGTGAAACTCAGAACAATAAAAGCCATAAACCCAAATCCCAGCACCTCAAACATTTCCCCCACAATATCCCGCCCCCAACCAACTCCAGATGTACTCATTCTATCTCAGAACCTGGGTAAAAAGCCAGGTCCTGATGGCCTTCCAAAAGGCTAAAAAATGGGGGGGCTTTCCCAATCACCAGGGGGAGGATCTTAGGTAGAGAAAGCCACAGAAAAGCAGCCATGCAATATCACCCAAAGATTTCATTCATTATTGAGGGTTTTTAGTGCTTAAATGAATAGTCAAAAAATGAGACTTAAAATATAATGCATACCGTGGTATCCACAGCAGAGATCTTCCTGACAGGAATATGATTTGGGGTTGGTTCCTCTTTGGAGACTATCACACAACCCTCTGGTCCCAAAGTTACGACGACAGTCCTACAGCCTCTCTCTAACAATTTAATTCCGACTTGTCCAGCATCTCCAGCATTACCAACTGCAATTCCTGTTAGAATTTCTGCCTTGAAGGAAATATTAAAGCCAAATGTTTAAGCAAGCAAGCAAATTGTAGCTGAATAGCAACCGCATCTACAAAAACCATATTAAATGATAATGATAAAGCTGTTCAACAATCAGTTTTACAAAGTAAATATGTAAATATTTTTAATATCAAATAGAGAGGGAGCAGGCATGCCTAATTGCAATGGAAAAATAAAAATATCAGAATTTTGTTTCCTTTGGATTAAGGACTACTGGACTTCCTAGCTGGTGGATTTAGAAATGAACATGGATTGCATAATTGGTTCCATAGGGCAAATTCCCAAATTCCTTGGGCCCTCCTCGGGGTACTGATGAATAAAGCATTATTACTTTCATGACACTGACTGACTCAGGTTCATGGTAATAATTTAAGTTTCATAATGCTAATATGAACATGTACATATGGCAAAGTTTTGACACAGTGAAGCTTTCAATTTAGTGAATGAAAGCACATTTGTCGCTAACAGGCTATATTTTTAGATGTAGATAATACAATGGCATTATTATGAAGCTGTTAAACATCTATAATTGGGATTTTCAGAGTTCTATTACAAGGCGATCAATTAAGAGGGGTAAGAGTTTTACTCCTGCTTTGCCCAATGGGCTGCTTTGAAGAGCAACTTCTGGGAAAACCAACCTTGGGGTTCTTTCTTGTCTCATGTGTCCCAAGTGGAGGTAAATTTTTCCCTATCCTTCCTGCCAATTTTCCTGGAGGCAGTTCTCCAAAGCAGTACTCTAAAAAACTATGGGGAAAAAAATGTTGCTTCTGACTTAAAGGGTGAGGCTTGGGAATGGTTAACGAATACAAATTAGTTAATACAAATTAAGAGTGCTATTACTCCGATTCCAAGGGAAAGTGTATGGGGGAATAGCATGACTAATTACCCGTTTGATTCTATGCAGACAGTCCTCACTTAATGACTATTCATTCAGTTCAAAATTACAATGGTGCTAAAAAAGGAGACTCGCAACTGGTCCTCAAAATTCCATTTATTATAACACCCTTGTTGTCATGCGAACATTGGAGGCTGGCTCACACAATGGTTGCAGCATCCCATAGTCATGGGATTACCATCTGCAATCTTACCTTCCGGCTTCCCTTAAGTAAAACCAATGGGGAAGCCAGCAGAGAATGTTGCAAGTTGTTTTAGTAAGTTGCTTGCACTCTCTCCCACCTGGCAGCAGCCAACTCCGACTTAGCCATGCTCACACTACACCCCGCAGGCTGTTTGTGCACCCTCCTTTGCCCAGCAGCTGCAACTCTCAGTCCCGACATACTTCATGTTTTACCTGTCTACCAGGCTGCTTTACTTGGCTACTGGGACTTGCTTAATGACCCAGAATCCTTGCTTAAAGAAGGCAATGGGGAGTGTTGGGATTGCCATCACTAAGCAATGCAGTTACACGATATTGTCCTTTATGACTGCATAGCTTAGCGATGGAAAATCCGGTCCCAGTTACCATTTAACTACCTGTACCTGAAAATGGATGAGAATGTATTTTTAAAAGAGAGGTTTTGAGAGTGTTAGAGGTAGCAAGAAATGTTTCTATACCGAATTATCTGACCAAAGGGAAGTTGTTTTGAAGGAAGTCTAAACAATTCTTTGGGAATTTGATCTGCTGAGCCATTTGTGCTTTCAATGTCTGTTTTTAAATACACTGCAGGTAATCCTTGACTTATAATAGTTCATTTAGTGACCGAAGTTACAAAGGCACTGAAAAAGTGACTTATGACCCGTTTTGCACACTTACGACCGTTGCAGCATCTCCATGATCATGTGATCAAAATCCAGATGCTTGGCAATTGACTCATATTTATGATGGTTGCAGTATCCTGGGGACATGTGATCACCTTTTGCAACCTTTTGTCAAGCAAAGTCAATAGAGAAGACAGATTCACTTACCAACCATGTTACTAACAAGTGCAGTGATTCACTTAACAATTGTAGCAAGAAAGGTTGTAAAATGGGGCAAAACTCCCTTAAAAACTGTCTCACTTAGCAACAGACCTTTGGGGTCAGTGACTACGTATATTCCCTCATCTAAAAGAAACAAAATTCTGTAGCACTGATCCTGGCAGTTCTCAAGATTAAAACAAACAAACAAGCAGAACACATACAATAATATCACAATAAACACAATGAAGAAAGGTAAGATATATAGCAGATACTATATCTATGCATGGTTCAAAAATGATAAGGAGTCAGTGCCTTGGAACTCATGCAAATGCAACACCTCTCTTAATTAAAGTAAGCTAAATTAAACTAATTCTGCAGGATCCTGAAAAGACTGACAAGTGAATCAATTAATTAAAGCAGCTGCATCTCTTCCCCCTCCCCCCCTGTCTCCTGTAGAAACCTGAAAAGAAAATATTTGGCTGCTTTAACAAGTAAGAGACAGAACTTGTATTGCACAAAGTTCTGAACCATCTTCTAAAACATTCATAAAATATGCACTGCCCTATGTTGATATTTCTTGAAGCACAGAGAGTACCCAAAGTTCTTGATCAATGTTTGTTAGTCTCTCCTTACATGTTGTCACATAGATCTGTGGTTGTGGAGTTATCAAAATATCACTTGTTTTAGGAATTTCTGCTGTATCTGCATTCTGCAGAGAAATGCCTCCAGCTACATGCAGCAACTGAAAGAACAGGGGTAAGTCAGGACACCATGGAACAATTTGAGAGACACTTTCCTGTAAGGGTAGCAGATACCAGACGGCTGATGCATGCCAAAAGTTAAAAAAATGTATTTCTAGGTCTCAATTGTGAAATTCAATATAAAACTTCTGGTTGTGTTGGAAAGTTCCTCCCTCTAATTTTTAATTAACAAAAATGTACAATTGGAGGAAACAACTAATGGCTGCTTTTAAAAAGAGAAATAAAACACAATAGCAGGAGGCTGATTTTTTAAAAATAGTTTTCAGGAGAATTTTTTTAAAATAGTTTTCAGCACTAGGCACCCCTACCCCCCCCCCAAAAAAAAATTCTCCATTCCCTTTTCTTAATTCCCCATAAAAAGTTTAAAGGTAAATGAACAAATGTTTAAAGAAATAAGCTAATCTATGTAAGATTCTACCGTAAATAACTTTTTTGGTAATGCAATGGTGTCATTGCAAACCAAGCACTTAAACTGAAAATCCAGTCATTGGCTCAAACCTGGAACAAGCTACATTGAAATGAATTCTTTGTTTACCTATACTTCCATGAAATATTTGATTGTTAAATCTTCAAAATAATGATTAAACATGTATCTTCTTTAAAAAGGACATTGCAGTTACAAGTACAGATTAGGCGAGACCTGGCTCAAAAAAAATAACTGTGAGAGGGACCTTGGAGGGCTAGTGGACAATCACTTAAATATGAGCCAGCAGTGTGCGGCAGCAGCCAAAAAGGCTAATGCAATCCTTGGTTGTATAAACAGAGATATAGACTCCAAATCACGTGAAATATTAGTACCACTTTATAAAATGTTAACAAGACCACACTTGGAATACAGCATCCAGTTTTGGTCACCACATTACAAAAAAGATGTTGAGACTTTGAAAAAAATGCAGAGAAGAGCAACTAAGAGGATTAAAGGTCTGGAGACAAAAACATACGAAGAACAGTTGCAGGAATTGGGTATGGCCAGTCTAGAGAAAAGAAGGACTAGGGGTGACATGATAGCAGTATTCCAGTATTTGAGGGACTGCCACAAAGAAGAGGGAGTCAATTTATTTTCCAAAGGACCAGAAGGCAAGACAAGAAACAATGGATGGAAACTAATCAAGGAGAGAAGCAACCTGGAATTAAGGAGAAACTTCCTAACAGTGAGAACAATAAACCAGTGGAACAGCTTGCCATCAGAAGTTGTGGGTGCTTCATCACTGGAGGCTTTTAAGAAGAGACTGGACAGCCACTTGTCTCAAATTGTATAGGGCTTCATGTTTAAGCAGGGGGTTGGACTAGAAGTTCTCCAAGGTCCCTTCCAACTCTATTCTGATTGAGTTACAGTTGAAGATGTAGTATGAAGATAATGAAGATAATGCATAAACTAGACCTTCATGTCAACTAATGGAATTGTTCTACCCTAGGCAAAAGTCTCAAGGCCTGAGAGCCTGTTTAGAAAGTGTGCTCTCTCCTGCTCCTCAGCATAATTCCACAACATTGTGGATTACATTAAATTATTCTTTACATCTGAACCAAATATCTATGGCTTATTCAGTATTTAGAAGCTGTGTTGGTTTCTTGTATATTCTGGATCATGAGCCATGATTAAATAGTTTCAGACTCCTGGTTTAACAGGAATGCCCAAAATTGTTTTATATAATATTACAGTTGTTTTATATAATATTACAATTTCTTCAAACAGCTCAACTAGATGACTTTTAACCAGTCAATCTCAGTTTAGTCTAGCTAACCTCACAGGAGGAAAAAAGGGAAGGAGAGCAATGAATGCTATCCTGAGCTCCTGAATGAAAGGCAAATATAAATCTAACAAATATTTGTTCTCTCACATTTCTGCATTAGTGTGCATATTCTCATTCAAAACTTACTCACAAAAATATGCATACTTATTAAAGCACATTTTATGGACTTCTAATTTTTGCAACAATTTTCTCTTAACATTTACTTTTTGCCAATTGTTTTCCTAATGTATGTATTTCTGGAGACAGTTTTGCCTAATATATGGCTTTTGCATATTCTGGATAAGTGTGACACGACACTTGGAAGAGTACATGTCCTCAAGAATAACCAAGTCTTGTAAATATTAAAATATGATTCAAATGAATTTGCCCTTCTTTAAGAAGTAGTATCTACATTCACATTTTATACGACTAAGAGAAATATATTTTATTGTCTGTTAAACACAGACATGCATTCACCCTCCATGTTGCTTTGTGATTTTGAGACTGAATGCCTTTGAAATACACACACTTGTGTTTTTTTCCCAATGTACTACTGTGAATAGTACAGAAACTGATGATATAACAATTTTCCTTGCAGTTTAAAATTATTTAGCAGCACACAGCCTGAAGTTTGGCTTTCACACAGGCCCTAAATTTGATTTACTTATTTTGCATTTCTTTCATTAAAAGTATTAAGGAGAAAGAGAACCAGTACATTCCTGGGCAAACCTCAGGGATTAAGTTATGCTACATCTGGTGCACAGTGAATTAACAAGCTAGTTTCAACAAGCTTGATCATTTCTGGGAAAAAGAGAAGGAGAAAAAACAACAACCAAACAAATGACAAGCTAAGCAAAAAATCAGGACCTGATAAACATGCAATATATATTTGCATGAACTGTGTATGGAGAATTAAAACTGCACAAATAAAAGTTATTGTTAAAGCAATACATTAAACGTATCTAAAAGCCACAGCTTGTGAAATATCCCTTGTGGGTAGATAGGCCATTGATATCCAACCTCTAGTGTTCCTTCCTTAATCCTAGCACACAAATGTGTAAAGAACAAAATGTGTTAGAATATAGAGTATCTGTGGTTGTCAATGCACTGACAATACTAAGCAGACCAACACTATGAAGCATGTATTTTATCTAATATTGATGTGATACTCCTCACATGAAAGAATTTTCAAGATTTGATGCTTTCAAGGATTCAAAATGTCACAAACTGATTATATGGGGTGGGTGTTGATAAGATAAATAATAGTCATGTTGTTAGATAGGGAATTCTCTTATCAGCCAATCAAAAATGGACATTTTCTTGTACGTTGCACGAATTTAATAAGACACCTGTCAGAAACTTTACACTTTGCACTGATAATGGGGCATACATTTCTAGTTCCTTTTAAACTAGAAAACTAGTTTTGACACACTCTGAATGATATTTTCACAAATATTTTAAAAGGATGATTGGCAAGGCAGTTCTTTCCCCCACCCCACCCCTATTCTATATAAATAAAGGATATTTTATTTCAATATAAATAAATTTTGTCTTCAGAACATTTTAGGTATGTGAGGCCTGGCTGTGTGGCAAACTATTCCTCTTTCAACAGAAACAGTAATATGTGGAAGACTCTTATGGTAAATTCCTAGTTCTGCTTGAAATTACCACTGAATCTCTTTGAACAACAAAGCCGTGTAAATAAGGTTTTAAAAAGTTCAAAAGTTTTCAAATTGGGTTTGTGTGAAGACTAGATATAAAAGCTCAGAAAGTTCTGTTTATTTTCATTTAAAAATGTAATTTGTTGTTGTATAGTCAGCAGAGCATACCCAAAGCACTTCTCCATTCACAGAAGCTATAGGAGCTAAGGAGCTAGACTTGGATATGAATTTCTTGTCTGGACCTGAGAACACAGTATGGAGGCAAGACAACACAAACTAGATTTCTAACACATAGCTGGTCACTAAAGATAGCCTTTACTTAACAACCATTCATTCAGCAACTGTTTAAGTTATGATGGCACTAAATGAAAGTACTTATGAACACATGAACAAAATTCAGGCCTGCCCACATTTAAATTACCCTCCCTGCCCCCATCCTTCCCCTCCCCATCTGACTTTTGTCTTCACTTGCCTCCCCTCCACTTGCCTTCCCCCTGGCCACTTATGGGGGAAGCATTGTGGATATTTCGGCAGGCAGACAGGTGATGGGTGAGTGCTAGCCGTGCATCCCTTTTGGCTGAGTCCTTCTTTTGCATGTCAGCCAGGTCTCCTTTCAGAAAAGAAGGACCTGCCTAGTGCACGAAAACTCCCAGCAGCACAGACACAAAAGAAGGATCCAGTTAGTTCAGAAAAAGAGGTCCTGGTCAGTGCACAAAAAAAGGACCAAGCTGGCATGTGAAAGAAGGTTGGTGCGAAGGAAGACCCATCCCTGGCTGCACAGGTGCAAAAGAAGTGGCACGAAGTGATTCGCATTTAACGTACGTATGAGATTTGCTCAATGACAATAACCGGCATTGCCAGAACTGCTGTTGCTATGCACAGTGGTCAGGTGATGTTTCATTTAACAGCTGCACTGCTTAGTGACAGAATAGCTAGTCCCATTCAGAGTTGTTAAGTGAGGACTACTTGTATAAATGTTACTTTCAATGATAGAAAATACAAAATATACAAAATATAAAGGAGGTTTAGAGTGATAGCACAACATTAATTTGTTCCTGCTCTGAAAAGGCATTCTGGGCAATCTGCAGTTGACGGAGATCTTTTAGGAATGTCTGTTTTGGGTTTGCTGCTAGCCATGCAATGAAAATAAAATCAAAATGTTCACAATCTGAATCCATTACTTGTACTATAATACTCTCCCATGTTTTATTCCTTCAGAGTCACTCTAATGATATTTACCTCGCTTTCATTGCAGCAGATGATGTCAGAATAAGTGTAAAATTGTGAGTCTAGGTCAGCAATTGCTGGAGCAGGATTAAATAAAGTCTTCACTGCAAGAGAATGGAAAATTCTGTAAAAGTCGTATCATATTATGCTTAAATATAAACGCTCACAATTCAACAAACACTATTTGTTATAAAGCCTAAGGCGTTTTCAGCTCTATATTTCCCTTAGATACACAAATTACTTGCTGACATAAACAATCTAAGCAAAATACCCTATTTTCTGCTGTTGTAAAGTACTGGTAATGTAATGATATTGAATTAGTTAAGGATTTCATAAGAATAGTTTAAGTATTATAATCATGCCTCTGCCATGAAAGAAAAAGAAAAAAAAAGAGAAAATGAAGGCTTAGCTGAATTTGAAAAAAATAAAACCTACTATTTATTAGCGTTTCTTGAAGACTGTATTTCTAAGAATTGTAAGGTAGATTCTTGTTGCTGTTGATTTAAATACAGATATGCATACACTGGGTTAACGGAATTTCAACAAAGAACAAAACACAAAATTATTCCCAGATGTATTACGATTGTGTTTTGCATTTTTCTGCTGGTAATTCTGGAACTTCATTCTCATCACAGTTAAAAGGCCTCAGATTGGAGGAAAGCTGATATGAACCACAGACAGACAGACAGACAGACATTCCTAGATTAGAAAAACCCAGAGGACAATTTTTATTCCAGTTACCTCACTTTTAAGTTCAGGGAATCTGCAAAGTTGTAAAAAGGGGAGGAAACCTCTTTTCCAATAATGGACTACTGAGCCAGGGAATAAGTCAGTGGGGGGTTTACAACTATGGTAGGCGAAACCAGAATCCAAAATCCAAATTGCCGCAGGATAGGATAGGACGCATACACACAGTCATCATATCCCCCATCTTTCAGTATCGTTCCAATGATGTATGTTAAAAAGGGTTGCCTCAGAATTTGGGTGGGGAAAAGCCTTTCCCTTGTTTAGAATTAAAAGAATACCATCAGATATTGTAGTGCTTCCTTTCCCTTCCCTTCCCTTCAAACAAATGGACCTAGTATTCTCATGATTGCAAGGAATATTACATTTGAAAAGCTTTGAAACCAAACAGGGCCTAAGCAGTTATTCAAACAGTCTACAATTATTGACCTACAAATGTTTCCAATGTGTTTTGTAATTAGCTTGGTTCTACGTCCGCTGGTGTTGGAGCAATGTGTTTTTTTAGAATCCGTTAAGAAGCCCAGAACCTTTTCATGGTGCAACTTCAACTCATTTTGGTAATTGCACTATTGTTCTGGTTCACTTTAACTTATTACAATGTTAAAAAAAAAAAAATTAAAGTGACCGCAGAATGGTGCTTTGTTCAAAATGCTACCGTGAGATTGATATATCGAGAGTTAATACAATGCCATGGCATCACGACAATCAAAACAAAAGGCAAGAAGCGACAGAAAAGCGGCCACAGAGATCTTTAATGACTATTAGTGGTACAATGATACAGATAGTCCTCGACGTACGACCACAGTTCAGCCCAAAATTGCTAAGGGAGTCATTTGTTAAGTGAGTTTTGCCCAGTTTTACGACCTTTCTTGCCAGAGCTGTTAAGTGAATCACTGCAGGTGTTAAGTTAGTAACATGGTTGTTAAGTGAACCTGGCTTCCCGATTGATTTTGCTTGTAAGGAGGTTAGAAAAGGTGATCACGTGACCCTGGGACACTGCAACCATCATTAACTATGAGTCAGATGAATTTTGATTACATGACCATGTGCAGGCTGCAACAGTCATAAGTGTGAAAGTCGCTTTTTTCACTGGCGTTGTAACTTTGAACAGTCACTAAATGAACATTTCTAAGTCGAGGACTACCTGTATTTCAGCAAGTATGACTGTCAATCTGTACTTTAAAAAAACAACCCAAGTGTATGGGAACAAGACGGCTTATAGCCACAAGCTTCTGTTTCCCCACTTCCCTTTTTCTTCTGAGCCTTGCATCTGGGTGTGCATCTGTTAAGCACACATAGTCTAGTGGGCTTCCGAACATAAACTACTACATTAAACATAAGAATCTGCAGACTAAAGGAAAGGAAGCGCCAGTAACACTCTCCAGCTGTGAGGATTTTAAAGATTGTTTCTGTATTAGCAAAGGGTTTACCGAGATTTCATTATACAAGGCCATTCAACATGTTTCACAGAGATGGACAGAGGTTTCCTGGTATATGGGACAGGCTTCTCCACGGCTTCTATTGAAGAGGTAATCTCCTGCATTAAATGCAAATATATTCTATGTTCAGGCAATGGAATTTGAAGTTATTGTTCTTTACCCATATTCCTGAAGAATGGGAGAATTAAGTGTCTTTCCTTCTACCAGTCAATCACCCAGCACAAAGAAGTTTCTAGCATTGGAAAGATTAACATTCAGATTATGGTGTTAACTTTTAATGAAATGAGCCACTTTGTGGGTACCCAAGTTCTAGGTATACTTGTTTGATGTTCTGCACCACTGAAATTAATAAGCCAGTGAAATAAATGTTCTAGAGATTATGTTTATATATATATATAAAAACCTCAATTTTTGACAAAGATTTATAAATTGGGACGATTATCTCAAGAGTATGGTAATGGAGGAAATAAAGTTTATTTCTGTCTAACTGGATTTCTGAAAAAGTTTCTCTTAAATTCAGAAATGTTTTCCTTTCAAATAAAGATGGTGCTTGGTATCATCTGATAGCAGGCAAAGGAGAAGTGGTGTGCCCAAGGCATCTTGCATTCCCAGAGATACAGAATGAGGGTCTATAAACCCGGATCCATTTGACCGAACGATCTCAAGTCATCTGCTGCTGCTAAGGAAGTTATCGGCTACTCTGGCTTGACCAAAAATTACACTCAATAGGTAAAAAGAAAAAGAAACGAGAGCAAGGTTCACGCATGGTATCAGGTTCATGCCAATTCAAGTGAAATTCCAACTGTTTTTCACAGGCCCCATTGTTTTATTAAATTACAGTATATCGCTAGTGCCTGGATTTAGCTCACTTTTCTTGGCACCACCATGCTTTAAATGACTTTGAAACACAGCTACATTAAAAGAATATGAATGAAAGCACTCATGGAATGAAGCAAATAATTAATTTGTATTATTAGATTACCTCCATTGGTATGAGCCATTTTTAATGCTTCTAAAGAAATTGCTGGGGTTATTTCAAGTTGGCAGACCATCACTTTGGCTTCAGCGATGACATGAGCAGCCCTTTTTAAATCACTGGAATTCAGAAGTAAATTCGCTCCCGCAACGATTACAATAAAGTTTTCTCCTAAAAACAAAGGTGAAATTTTAGAATGACTAAAGCTGAACATAAAATGTATTTTCTTGACACCATGGCATATATGGTTCTTAATGGCTTTTTAGTACTATAAAGTTAATAGCATGTTGGTTTTCAAGGGGTGTCTATAAGAAATCCTCGCTTGCACAGAAATGGTGAGAACTAAGGTTTCATTGCACTTTTTGTTGCCTCTCAAAATTGAAGTGGTTTAGATTTATATGCAAGAAATACCATGTTTGCTGAGAATTTGACCGATTGATGCAATAAGGAATATAGATCTGAAAATCAGTACCAAAGGACAAGGCAGTTGCGTCTGACAGAGAAAATACTGAATGTTTGCAAGTTATCCTTTAAAGAGAGAGAGAGAGAGAGAGAGAGAGAGAGAGAGAGAGAGAGAGAGAGAGAGAGAGAGAGAGAGAGAGAGAGAGAGAGAGATGGTATGCCGTAAGTTGCACCACTACCGTAAGTGACTGTTTGTATTTTTATTTTTTTATGAAGTCATATAAGGTCTGTGTCATGTTGGAGGACAAAGCACAGACACAGGTAGTCCTTGGGAAAACTTTGCATGTGTGTATAGGTTGCTCTAAAGAAATGTTATCCCCTATTGATTAATAAGAGTCCAAAAAACAATCCACTTTTTTGGGGGGGGGGAATGGTTGCATTCCTGTCAGGCACAAACAACCAGACCCCACATGCACAGAGTTCAAACTAATGTTCTGCCTACAACACAGGAATCTCTTCAGCCTACTCTTGGGAACAATTAGATAAGACTCCAAGGAACTTGGGGGGAGGGGGAGTTCAGTTCTAGGCCTTTTGTGGTTGTACAGTGACTCCAGGCTAACTCCTCCCTGTCAGGCTGAGAGCTTCCCAACAACTCCAGCTTCTCTATAGCAGTAATGTTCCAAATTGCAGTATTAAGGTAGATCAAACCATCTGATGTAATTATATTATTAAAGTTTCCATAACATCAGGGAAGAGGGTATCAGGGCCGTATCAGCCGATCACTCGGCTTTTCAGTATCAGCCCACTTATCACTGTCTCTAGGAAATACCACTATGGCCTTAATCCTGCTAAATTGGACTTTAAAGTATAGATAGTCCTTAGTTTACATCCATTTGTTCAGTGACCATTCAAAATTATGCAGCGCTGAAAAAAATGGATATGCCAGCAGTCCTCAATATTCCAACCATTGCAGCACCCCCATGGTCATGTGATTGTGATCCAGGTACTTATGTGCCCAGCTCAAGATTATGACATTGGAGGGAGCTGCAGTCACAAGATTGCCATTTGCAACCTTTCTGCTGGTTTCCCATAAACAACTCAATGGGAAAGCTGGCAGAGAAGTTGCTCCGGTAAGTTGCTCCCACTTTATCTCTCAACTGCAGCTCACCCTGCCCGTGTGCAGTCTGCAACAGTGCTCTCCCAGGTTCTCACAACTCATTGTTGCCTGCACTGGCCTTCCCCCCTACTCAGGTACTCTTTACCTGAGATTCCTGCCTCTTCCTGCCTAATGAGGGACACGTTTTGGGGTCACAATGGGAACTGGACTGCCTCAGATTGCTGTCACTAAGTGTTATGGTCATGTGACATATTGTTTAGCAATGGCAATCCCAATCTCAATTGCTGTCATGAACCTGTATGAGAATATAACTCTCACAAGATGATTCTGATGTTCTCCTCCAAGGACTTGTTGAGATTAAAGCTGCTAAGGCAGCTGCTGAAGTAATTATGATGGCAATGTCTTCCCAAGCTTTGGCATCTGAACCATGTATACCCCAAGCGAATCTTCTAGTAACAAGAAATAAAACCCCAATATATTGGTATTTGTGGCATTATATTTGTTCTAGACTGACTTTGTTTATTCCTAATTGTGCAGATTGTGCAACAGATGCATTTGCCAACAGTATAGTTCTTGACCAATTTTTATCAGTAAACTGCTCAACATTCAAAGTTATTTTTTCATCTAGTTGCTGCTGTCAAATTCTAAAGCGGGGCTTTCAAATCATGTATAGCTATGTGATTATGGATTGTAAAGCTCTACTTTACAAAACATTCCTTCAGAATTAAACTTCAGAGTGTCTTATTTCAAAAGGCCTCCCTAAGATACAATTATGGGAATAATGTAATGATCATTCTCACAGAGGAATTTAATTTCCAAACAATGTTGGCTAAAGCCCAGATTTTTCTCCCCCCAGATACATTCAGTGAAAGATTGCCCAACATAAAAATGCCAACCTAAAATCTCAGGATGGTCAGCATACTTTCTGAAAACTTCTAGTTACATTTAGTAGCGCTTTGAAAGACTGCTATTAATGGTGCATTACCAAAGGGATAGTACAAGAGATAAAGTAGATGGAATGGTCACCTTAAGGCCATAGAATTTCTTTTTGAAGATCTAAATGTCATCATGAATGAGTTAATGATATAACATGGAACAGATATGTGCTTTATGTGTACATGATTGAAGTTTTTCATTCCTCCCCCCCCCTCCTAGATTTCTGAGGTAAAGTTTTACAGTTTTCGTTATTTTTTGTTGTTGTTTGTGGTCAGGAATAGTGATGGGGCTGAAGGTGGAGAGAAAGCATGCAATTTTTTGCCATTGCTTATGTTTTTTAAACATTTTTCTTTAATAGTTATCATCCAGATATCACATGGAGGTAATTAATCCCAATGTTTATGCCAAGGATCTTTCAGTTGGAGGCATATTCTTTAGCTACTAGATCCCATTTTTAGTTATTATGGCCATTGCTAAACTTGTCATTTATTTCATGAAGCTTCAGAACTATCAACAATCTCTCATGACAGTATATTGGATGACTACAGAATGCATAAAATATTTTCTTTTGGTCAGCTTGGAACTCTCATCAGTTTCTCATCCTATTCATTACTGTCAGACCAATCACAGTTCTATAAATGTATTAGATAGTTGTGAAATTTATTTTCATTTGACATCTTTGTCAAATTGGTTTTTTTTACTTATTCTTTCAGATACATAGGAGAACTGAAACAATACTAGGTATACATTCTCAGAAATTAAGCCAGAATCTAGAGCACTGATCTTCAATTAGTGGGTTATAATCCCCTAACTTAAGCTATGGGGCTACCTCTATAATTTTCTCTCTTATTTTTAAAGGTAAGGATAGATAGGCTAGTGTAAAATGTGGGGGGGGGGGGGAATCTCAGGAAAGAGAATTAGAAAAAACAAACCCAAATGAAATACTTGTCCCCACATTAATATTCTATACAGGTTGGAGGATTCTGGGAACTGGATTCTAAACATTTCTAGAGAGCATCAGACTGGAAAAGGCTCAGAGACAATTATTTACAATTGTCCCACCATGAAGTACTTTCCAAACCATTTTTCCCTGTGGCAAAAATAAGCAAATTAACAAACAGCAGTTCAACACCCAAAGATGAGTTCTGGAGATAGCAGTGCGTGAAAACTTTTCTGTGTTTACCAGATGCCTGGATGGAAAAAGCCAACTTTTAGTCTGCAATCTGTATCAGCCGCCAAGTTCGTTAAACTAATAGTACATCCAGAGAACTTTATTTCCATTCTTTAATCTCACTCGTCACTCTTTTACAGCCATTGCAACTCCCAGTTTGCACTTAAGATTTTTGCACACAAACTTCTGTGTGTATGGAAAAATAAGACTGACTTCTTTGAACTGCAATTAGTAATTAATAGCTAAGCTGAAACAAGATTTCCAAGTTGAAGGGGCTCTCATCATATAAAAAGGTGTCAAGAAGTTAAATGATGGTATTCTATGAACAATAAGCTGGTGCTTCAGTGCCCTGTAATGTCCAAGAATCATGCTACAACACTATTTTAGCAAACTGATATAATGAGCTGCTCTAAAATTCAGTCACTGAAGACATGGTCTCTCAAGTGTAGAATTATAATGTAAATTACATGACAATGGTAATTAGAATTGTGATCATTTATGGCTGGGAACCCCTCTAGATTATTGGGCAAACTTTGGCTACAGAAACAAAAGAATGGATCTTTCTTTTGTTTCTGTAGCCAAGTTTGCCCAATAATCTAGAGGGGTTCCCAAGCCATAATTGATCACCATTCCTCACAAAAATTCACTACATACAACACCAGGCATAATCATTTTCAGTGAAATGAAAACAGTGCTACTGAATTTGATCATGAGATATATGAGGCACTAATCCTTCTTTAATTGGAGATGAATAGGTCTGCAGGATTTTGTAAGAACTTAATCTACAGTTCACTTTGCTTCCTTTGAGTCATTCTATATACAGCATATGAAATATTTGAGACAGAGAGAAAAAGAAAAGGTATTAGCTGTGTCCTATAATCCTGTTGACATTGCCAAGTCTCCTCAACCCCCAACACATGCCATCCAAGTTTAGTGATATAGGACACAGCTTATGTGTATTTGCTTCTGGGCTCAATGGTATAGATATGTATCATGTGTGAAAACTATCTTGGTTATATCTTTAAAAAAATGAAACTTGACAAAATTAATATGCTCATCATATATAATTCAAAACTAAGAAAATTCAGCTTATTCCTTGATATGTACCTTCACTATTGACCATGATTGAAGCAGCTCCAGTTGCAGCATCTTCTGTCTGACTTACAAATTCTAGGGTAAGAAGGAAAAAAGTTTTGTACATCTTTCAGCAAATATACAAATTAGTGAGTTACATCAGCAAACATTACAGTTGAACAGCTGGCGTTTAAAATGTTAATAATGAATACCAATGCCAGAAGCGGGAAAACATAAATGCTAAATTACACCCACATGACAACAAACACAAGCTCAAGATTAATTAATTGTGGCTAATTCTGTATTCAGGAAAAAAAACTGATCTAAATTTAGTACAGACATTACTGGCAGCTGTAGTACACTTGTTATTCACATAGACATGCAAGTGAAACTCATGGTTAAAACAGTGTGAATTTGCTATGCTTATTTGAGTCACCCATAAAGTGACTCCTTTTGCTCAAGAAACAGAGTAACCCTCGTAAAGCCTTGGCTGAATTAGAATAATAGCACACTCCTATCCATGTTTATCTGGAAGTAAGTTTACTCTGCACAAATGCATTGAAGATAATAGTTTAAAAATGGATTTTGACCTAAATTTAACAACGTCTAGCCAAATCCTTCCTGGAAGCCACATGTTAGTGGTTATAGCCTGTTCAAATTTTTACTTTTCTATAAATTATATTCTGAGGAATATTTCATCTATAAGACAGATTCCATTTATGTACTTTTGTAACAGATATAGACCATAGATGGGGAAGCTTTGCTTTCCATAGCTTCCCATTTCCCATTAACATCCCCCAATGCATCTGGTAATCAAGAAAAATGAGAACTGCTCTCTATCAATAAATAGCAGGATATATATTCTCCCAGTTTTGTGTAGAGAAAAATATACTTCATGAATCTGTAAAATTCCTTCTAAAACCACCTAACCAATAGCTGTCAGATTCCCCCGACCAGATTTGGCAGTAAATCACACATTTCCTAACACTTCATTACTTAGATTGATTCCTTGGCTAGACTTGGCAGAAGATTCACAATTCAGCTAGATCAGGAGTGACAAACTGCCAGCCCGCGGGCCGGATGCGTCATGGCAAAACTGCACCCACCCCATTGCCGGAAATGGCAAAACAGTTGCGATACGTCGCGACACGTCACGTGACATTGCGAGTTTGACACCCTTGAGCTAGATGAAGCCTTAAACTCAACAGCCGATTGCTGACCGCTGATGAGAAGATGTCAATTACTATTACAGTCTTGATGTTTAAACTTAAGGTTTGATGGAATGCCTAATAGACCCTGGGAAGGCAGAGAAGGAAACAGAACTACTGTATTTGCAAAAAAAAAAAAAAAAAAAATCCGAGGGGAGAAACATAAGAAAGACAATGAGCAATTAGGTGTAAATTAAATGGGAAAATTGCTTTGATAAGCTTTTAACATTGTTACATTACCCAACTAGCTATAAAGGTCTTTTTAGAAACCCAAATAGTTCTTTTCCTGAGATTAACACCCTTAGAGGGCTTGACTAAATCATCACTAGCATCACAACCAAGCTCAGAGAGCATCAGGGACCCTTCACATGGCTTCTTTCCTGTTTTTCTGAATTAACAGATACTTTATGTGACACATAGTGGCCCTGAAGCTGAACGGCTGTTCTACATTAACATAACAGCCATCTTTGCCTTAGGAATTGCTGGTTTCCATCACAGCCCTCATACAGGCTATCTTCAAAGCCTGCAGTGATAAAAGTCTGTAAATTATATGCTAAACCACAATACAGGTGTTAAATTCATTTACCTGAGAGTTTAATAAGCTGTGAGGTAACCAAGTGGTTGAATCAAGTCTAAATGTTATGTAGAAAGAAGTATTTTTTTGTCTGTCTTATGCTGGCGGTCACTTTTACTGAGTTCTAGTCACTACGAAGGAGCCAGGAACTGGGAGACTGTGAGGTCTAGTCCTGCCTTGGGTACAAAGCCAGCTTAGGTGATCTTGGCCCAGTTACTTTCTCACAATGCTGGGAAAAGAGGCAATGGCAAGCTACTTCGAACATGAAAACATTCAAATATGAAAGCTGACTGGGTGACTTTGGTTCACTCAGCCTTTCTCAGTCCAACCTGCTTCACAGGATTGTTGGTGTTGGGAAAAATAGGAGGAAGAAGGAATATTAGGTATATTCACTGCCATGAGTGATGTACAAAAATAATAAAGGTGGGATAAAAAAAAAATCTTTAAAAAAAAGTCTGAAAAACCTTGCCAAGAAAACTGCAAGGGCTTGTCCAAACAGTCTTTGAGAATTGGACACAACAGACCAGAAAAAAAATATATTATGAAGAATGATAGACCTTTGTTTACCACTCTATTCATTTTCGCATTGAGGGGACCTTTGCAAATCTTATATTCAGAATATAGTGGTTATTGGTATAATTTTGATCTGAATTAAAATAAGGAAGATACCTGTTGGAATCCCATTTTTTTTAAAGTTTTCAATGTAGTCATTACCAAAAGAATCCTTCCCAACCTACAGAGCAAAAATAAACAACATTACATATTTCAGATTACCTAGCTCATCTTGGACAACATTCTCAAGGATGGGCAAGATATGAATTTCCATGTTGCTGAGCTTCCATTAACCCTGAAGACTACCCCTGAAATATCTGTTTTGCAGCGATTAAAAATATTTCAAAATGCAAACCTTCTGAATATGCAAAAATGAAAATGTGTTCATTGTTTTTAAAACCAATACAGTTTTATTCTATATTTCTCCACTGTCATCATATTTTAGAATCAGGAGCTTTATATTACTCAATATTGCTACAACTCATCCCTAAGTCATATCAATGGCTTTATAACATGATTAAAACTCCTTTTTAACATCTTCCTCAGAAGCAAGAACTACTGAATCCAGTGGGGAGTCCACCTCCCCTCTATAGGAATATAGCACTGAAGACTGGGAGAGTAATATCATTTCTCTCTCGAACAAGTGCATTTAAAGAGAATTTGGGCAGCCAAGTAATTTAGATAAAAATATTTTTTAAACAATAACATGTTAGAGAATATTTAAAAATATGTAATGAGAAATCTAGATTTGCCGACTATGCATTTAATATCTTTGATAATGAAATCACACAATTTATGGTTTGTTGAAAATACAGTTAAATTATGGAACCAAAGAAAACTAAACAACATAATATGCTCTATGACCTGTGAAATGATAGACATGGAAAATATTTCTTAAAAAATGAACCCGTGGGAGAATCATATTTATGCACTGTTTAATAATGGCAGAGGATGCACAGTAGTCACCAAATGCTGAATGTCAGAGAAAAACAAAACATAACATTGTAAAATGAGGTCAAGTAACAAGGATATGAAATGGAAGCCCTGAAGTCCTGGACAGTGTATCTCACATGGCAACATTTTATTAAGGGTTCCGCTTAACAAATTCTTCCGTTTAAATCACGGATAAATTATTGTTGTACATGTTAAGATACACTATAAGAGACTGGTGGGCAAAAATGAAATAGCTTTTGGTTAATTATAGATAAAATTCCTTTATACCTACTTCTGAAAAAGCACAGACTTACTTCCCTACATTTTATATCAACAACTATTCTGTATGTCTTTAGATATCCCTGAAGTAGACTTTGGGAAGTAGACTGCAATGCGGATCCCTTAGAACAGCAGTCCTCAACCTTTCTGGCTCTGCAGAACAGCAGCAGCAGAGAGAAGGGATGGTTGTGGAAACGTGTCTGCTTCTTGTGCAAATAGAACTTTGTGCGCTCACCTGCTGCTTGCACAACTCAGTTCTCAATTGGCTGCAGACCGGTACTGGTCCATGGACCAGGGGTTGGGGGCCCCTGGCTTAAGAGATGACCATGAATTCAGTTTTGACACCAAAAGATGTTCTAAGTCTGCTCCATGTGTTCAATTACACTAACTGATTCATAAACTGCATTAGGCTGTGGTTTGTTTAATAAACCACAACAATCTGAGATCATGCATCATGCTAAGCCATACATCCGAGTTCACAAATCAAAATGATTGGGTTTAATATAATCTACTACAACAAAACAAAACAAAGTACATTGTGACAATCTCATACAGGAATTTATACTACTTCTCAAGTATTATCTATCCTAATTCATTGGTTTGCACATAGTACCAGTTGGTGGACCCTGCGGTTCTAATAGAAAAGAGAAAGCAGAAAAAGGAGTTGTTAGACACTGGAATAAAATGATTTTGTTCCTATAGGGAAAAATATTGGAATGTTTCATGTTCTCCATAATTAAGCTCAGTTAACTTTTTTTAGAAAATGTTAATCTTTCTCTTTCAAAAATACGAAGCTGATACTTTATATTGTGTATCTGGGAAGATACAGAATAGACCGATACATTAATTTAGCATGTCATAACCCTGTTTTCAAACTATATTAGTATTACTATATATTAACACTACCGGCTGTTCTACCAGCTTGCTCATGGGATGCTATGGCAATCCTAGATTGCAAAGGGTCCATCATTCGCCTATCCCTATATTGTACTAATCTTTATCCAAAACAGAATACATATATTCCGTTTGCTACTTAGATTTTTTTTTTTGTCTTGGATAAGACAGTTGTTAGTTGCTAAAATGAACTCGTAAATTTTGTCTGTATTAATATTTAGGCAATTTATTACAAGAGAATATACTGACAATAACATATATAAATTAGTGCTTACCTTGCAGATCATTGAGGTTTTAGCCCCAAGCCGAACTGCCTGAATACATTGGTTGGCACCTTTCCCCCCAAATCCAGTGAAAAATTTATACCCATGTATGGTTTCTCCAACTTTGGGTAAACGTTTAGTAAGGCTGTTGAAATAAAGTAGTAAAGGTACTCTTTACTGCATATTAACAACTAAATTCTTAAAGAGTTTTTAAATATTAACCATATAGAATTGCTAAGGCCATGTGCTATAGTTATTTAATTAAAAGTAGTTCCAATAGTAATCAAAAAAATCTGTAAAAGCAACCTCCTTCACACTCTTATAAGAACCAAAAATAAAACAGACCTCACAATTGTTTCACTATTTCAGTAAAAAGCAGTGAGCAAGACCAACATTTTTTAGGCCTTGGGGAAGATGGGGGGGAAAAAAATAGAGAATAGGTAACTAAGCACAATATATGCAGGATTGCTAGAAGAAAGGTGTATGCAACCCACAGTTACTTACATAATACCAAAAGGGGGACCATTCCAGTAAGCATGCCCATTCACACAATACGCATACACTTTTGAGAGACAAAAACAAAATAGCTCCTCAATTCTTTTGGGATTCCACAACATTTGAAACCTCTCTTTATAATGATAACGGGCAGTGATTACATAGGTGTTACAATGGCACAGATCAAAGTCAACTTGGAACGGATTATTGAAGAGAATACTTCTCAGCCTAAGGACAGCCTTGAGTTAATTTTTAATATAATACAATAGAATCACGATGTAGGAACTTTACAATCCTATTTGGGAAGTTAAGAATGCTTTTTCTTTTTATTAGTTTGTGTGAGTTGGTGTGCTTTTTTTAAATAAATTATTAACAGAAATCTGTAAAATTAAATATGACCTGTAACACGGAATCTTGTAATAGTCAAGATAACTGCTTTAAAATCATCTTACAACAAAATTCATGATTATCAAAAAGAAAAAGAAAAGAAAAAAGAAAAGAAAAGGCTTCATCATGCTGCACCATCCTATGCACTACAAGGCAGGCATTGAAGTACAGGTGTTCCCCTCAAGAGGACCAGGCTTTCTGGCTTCGGCTGCAACCTGGTATAATGGCTGCTTCAAGTTGAGAGGAAGTGATAGAGCTGGTCTCTCAGTAGTTGCAAGAGTTCAAAGCCGATTGCAGAAGACCGGAGACATCCGAAGAGGTGAAAGAAATACTGGAGAACTTAGGTGGGAATAGGTAGCATAGGAAATCAAAAGCTCTTAATCAAGGGGCGCTCACCAACACATAAACATTATTGATACAGCAAGCTGGAAAAATTGCAATACTTTTTATAGCAAGATATGTTCTGCTGAACATAGGGAAGAACAGAGTAGAAAAATAAGTCTTAAGGGAAAAGGAGCAATAGCAATATCACTTAGACTTATATACTGCCTCATAGTGCTTTACAGCCCTCTCTAATTTACAGAGTCAGCATATTGCCCCCAACAATCTGGGTCCACATTTTACCGACCTTGGAAGCATGGAAGGCTGAGTCAACCTTGAGCCGGTGAGAATCGAATTGCTGGCAGTCAGCAGAATTAGCCTGCAATGCTGCATTCTAACCACTGTGCCACCAATTATACTTGGCCAAGACAACAGCAAGTCAAAAGTTGGCCAGCTATGCGGCAGTATGCAAGAGACAGACTCTTTCTATTTGAATCTTAAGTTTCCTCTCTCATATCTGAGCAGTGCAGGACAGGGCATAAACAAGTGGGTTTCTTTGGCAGATCTATTGTAATAGCCACAGAAATGAGATTAGACTGTCTAGAACAGGGGTGGGAAACTGGCCCTTTTATGACCTGGCTGTCTCAGAAATTCTGGGAGTTGAAGTCAAGCCATAAAAGGGACGTAGTTCCTGACCTCTAGTCTAGAACATGGAATAATAGGGTTGGAAGAGACCTTGGCGATCTTCTAGTCCCACCACCTCTCAAGCAGGAGACCCCTTTTATTCAGCAAGGGGATGGAAGGATGGAGTGGGGAAAAATGGTTAAGTCATCATGAGTATCCTTTATTTGGTTCAAAAGATGGTAACTGAGTCAGGTTCAGATTTTTGGATTGCTGTATCTCACTGAATGTTAAAATAAGAAATTGTGTCAAACATCTGGGGAACCAATCAGCATAAACTTTGCTTAAAATATCTAGCTTAACTTGAAAGGTTACATCAGAAGTACATATGTGCATTTCTTCCTTAAACACACTTCCATCTTTCATGTTAAACCTCCTGCCAAACACACCTTAATAGACAGCTCAGGAAAATTCACTTTTAGAGATAGAGATTTAAGAAAAGGAAGCCGTGCTATAATGTAATGCTGTTATCTTGTCACCAAATTTTGTAATGAGAAGCAATTACTAGATTTTGATTTCATTAGGCTAGCTTTAAAAGCATTTCAGCCTTCTGTTTTGAAATGACAATTATGAGTAATTTCTACGATTAAGGAACCATCTGTTACTGTGCATCCTCCATTCACATGTACACTCAAATGTGCATTTTCCAGAGGAGTTGAGCACATATATTGCAGACTTAGCTATGTTTTCAAGGGAAACAGCTGCTTCTATAACAGAAAAAAACAACCTAAACAAGCATTTAAGTCCAAAGTCAGAAGCTTTTATTTTAATACAAGCATGTCTGCATACATATTACAAAAAGTAAAACAGCTTGGTTATTTTTCCAACTTCAGAATACATGGTCCTAACATGAAAGAAAGACAAAAATGGTAGAAATTAATATTTATCATTTAAAGCACGGTGGGGGGAGGAACAATGGGCCTTTTATGACTTGTAGACTTCAACTCCCAAGATTCCTGAGCCAGCCAGAGGTTCCCCACCTTTGATTTAAAGAGTAGAAGGCAATACAGTGAAAATTGCAAGACCAAGATTGTAATACACCTGGAAAGCAGGTGAAAATGATGGCACTTGAGATGGAAATAACTTCCAAATAAATTTGGAAGCACCTGAAGGCAAGCAGCAATGGATGGAAACCAGTCAAGGAGAGAAGCAACCTAGAAATAAGGAGAAATTTCCTGATAGTTAGAACAATTAATCAGTGGAACAACTTACCTCCAGAAGTTGGGAATGCTCCAACACTGGAAGTTTTTAAGAAGAGATTGGACAACCATTTGCCTGAAATAGTATAGGGTTTCCTGCTTGAGCAGGGAGTTGGACTAGAAGGGGGTTGGACTAGAAGGGGGTTCTTCTGTTCTTCTGTTAAGGAGGAAGTAATAGTATAGAAGAGAGAGTGCTAACTCTCCCATCTGGTCTTACATACTTAAGAAAATAATGATCGCAGACTATTTCCTGGTCTCCTAGTCTTTAGTTATACTCGCACATAAAAAGAAAGTATCAAAGTGTTCAGAAAAGCTCCATTTCTATGTCCAGAGGCCAACTGGATGATACAGTTAATTAGACTGCTGGTACTTGTGGTGACAGTGGAGAGACCCAAAGAGGTTTTGCAAGCATTTAGGGTCCCAGAAATTAAAACAATGTTAATTTTTTATTAGAAGTTAACATGAAAATCTTCAAACTGAGACTTCATCTTAAGCCCTGATTATGCCAGAGAAAATAACAAAGGAAGTCGAGACTTGATTAAAGGAGGAAAACAAAGCACTATAACTGCTTTCAGGTGCTTTTGGGAACAGCAAGAGAGTCTGATGAGTGAAGCTCCTAATTAGGGGAAAGATAGTTAATCCAGTAATTATGACCTCCTGGCCAGAGGATATGGTCATATCATCATTGTCTAAGTTGCAGAAGGAACTCTTGCCAGAAGCTCCTCCAGCCTCACAGAAGTCTAAAAAAGCAAAATGAAGGTTTTTTTTTTAATTTTTTCAGCTAGCTCATGTATGCAGGCCGAGCGTGAAGCAAACTACACTGCAGATTATGATGGCCTTCATAAGCCTTCAATGAACTGTAGATGGACAATATTTCTATCGGGGAGATTTCCTACAGATAGTAATCACTTGGAGCTTTCCAAAGTCTTGTTTCTCATTGCCTTCACAGGGGCTTCTGCCTCTTCTTGCCTATATTTGACCTAGTGGGACTGGATTTTCTTGCCTAGATCTGAACATTGATTTCCCTTGGAGCTAAACAGCCAATGAATGGGATAGGATGAATTTAGAAAGTAGCTCCAATGTATATATTAAAAAGTGTTTTATTTGACAGCAATACAGCATGCTTTTGTTTGATAGACCTTTACTACAGGAATTTAGCAACTGCAATTGGGACTGATAACTGGATTGTTAAGAAAAGTGATTGCTAAATGAAAATTATGTGACTCTGACTATCCTTAGGATTTTACTTCAGGTTTCCTTTGCTTTTTGCAATTTCCTTCAGATGAACTGGGGTTGTTTCTCTTTCTCTCCAAAGACATCTTAGTATGGGATACGTTAGAGAGTGAAAATAAGAGGATAGAAACACTGTGAAGGTCGTAAATGTGGTCACTAAGTTGGATTTTTTTTAGCACTGTTGTACGTTTTAATAGTTATTAAATGAGGCAGTCACTAAGCAAGGACTACCTGTAGTAGTCTCTAAGCTACCACTATATAATAGTACGGAGCTGGGACAAGATATAAAAAGCAGATAGGGAACTCAATATTATGTTACATCAAATCTAAAACCAGACCATAGGCTCAATGGGTAGTTTTTTGGTGTTTGTGTGGGGAGGGGAATCTTTGTCTCTTGCTGTTAAAAGCACAATGAGATGTCTCACAAAGTGGTTCAAGGTAAGAAATTGAGGAATGCAGGCAAGGTATACTAATAGAATAGCTCCAGCGGTAAGAAAATAATACAAGCCATTTCTTAACTCAGAAGAATACTGGGTTAATGTTAAATCTGAATTAAAGCTTTCTGATATGGGATGGTCAGATAAAAATAATGAACTGATGTCTAAATACAACCCATTTTAGAACTAAAACTACACAGGACTCAATAGTTTTGGAGAATGGTCTCAGAAAGAGACAAAATTCCAAAAAAAAAAAATCTGGAAAACTAAAGAAAACCTAGAGGCTGAAACCAATCAACTGAGTAACTTATGTCCATGCAGATAGCTACTGATATACAAAACTGTAAGTGCTGAGAAGGTTATCTATCTAGTTAATCATTTTTATGACTAAGTAACTGGGTCTGAATCTAACAATGTTTAATAAGAGTCTTGAAAGAATAGTGGTGCATAAAATCTGTTACAGATCAAGAGTGTTAAAGTAGAACTCTTAAATAACTGAAGACTATACTGTTGAAGAAAATACTTAATAACCAAGGAAACAGGCAGAAATACTGGCAAGCAAGCCTATAAAATGCCACATGGCAGAAGATGTTTACGCAGGACTTTGTTCCTGGCAAGAAAAATGTTATAAGGGTGTTGACAACACAGCATAATGTTCAGTTTGTGAATATCTTGAAATATGGTGAGATAGAATAAAAGCCTTGCAGGAGAGCCAAAGCATACCACTCCACCTTCAAAGTCCAAGTTAAATGTAATATCAAATGAAGAGGAAGCAAAAGGAACATTTATCTGAGAAACAAACTCTGTGGATTTTATTGCTATCAAGTAATTCTTCCAAAGTCTGATATCAAGTTTTATTATGCTAAGGTCTGTCAGGATACTGACAACAGATATCCACATTTCCAGCCCCAAATGCTACTTATAATTTTATAATTTAATTGATTGTACTGTACTGATGTCTGAGTGATAAGGATGAAAAGTTCCATAATGAAAAATCAAGATGTGCATGAGCTACATTTCTCATTTTCCCCCAAAGAATAAATGCAAATTGAGCAGTTGAGAATACAAAAAGTTCAACATTTTAATTAATAGGAGGAAGAGGCACAACTGAAGCATGCAGTTGAAAGACATGATTGGGAAATACCTACTTCGAACATATTTAAATATTAAAGGTATATTAATTAGCTCATTAATCATAACAAAATGATCACTCCATAAGCATATTGAAAGCAATGTATCAACTGCCATGAGTCAGCATGGATTTATCAAGAATTAGTTTCACAAACTAACCTTAATTTTTGATTGAGCAATTTCCTTAAAAGATTGTGAAAATGCTATAGACATACTATATCCTGACTTAAGCAATATATTTCATAAAGTATCACATGGCAGGCTGTTTACCAAGCTAATTAAATGTGAGCTGGATACCATGAAAAATATATATCTGGAATGAAAATCATACTCAGAGTACTTATAAATATAAAACAAGTGTACATAATGAAATTTAATAGAAGAAAGTGCAAATGTACTTTCCTTGGAAAACAAAAATGCGCAGACACAGGTGAGGGAACTCTGGATTGGTAATAGTGCCTATGGAAAAGATCTTGGAATAGAAAATTACTGCATGTTAAGTATGGCCAACAGTAGTAAGGCTGCAGAAAAAACAAATGTGATTTTAGTCTGCCTTAAAAACAAGTATCTCTGTATTATGGGAAATAATAGTTCCATGTTTTTGTATTTTTCTTTTTTTTTTCTATCTTATGATTTATGATCTATGACTTACCACTTTGTTTGTACACTAAGAGCTTATGCACTGGAGTCAAATTCTTTGTGTGTCCAATCACACATGGGCAATAAAGAATATTCCTATTCCTATGAGTTCCATTTATTTCACTTTGTTCAGATCTCACCAGCATCTGGTTCTGGGTACTATACTTTAAGTAGGATCCAGAGAAATTGGAACAGGTTCAGTTAATAGTTATGAGAAAGGTTAGGGGACAGGAAACTACAGTAAATTCTATGAAGAGAGAGATTGAAGAAGCTAGGCATGTTTGCATTTGACAAAAGGATACCCAGTCATCAAGTAGCTGAAACAAAGTAGTTTAAAAGTTGATGAAGACGCATCTCTTGTTTCATAGTAAAGGACATAGAATAACATTATCTAAGTCAGGGCTTTTCAACCTTTTCACCCATTGTACCACTTTTAGGATATGGAAATATCCAAGTACCACCAGTCGCCTAGCAAGGTGACCAAAAAAAAAAAAAAAAAGGTAAAAAGTGATAAAGTACAGGTAGTCCTCGACTTACAACAGTTCGCTTAGTGACTGTTCGAAGTTACAATGGCACTGAAAAAAGTGCCCCCAAGGCACAGCCGAGCAAGACACCTGCCTGCCCGCCCGGCGGCGCTCTCATTCCCCTCCCCCACTACCACTTTTCAAGGATGGTCACGTACGACCTGCCAGGTGCCAATGTACCACAGGTGGTACCCGTACCACTGGTTGAAAAGCCCTGATCTAAGTTAAATGGCCTCCTCCAGCTTTATAAATGTAATTTTATATTTTGTACCAAGGAGAAATAATAGCATCATATCAGCATAAAAACAACAGATAAGACAAGACAATAATTTCAGCTATGCTATAGTTTCTCTTGGATAAGACAGTTTTGATCAGTTTTTCCATTCCCTAAGTCTCTTAAAAGCTGTGGTGAATTTAATCACCTATTCAAGATCTACAAACATCAATCATAATTCTAGCAACCAAAAGAGGAGAGCAACCTAACCTTGTAACACATCCAACATTTGCAATGCTGTTAAAACTCAGTATCAATCACATTTTTGGTCAGTACTTGATTTTTGCAGCCTGGCAGCACTTCAGCTGTTGGCACCATCCATTTTTTTCTCTCTCTGACCATTTCAATTTATTTGTATTTATTAAAACATTTATAACATTTTAACATCTCAAATGTATAAAAAATAGGAATGAAGGCACCGGAGGCAATGAGATCCTACAGCTTATAGCTCTACTCATAGAACCTCATATGGTCCATCAAAATTTTAATCTAAACTAATTAACAGAAAAAGGTGGTGGAATCCAGAAACAGTACAGTTGTATTACCTAAGTCTACAAATACTAAAATGAAGCGGTGCCTAACAAAGTAACAGCGAGGGAGACTACTGCTGAGCTATCCCTTCATTTTATGCCCGTTTTCTACTTGAAAGGCCTAAGTCTTTAAAAATATGATTCTGCATCACAGTCTCAAGCTATCCCTTTGCATAAATGGATAAATTTTAACAAAACATTAGATTTCAGCAGTGCTTTTTTGTAATAAAAAAAAAAAAGATGCCGGAACTCAACGTCATACAACCCGCCTACCCTACAAGGTTTACCTTTGTAGTTGAAAAAAAAATCCTTCAATTTTTAGTGTATCTAAAAGACTAGGATTTTGTTCAAGGTAAGTAAATACTATTATGTTAATAGTATGTTACCATTAATAGTAACTGTGTGGCTTTAAATTACAAGAAGGCATTTTATTAATCTTTTGGGACATTTACCACTGGCATACCCATTTAGTTTAATGAGTGGAAATATCAGTTTTCTATGTGGAATGAAATTGGCCCAATAAAATTTGGTTGCTTGTAAAAGATTGAATTATTTTTAAGAAGTTGTCAAACAAGGTGGAAAAATTTACATTTGGAGTTTAATATGGATATTGACTTGAAACAAATTAAAGTTGAAACTTTGTCAGTGAACAGATTACTTTTAATTTACCTTTAAGTTAAACCCAATTTGATCTGATTAAACCTTATACTGTAGGTCTACCTTTACATCTGACCAATACATAATTAATATATATTATTATTATTAATAATATCTCCAAATCACAAGACATTGGCTTTATTCTTATTCTTCCCCTCTGCAGTTTGAATATAAAGTATAAAAGACTAAAAAGAGATTTTTGTAGACATCCCAGCCTTTGAACTACCCAAGGAACTGAAACAGCAAAGTTTCGCTGTCGGGCAAGCTTCCATGCCAGCTGCCTTCCTTTCCTCTCGCTTCGCCTCTTTTTAACCTCACACCCCACCTTCTGTAAGGGAAGGCAAAAGACTCACTCACCCTCTCGTGAAAGATGGCCTCCATGTTTATGTGTCTCCCACTGCCACCATCGGCTTCCACACCACATGGTCCGACCCAGCCAATCAAGCCACGCTCTGGCTGTGGTGCTCCGGCGCCTCATGGCTTCTAGAGGAGGCAGACAGTACCAGAGGGGAACCTGCTCGCACCGTACCGCCAGCAGGGCATTTTCAAAAGCCAAAAAGGATAGGAAAGGCAACAATAGGAAAAGAATGCAACTCTGGAAAATCCGTCGAAAAAAGGTGCTGGAACTCTGTTCCGGTGCTTTCTATGACAAAAAAAGCCCTGGATTTCAGTATCTGCAGGCTACGGGAAGTGAGTGTGATAGAATGTGCAGCTGAAGAAGTGGGAAGGGGGGAATGTCAGCAATATCCCTGCAGCTTCCCAGAGAGGAGGCCCAAGACAAGGGACTGTGCAGTCCTGAACTGGGTGGTGAATGGAGGGTAGGCACATAGAATCTCTCAGGTTATACTTGTTAGGTTACAAAGTTATAGCTTTAATCTGGCAAGATTTTGTCCATTAGGAGCAAGCAAATAAAGATCTGGACCCGATGTTCTAATGCATTTTGGTGCTAAATCAACACCTTGCCAAAAAGAAAAAACCTGCATCTCTAATTTGATTCTGACTGTATTATTTGTAAAAAAAAAAAAAATGAAATAGAAAACCTCATTCTCTTAAGTAGTTCTTTTAAACATACTGTTTTATGGGTTCCATCTGTAGCAATATAATTCCAAGCCACATTATTTAAAGAAAATCACCTTCTCCATGATTGGCTGGAGATTTCTGCTAATCCAGCATTACTTTGAATAGAACAAGGCTCGCTGATTTTATTGCTAAAGGTTTATCAATGATGAGTAAAAAGACTTCTAAAAACCTCTAAATGAAGACTAAAATCACAAGTCTCTGCAAACATTTTTGAGAGAAAACCTCACTTAAAGATATTTTAGATTTTTTTAAAATGTGTGGGAAAAATCAGCACTATCTGACAGGCAAATTGCAGTGCTTTAAACTGCTGCACAGCAATAGAAAAAAACTCTAGGAAATTCGACGCCTAACAATAGTTATTATTCTGGAACGTATATTTGTTCTTTCCATCACCATACAGAAAGCCATTTCAAGTGGCTAATTTTGTTTTCTTTTAAATGCAATCATTTTCTTGCTGGGATCAAACAACACGAACATATTTATTCCCTTACCTATACTGAGTCCCTTAAGAATTAAGCAATAGTTTCTGAGCTTCGTGTAGGCTATAATGCCAAGGAGTTTGGTAAATGTAAGCCTTATCTCCTGATTTTTAATTGCCCATGCCCAATGGAACATTTTACTCTTCCACTGATGGCATCACGGTCTACTGCCATGGAAATAGCTAATACTACAAACAACCACCTCACCTCTCTGGAAAATAGAGAGACTGTGTAACGTGGAAATGACAGCTAGGATAAATCAATTTTCAGGTATAATAAACATTTATAACAGCTTACCTAAACACATATACACCACATGCAGACATACACACATCAGTAATTCATACCAATCTGGGGGTCATTGTGGGACAAGAAAGGCTCTTTTAAATGTCAATTTCTTCTCCCACTCTCATTTTAGTTGCAACTTTTATTTAAAATTTCCTCTCAACTTTTTAAGATGGGCCAACAAACCATTGCTACTCCAGCGTCATCAGCCTACATCTCAACTGACTTTCATCATTATTCTTTATTAGGCTAATGTTGTATGCTCATAATTCTTTCATACCTCAAATATATATATTGTGTCTTTCCATACAACCGGCGGGTGGGAAGGGTCAAGAACCTCAAAATAGTGGGTGAAACTGGACGATCATAGTCCTGCCCTTTCTTAATGTGAATCACACAGATGTAAAAAGGGGCAAGGCTTAATCACCAGGTAATGCCCACCATTTTGACATTGTCAACCCTCTGTGGATTGCTCTTGAGCTCAATACGCTAAGGTTAAATAATCATAGAACCAATATGGAATAAATGGTTAATATCAGATTAAAATTGGAAGATTTAGTTTTAAATTCCTATTTATCCATGAGGTTAGGCTAACTGGAGAGAGAATGGAGAACCATGCATGTTTCTTTTTGCTCCTTGAAGAAAATTGTGATAGCAATGTAATTTAAATAACAAATAATGCAAAATTAAATAAGTGATGGATTTTCTGTGACATACATACATGACAGTCCGTATGTATATTTAACATGCTCTAACATGTTTAAAAAATGCCTATTCTTTTAATGAGGCAAATGCTGGATTTCAAAATACTGCACTGTTCAACTATTCCTTTTAGACATTGTTTTATTAAGAATCTCCTGATCCTAGTTGCTCTGTTTATAAATATATTTCTATATTTTTGTATAAATTCAAAGGGGTATAAAATTAATATTCTATGCTGATTAAATATATTTCACGGCTAACTATGTATTCTATAGTTGATTAAATAAAAGTATGAGGTGCTGACAAAGTTCAAGGATAGCACTTAACTGTGAACAACCTAATGACTTTTCCATTGTACAAATAAATATTCTATTTTAACACCTTTTACTGATCAGGTGCCCATTCTGCATCTGGATGCAAATTGAATCCAGGGTAGACAGATACATTAGCACTGATGCCTGCAAGGCAGAAGCATTGTGCAGCAAATATGATATGAAATTTCTTCAAAATCTTCCACTGTAATTAAATTCAAGAGGAAAAGAAAAAAATAAACTGACCTTCAAGATTCAGAAACAGATCTCAGTATCTTGCATAATAATTTCAACAATACAGGATGCTCAACATTTTCATAACTGAGGAAAATACACTAAATATGCCAAGTTGTACATCGAACAATTTCTAATTATAAGCTTTTAAAAAGCATGGACTAGAACTAAAATCAACTATATTTTGAAGTATCATTCACACACATTGTCTTCAAGAAAAAAGCCTGCACAGAATTCTGTACAACATATTTCTTGTATATTTGGCAAAAACACTTAATTATGAGTTAATTAATAATCAAGAGAACAGTAACTCAATGCTTTATGGAACATTTACTAATGTGTTTTAAGTCTGAATGATGATCAGGTGCTGGAAAGTGGCTTTAGGCATGTGAAACAACATGAAATATGGCACTCCATTCTGAGACAAAGGGAAGGAAATGTCTACAAAGATCATGGAGAGTGGAGGAATATAGGCTGAGATAAAAACCATGCAGTTAAAAAGGCTCTTTTCTCTTTACCAATCTCAAAGCACTTTTCCAATTTTAGAAGATAGAAACCTACCGGTAGAAATTAGATTTCTTTGAAATATATGAGAGGAGTTGAAACAGAGATAAGAGGGCCAAAGGAAGAATATTTTAAACAACTTTTTTGGGAGGTATACATTAAAAAGTGTCAAAGATGGACACAAATCAAAATATCTGCTTGTTCAAAATTGACAAAAATAGGAAGGGACAAAGGGGACCTATAGGGAGGACCTATTGAATATTCTACTGGGTTCAGATAACCTGCCTTATTTATTTTTTAGGAAGACTGAATGATTGGTAAAAGTTAACAAATAGTAATATATCTAGGAGGTCTATCTACTAATTTACAACAATGAGCTCAAGAGATTTACATAACTGTCAGCTAAATTAGATCTAATGCTCATTATGTGGTTTGGCTATGTGTGACTCCTTTCATTTTGAAAAAAATAGCAGAAGGAATGAAGGCTGAACCAAATCCAAATTGTAGCATGGAGGGGACCTTAAGGCCTTCCATTTCTCTAATTCTTTAGTCCTAATCTATTTTATACCCTGCCATTCCACTATTTGGTTTAGAAAAAAACAGTGTAAAACATGACATCAGGTTTAGTCTGACTCTAAATCTGGCCTTCTGCTCAACATATTATAAGGGCTCATTTGTTGTACAGTATTCAGCACAAAGGTGTAAATCTCACACAATTTACAAGCAGCTCTTAGAAAAATCACTGATTGTTAGATTTAGAAGCATCCACATCACTCACAATGCTGTGTTTAGCTTTATTAAAAGTTATTGTTAAATCTAACTTAAATAGAACAATGAAGGCTATATTTTTTTAAGGTATATTCAGTTTACTATTGTATTAAGAAGAAACACATTCAATAGAATGTGGTTCAATAGAAAATGAAGAAAAATCTCTCTCAGTAGGATACTCTGTGTGTGTGTGTGTGTGTGTGTGTGAGAGAGAGAGGGGGGGTATTGTGGTGATTATTAAATAGAGCACATTTACTCAAAAATGAATCAGAATGCAAATGTCAGATGATCTTGCATTTTTTAAATCAGAAAATAAACCCCAATAAAATCAATGCTTTGATGACAGAGAGGACTGCACTATTCATCACAATTATCATGATTCTGACCACAGGGAGGAGATTTGCTGAACAGAGCCTTTTTCTTTTCTAGGCTCAGGAAACTGTGTTTCTAATACTTATTCTTCTGCTTATTATCAATTTACTATAAACATTAACAGATGGGATTCCTACACCTTCCCAGGAAACTATATTGATGGTGAGCAATATAAAGAGGTTTTGGGTCTCTTTGGGTTCACCATTCTCAAGACTCATAGCAGAGACTGTAATGAAGCATCTAGAAACTATAGCACTTCCACACATGCAACCAAAAGTGTAGGTCAGGTATGTAGATGACTCCTTTGTCATAATAAAAAAGAATTAGAGAAGGTACATAAAACAATCAACATCTTCAAAGGAATAAAATTCACGAGAGGAAAAAACAACAACACTATCCTTCCTGAACAGCAACAACACTCTTCCTGGATATCCTCATCAGCAAAAGAAACAATGGCAAATTAAAAACGCAAACCTATTCAAAAACAATCACACTAACAAAGTGCTCCATTACTAAAGTAACAACCCAACCTCCTATAAAAGGAGCTATGTAAGAACTTTGATCAGACAAGCACAAATGTAGCAATCTAAAACACCAGAAAAAGGTTGTGTGAAGGACCATGTTTTCCCAATCAGATCCACGTGACCCACCAGAGCGGGGAGGCAGGGAATGTTATGTGTCCCCTCTACTAAGGTGGTCCATATAGTGGGACCAGAAAGAAGGGTCTTCTCCGTGGTGACTCCATCCCTATAGAACATCATTCCTGCAGACATAAGATTGATCTCCATTTTGACATACTTTCGCAAGACCCTGAAGACATGATTTTGCCAATGGGTCTGGGACTTCAGAGTAATACGGAGCCCATAAAGTGGTTGGTCTGATAGTTGTTGGCGGGGGTGGGGGTTTATTGGCTTTTGTATCAGGTTTTATCTTTGTAAGCCGCTTGGAGTCACTGAGTGCAAGTCGGGCAGCCGTATACATTTTCTAAAAAAATAAATGTAAATAAACCTCCTGTATAACATCTTCCAACAAAATGGATATTCACACTTTATCAAAAACTGCCTAATCACTCAACCCACTAGAGCCCAACCAAATCAAGTTATGAAAATAACACTGCTACAAATAAAAAAACATCTCAGAAACTACCACAGGCTATCATAATCATGCAGCATCATCATAGCACACAAACCAACCAAAGCCCTCCAAAGCATCTTAAATAAACCAAAAGATTTAATAGCCAAAGAAGAAAAAAGTCATCCGCAACAAGCAGTGTAAGGGCTATAACAGCCACTGTGTAAGACAGTTAGGCAGAAGACTAGCAGAGCACATCTATGGACATCAACTAGGAGTTAGAAGACATAATGAAAACTCCTTAATTATGGACAGACTCAACCATTGTTTCAACTAGGAAACTGTGAGCATCCTAGACTAAGCTAAATCCAAAATGCTAGGGAAGTCCTGGAAGCTTGCCTTTCAGCCACCAATAGACCCATAGAGGTAAACCACATTTGCACAATATTCAAGAGAGACAAAACAAAGCTAAGGAAGAAACAAAAAGACCAGAATCCAGCCTTTTCAGCAGCCAACACACAGATGAGCAGAGATTAACACCAGATAAACAATCAAGCAGAGAAGAATGAGAGAGAGAGAGAGAGAGAGAGAGAGAGAGACAGACAGACAGACAGACAAAGGGTCTCACCTACTGGCCTGGTTGAGACTAATGATAAGGTAATTCTTCTGTCTGAAAAATGGAGGCTTTATATAGCTATATGTTTGTTTTCATCAGAGACAATATTTCTTCCATTTGGATTAAAAATGCCTTATCTGTATTGAATTGTTATTTACTCTCCCTTTTAATACTGATTGCTAAAGAAAGTAGCATAGATCTATATCTTAGGCAATTTTGAGTTCTAAATTGCTAAGTAACTCTTTGTTTGTAACTCGGAGTTGTAAGCGGAGGCTTTTAAGCATCATTCTAAATAAATAAAGATAAATATATGGCTTGGAAAAATTGAATTAGAGTACTGAAGCATTTTTGGGTGACAAAAAAGCATAACCGACCTAGCTATATATGTAAGAAAAGAGTACACCCTAAATCATGCTTCAGAATCCTCTGAAATGTGCATGTTATTTTCAACAAACATACTGGGATGATCAAAAAAAGATTTCCTTGAGGACAGGAAGATTGGAAAAAACAATTCTGTAGTATGTCCCACTATAGATTACTTGCTTACTGACTGCAGAGAACCAGAAAGAAGGGCTAAGAATGTATACAATTTTACTAATTTAATATTATTTCTTGCATAAAATATCTGAATCTCAAATGCTTCAGCACTGATGCAAATGAAAGTCAGTTTAGGAAGAAGATAAAAGAGCCACTCCTCTCAACACACCTCAATTATTCTTTTTTGTTCAATTCTCTTTTCAATGATTACATCAAGAGACAATTACAATTACTAAAAATAAATATTAAAGTTGCTGTTACTTTTGTGCTTACAAAGTTAAATCTGGCTATAGACATGTGCAGACCATTGGCTGAACCTGTGAATTTGGGCTGTGCACACTTCAAAATCATTTGGCAGAAATGTTCTGCAATTCACATGAATGTACTGCAATCTTGGGGAAAAGTATACTTGGTTTTAAGTTGAACCAAATCTGAAATGCTACAAGCCTTTAATGCTTTATATATATGGCTGGGATAGAGTGTCAGAGAGATGACCTTATGAAAAATAGGCAAGAACTATTATATAAGCAAAGAAACATTCCTTAAATCCTTAAAGACATAAGAAATTCAGGCAGGTTCTCCCTGATTCAATGGGATGAGAGAGACTGGAAGTAAAGCAGAATCAAATGTTATATATCAGTGATGGCGAACCTTTTAGAGACAGAGTGCCCAAACCACAACCCAAAACCCACTTATTTATCAAAGTGCCAGGGCCGCATTAGCATTGTGGTGGGGGGCATGGGGGCGTGACACACTGGGTGGGCGTGGCCCACTGGGTGGGCATGGCTGCGGTTGTCACAGTTGTCTCCTTTGTGCTGCATGGGGCTGCCGCTCTGGGCGGCGGCCTAATGGAATTGTGCAAGCTGCTGCAGCGGTGGCACACGTGCCCACAGAGAGGGCTCCGAGTGCCGCTTCTGGCACGCGTGCCATAGATTCACCACCACTGTTATATATTTTTGCCCTAAAGTTTCAACAACTTTAAAGAACAAGTTGTACTGTATCTCTCAAGCATATTTAGAAATAAATCCCCCTAAAATAAATATCTTTAATCAAAACCGTAAACATACTGTCTCTTCTAGTACTCTCATTTGATTCTACGCTTTGTGTAGAGATGAAAATTTCTGATCTGAAAATCTAGGAGTAAATAAAAAAGCTGATTTGCACAATCATTTAGAGATGTTTCTGATGTAAACAGTAGTACATAAGAGTTAGCAATGTGTTACTATTTATATTGCTATTTTAGTCTTACAATAGGTTCTTGCATCTCTTCGTGTCAACACTATATACATTTAGATTTTTCTTTCTTATCCTACAGATGAGACTGTTTTTAACATAAAGGTATTTTAAATATTCAATGATTACAACAGTTTGTGAGGTCATGGATGGGAACAAAGATATCCAATGAACAAAGATATCCAGTTCTACTTTCTAGCCAGCATTGCTTTTCTAGTTCCATTTTATCATGGCACAACAGCATCATTAGAAAAAACAAACATGCTCACAATCAGTAGATCTGATAATTTCTGATCAGCCTACATACAGAAATCTGTTTACATCAGGTAAAAATACCACAAATTAGGAAGCAAATAATCATACTTAAATGATCAAGCTGTTTTATTTACACAGCAAAATCTCCTTTAACTCAAATGTGGATTAAAACTCTCAGGACTGCTTCATATTAGGTTCTTTTTTAGGTAATATTTCAAATGATTAGGATTAGTATAAATTAGGTTTTTCCCAAAGTGGTCCATATTGTACCCCGAGTTGTCAGGACAATCCATTATTAATTCATAAGTGTTATCAATTAAAAGCAGTATTAATTAGTTTAATATAATAAATATTTGGAGGATCAATAAACGATCTGAAACTTCAGGAAGAGGTTGGTGAACTGAAGAGTTTGAGGACCTCTGAATCCAACCCTTTTGTTTCAATGTAAAAGAAAGTCTCTGATTTATTTGCTTGGACCAGTTTTTTTGTATTGACTTAGGGAAAAGCAGGGCCTCGTGTACAATACTAACCTCACTAGATCAGTCATACAGGATCCCACCACGACGATTTCTGCAACTACCATGCTGAGAAGCGAGCAAGGAGCCACTACAAGAAACTTTTTCTCCACAACGTGATCTTTAACCTGCCTCTCCTCCAGCCGCCCTCAACATTATCCGCCTATTATCGAACTTCCAGTTTATCCAACCCCGCTTTACCTGCGGGGTCCTTCACGGATCTAGTAGGCTACCCCTTTGAAACGCCTGACGAATCTTTTTAACATGTTTTCACGCTAACTCGCGGCCTACGTGCCCTCCAACGGACGAGACCAATTGTCAGTACAGAATCTTGCTGCAACATCGTCCTCGCCATTTATATATATATATATTTAAAAAAAAACCGAATTCAAGTCAGGCGCTCGCAGACCACCTATACTGATTAGGGAAGGCCCGCTTTCCTTTCCTCGGCTTTCGAGGAGGGACCGGCGGGGCGCTCGACTTGTCTGCAAGGCGGCTCGCGGCGCGTACGTACTGTAGCGTGCCAGGCTTTAGTGGGCGGATCCACGCAGGCGCCCGCGGCGCGAGGGAGAGGCGAGCGGTCGGCGCAGTTTCGGGGTTTGTAAGCGCTTCTTCTGATCCTTCTGCAGGTGTCCTTTAGTCTCGGTGGAGGTTGAGGGAGGCCGGAGGAAGCCGAGCCGGTTCAAGGCGGGGTGGGTGGCTGTGTCACCTGCGTTTCCTGTGCCTGTTCTTCCTTGCTGTGGGATTCAGCGTCAAGTGTAGGAGTTCCTGCGGTGGAAATCGGAGCTTTCATTCTTGCATTACCCCTTTTTTTATCGGATGCATACGGCCCCCTCCACCTCCAAGCCTTGATATTTATGCTCTGTCTTTCGCTGAGTAGCGCTCAGAATGATTGCTCCATTACCATTGGCGAAACACATCAAAGCTAAAACCTAACCCTTGCAGATGTTTACTAAGATTGAGCCTTGTATCTTTGTAATACTTGCTATAGCCAATGGTCAGTTATTAACAGATAAATTTGGGAGCCAGACTTCGTATATGATTCACTAGGAGTCAAAGACAACTTGATGGCACAAAATCATATATTATACTTTTTTAATATACTTTTCCTTTAGATGTTTTGAGTCGACAAATGTCGCTCTATGCCTTTTTCTCTCCCAGAACAGCAGCTCTGTGAAGTTGCTTGGGCTGAAGGATGCTCCTGAACTTCAGGATCAACCAATCAGAGTTGGCCCATCAAGAAAAATCTTCCAGGAGATTCTGTTCATGATACCCCAATTCCAAGATGATGGGGCCTGAAGCCAAAAGGGACCTATATTGTGGAAGAACCTAAAAGCTAGGCTGGAAGCCTTCTCAGTGATGGCCTTCTAGAAAGTAATGAAGTAATGATCTTTTCAGAAAGACTGCATATCATCTGGATTATTAGCTAATTTATTTATTAGCTATATATCTTTCAGGAATTCAAAGCAACATACATAGTTTTCCCCATAACAGCAACCCTGTGAAGTAAGTTGGGCTGAAATGTTATAACTGGCTCAAAGTTGGCCAGTGAACTTCCATGGCTGAAGGTGGGCTAGAACCTGCTCCTAGTCCAATACCACAATGGCTCTCCAATTTTTAATATTAGTAGATTGCTTATTGCCTTTGGATCAATTGTGTAAAGTTACCATGGTCATTTTAGCTGTGTTTTACATTGTCGTGCATCTAAACAAATTTCTATTAATTAAATTAATCATTTAATTAAAGAAATACCCTCCAGAGAGCTTTTATTGATGTGGATGGATTTGAATCTGGATTTCCATTTTCAGAGACTGTTTTGTTGCCTCAGTTGTAATCCTCCACCTGTATGCATTCAGTCTACATTTTTAGTATTAGGTTGCTTATTGGCTTTGGAATACTTGAGAAATATATATTTTTGTGCAATATTTTTACTTAAATGTGAAATCTTATCTTATAATGGAGGAGACATGGTTGGATATTGGTTCCTCCCCCTAAGTAAAATATTCTTTATTCAACGTACAGCCTGTAGCTCAGAATTTTGTGGTGCTGTCATCAAAATAATCAGGTTAAAGTTCGTTTTTCAAGATCAGCTAAGAACAAGTAGATGCTTCCTGTCCAACATCTAAATCTCTCCTGGATTATTAAAATTCTTTTGGGGAACTTCTAAGGGTGGCATAGTGAGGATGGGATAGAAAGAGCCAGAGTTCTGTGCTGTCTTTATTAAAGTTCATACAGCTGTGAGCATTCTGGGGAAAAAACATTCAAAACACAGAGTTAATGGGTAAACCTGCTATTCCGAGTTAAATAACTTATTATTACACGTCAATATTAAAAAGGAATCCTTAATAATGCATGAGTCAATTTTAGCAGTAGAAGTACTCCTTAATTTACAATCTATCATTTAGCAAATGTTCAAAGTTCCAATGGACCTTCCCAGAGCTACTTATAATCCTAACCCTAACCTTCCCAAAGTCACATAATAACATTTTGGGCACTTGGCAACCAGTCCACATTATGGCCATTTGCAGTACACCATGGTCACATGACTGATTTATGACCTTTTTTTGCCAGAAACCGGAGTTTAATTTCAGTTTCCTGCAAAAAAACCTCCCATTAGCTATAATGGGTTCACTTAACAATTGCTGCAAAAAGGTCACAAAATTAACCACAGTCATATGGTGATCCACTTAAACATCAGCACAACTTACAACTGTAACTTTGGGTTCAATTACAGTCATAAGTCAAAAGATTACCTGTCTCTGTATTGACTTAAGAAGTTTTTTTTTAAATTAAAGGTATGTTCAAGGACATTAGGTCCTGGGAGTCACATGAAAATTATTAACTCTAGTGGGTGTCTGTTTTAAACAGTGGGATGTAAAATGTTATTCAATAAATGACTGCCAACAACTGTCTACTTAGCATGTCTTTCCTGAACTTTTTATTCATATGCATATAATTAATGAGCTGCCATAATGTTTCATATGACCCCATATAAGTTTCATAAAAGAGATAACATGATAAATTTGCTGTTTATTTTATCCCATTTTTTGTAATTTTATTTGAATAATTTGAATAAATGCAGCATAACCCATATCAAATACAATATGACTTTCATTATTTAAGCTTTCTCTTTTGCCAAGTTGAAAAATGGGCAAAATTGAGCCGTACTAAATGTGCTTGTGATTGTTGAGTTCACTGTAAAATAAATTTGAAGAGTACTGTTTAAAGTTTAGTGCTGAAATTTTATTTACTTTATTGAACACATTTTTATGGCCTGAACAACTTGCAATATGCTGAGCCATTCATATATTTTGTCTGCCAAGCATTTGATCCTCTCTTGGCAAGCAATAAGCCTGGGAGGTTTATTAAGCTAGTAGCAAATTGTGCTCATATTTGAAGATCATAAGTTGCATTGTCCATCGGAATTAAGTAATGGACAAAATGGTTAAGGTCTTGAGAAATCATGTGTATGAATATGTATTTTAAAGAGACCATGTAGGCTTTATTTAGGTGAATGCTTGCCCAAACATCCTTCTTTTTATCTTTCTAAATGGCTTTGCTTCTACTTGTTTACTGCAGTCTTCATAAATTCTATGCTTTTTTTTCTTTACTTCAGGTTTTTTGCCTTTATCCCTTTTTCATCTGTGTCTCTTTGTGAGGTCTTTCAAATTCTTAAAATGAGAAGATATATAGAAATGGAATTGCTCTTTCTTACTTTCTCTTATTTTCTTTGCAGAATTGAATATAACTTACAAATAATATGTCTCCTGAAGTTGCCTTAAACAGAATTTCTCCATCACTTTCTCCTTTGATCTCCAATGTAGTCAGAAATGGAAAAGTGGGATTGGATGCAACTAACTGTTTAAGGATTACTGATCTGAAATCTGGGTAAGCTATCTTGTAATAAATTCAAGTTATGACCTTATTCCGAGGGCTGATTTTCAAATATCTTTAAGAACTTTTAATGTTTTTTATTTGTTTGAATAAAAGAAGCTCTTTCTGATCTATTTTTCATATTTGCAAAGATTTCCTGGTTTGTGCAGAACACTTAAGAGTGAAATTAGTTTTCATCAGTCATTCCAAGTATTTTATTTTTCACAAGTGAGTCTAAAATGTTGAGCATATTGTGTCAATATCATGTTCTACTTTCTCACTAGAATAAAGTAGGAATTATTTTAGATGACTAGTTGTTTTAATATTGGGTGAATACTCTCTCAAAGCTTCGTCTGGCAGTCCACCTACCTGCCTGCCTGCTTACCTGTCTGCCTGAGCTCCTGCTGGTGTACATATCAAACCATTCTCCTATTTTTCTGCACAGCAATAACCTTGTGAAGTATATTGGGTTGAGAGAGAATGAAAGCTGAAACTTAGCCAGTGAACTTCCATAGCTGAAGGGAAGCTTGAATTTGATCTCTGTAGTGCTGATTCATTGCCTTATTCTATATATCATATTAAAAATGATTTTTGTAGACCTCTGTAGATTCTCTGATTTGGTCATATTCCAAATGTCATATGTTACTTAACTCACATTGCACTCTCAGTCTGTGATTAGCATAGTTTTGCGTAAGAATTGATAAACTGAATAAAACCTCATGTGCTTGCTTTGGCATAAACTAGAGCAAAATGGAGACTATCCAACCAAGGTCATAAGAGGCACATAGAATGATGGGACTGAGTCCCAAAATTGAGATTAAATTCTTAGATACTCATGATTCACTTAATACATAATCTTGATGTTTTAATTAAGTGGGAAGTAAAATTATTATTTTTTAGATTCTATAAAGGTTTGTGGAACATGGTTAATAGCACCTCTCAAAAAAAATTGGAAGAGTTTCTATTGTTAGGTGTTTCTGTTTAAAGGTATATCTGTGTCAATATACCTGTTTAAAGGTATATCTATGCCAATTTTTTAGTTTGTGGGAAGTTTGTAGGCCATTTGGTCAAGGGCTTGAGAAAATGGTAGGAAGGCACATGTGATGAGTATTTCTTTGTGAATAAGTACAGCACCTTTCAGCTATGGCTTCTGCTGTCTTCCTTTAGTTGGTTCTATAAAGGAGAAGAAATTGAATTGTTGGATATGATTGATTAATGGCTCATCTGGTCACTAGAACTGAACATTTCACACCTGCCTTTTTTCATTCAAAATAAAAAAGACAAGTGGTGGTGGTATTCTTGGTTTGGGTCATGGCTAAGACTTTTTCCAGAGAATTTACAATCCCAATTATTTTGCTTGGGCCAAGAAATGCTCAAAGGTGAGTGGAGTGGTATATGGAATGAGTAAAGGCAGGTCTTCCCCTTTGTGACAAATATCTTATGCTGCTTTTCCTGCATAAAAGGAGTGCCACTTTTTGTCTCTTGATTCTCTCAATAGAATTTGGAAAGACCCCAGTGTGTAACCTTCGAGAGCAGTTTTCAGTCAATCTTCACAGTGAATAGTTTGATTTGGTATGCAACACTTTCCAATAGTCATTAACATCGTTTTTCCACCTGAATAAAATTTGAAACCTAAATGGGATAGTGGTTCTTAACTTGGTTCACATTTGGTGATTGATGGACTGTCCATAAACTGTTTGTAATGCAAGTAGTCCTTGATTTATGATCAAAATTGAGACCAGAATTTTCATTGTTAAGCAAGGCAGTTGTTAAGTGAGTTGTGCCCATTTTATGATTTTTTTTTGCCTCGGTTGTTAAACGAATAAATGCAATTAAATGAAACACAGTAATTAAATGAATCCAGATCTCCATTAACTTTGCTTATTGAAGGAAGGTCACAAATGCCAATCACATAACCCTGGAATGCTGTAACCATCATAATTAGATGCCAGAGAATTTTGTTCACCTGACTGGGGATTCTGTGATGGTCATAAGACTAGTCGTAGGTCATTTTTTTCAGTGCCATTGTAACTTTGAACAGTCGCTAAATCAATGTCATTGTTTCCTTTGTAAAACTAGAGGTAAAACTAATAATAATTTTATGCTGTGAAACAAATGCTACAAATAATATTTCTGTCAATACTTGTCTTGTTTCACTGTGTTTCGTGTTTCCCCGAAAATAAGACCTAACCGGAAAATAAGCCCTAGCATGATTTTTCAGGATGCTGAGCCTACTCCAAAAATAAGCCCTAATTAGGACTGTGCCTACTCCATCCCACCTGGCTGGCGCAATGGGGCAGGAGGCTGCGCGGCACATCACATCGCTGCCACCACAACGAGGCAAGGCAGGTGGGGGAGGGGGTGGAGCTGCCCCACTGTATTGGGGCACTGAACAAGATCTCTTCTAGAAAATCTTTACAGATAGAAGTCATTCTTTAGACATTTATACTACTTAGAACTTTAAAAGTACAGACTCCTCTGTTTGAACTGCCTTGGAAATGAACTGAAAAATCATAAATAATATTGATGGGCTCCTGTCAAGGAATTTTGTCCTGGAAAATTCTTGCTCTTTTTGTGGTAAATAAAAGCTTGATAATTCTTTTCAGTTTTTATGTGCTGTATATAACTAGGAAAGTCATAGATAAATACTTTATATATCGCATACTTCTTCTTGGCATAAGAATGCTAAAATTACTGCATTATTAGCATTATTTTCTGATTCTTGGAACTTTTTATAGCTCTCTGCAGGTATTTGGGTAATTTTTCCAAGGTGGGCCTTTTGTTGTTTAGATAATAGCCATTTTTCAAATCTCCGGTGAAGCTTCCTCAAACAGAAATAATTGGGCAAAATGCAATTGCGTATGCCGTCAGCTTTCACTTTAGAGTAGTAAAATATTTTAGAAAGCAGACTTTAAGAGCCTCGAAAAATACTTAGTATTGCTTTTAAGATTGCTGTTATTAAATATCTCTTTTATTATAATACCAGATATATCCTTTTCCATTTGATTTTGAGCAGTAGACAAAAAGGAAATATTATACTTGCAAAATCTGAAACATTTTTTACATTCAAAAGTCTCCTTGGATTCATGTAGACAGCTAGTGTGGTTAAGGTGTTGGGCTAGGATTGGGAAACTGAGTTTCTAGTCCTTTGAACACATGGGCCACCTTGAACCAATCACTTCCTCTCAGCCTTAATCAGTGTCAGACTCCGTGAAGAGTTAGCTGAACAACAAAACACACATTAATGGCTTTTTTTGTGTGAAATGGACAAAAACATTTGGCCATACAACCAAGTGGTAGAAATGCTAACAATAATTTGGATTTACTGTATGTCTCATAGCCAAAACCATTTTCATTTTGCATGCTATGAAACTACAGAAAAATGAAATATTAATAGGTAATATTTGTTATTGTTAGGAAGGATTTAGGATTCATCAGAATGTAGCCTAAAGCAAAAAAAAAATGATGTAAAATCTGATATCTTCATAAGTTTGAGTGCACAATAGAAATAATTTTGTTGAGGAAAACCTAAAAGTAAGATTTTCTATTTAAGAGTGCTTTGGAAGCTTCAAATACTGTACTATAATTTTTCCCTGGCATCATAGGCTACTTACTCTTTGATTTTGATTGTGCATTCATTGCCAAATCTCCACAAGTATTTAGTAGCTTGGAAACATGCAGATGCTGAATAGCATTAAGCAAGACATTGGGTATTCCCAGAGGCTCCCATTGCAGCACTGTGGCATTAATTTTATGTCTTTCCTTTTAACAGTTCCCAAAACAGAATCCTGAGAATGGTCTCTTATAAAAATGAACTTTCTTTGTTCAATAAGGGAAAAATATAGGACTGCAGTCTTAGTGACCAGTGGAACGGCGTAGGCTAATCAAGGCTAGCTTGGATTATATAGAGGCTTCTTCTGCATAGTATAAAAGTAGAAAAATTGATATAAATACATTTTTAAGGTTGTTACTAATAGAAGAATTAACTGTAAAACCTTAGATTTCATACTTACATTAGGCAATACTCCTTTCTTGCTTTTTTTTTTTTTAAACTGTTTATATACAGTAAATCATTCTATCTACATGTCAATCCCCAGTCTATAGATGGGGCCATTTACAGTGTAGGTGCTACCCCCCCAAAAAAGAGAGGCTTTTATGAGAATCATTAACAAATGTATCAAGTGAGCTAGATGGTTAACAGTTAAAATATTTTATTAAAATGTCAAAATGAAAGCTTATCACCAATGTTTTATCTGTAAAAAATATTATTATTTACAAAAAAAGTAATAATGTTTAACAAATCTCTAGAATTCCAAGAAACTTTTACTTGCATAGTTTGGGAATTCAAGCTTAAAGACAAAACAACGTGTCTACCAATGTTACAAAGGAATCAGACTTATTTGAGCTAATGTATGTTGCTATTGTTGCAAAATCTGAAATAATAGAATGATGATGATGATGATGATAAATGTAATAATAAATGAAAATATATGCATTGTTGTGGAGTGTGAAATAAATATATATATATATAGTGTATGTTGTAGTTTGCCTATTTGCAATTTGTTGAATTATGGAGAGCATTTGAAAGAGATGCGTTGCGAAATAAATGAACTTCCTCAAGTATTAAAACAGCTGCATCCTCTGGAATGGCCAGCATCACTGCTTTAAAGATTATCTCTAACTGTATGCATTGGGAGCGTGCTTGCATTAGCAATCCCACAAGAAATTTTGACTGTGCTTTTTTTAGAGATGGAGAAACCTTTTGAAGCAGCTGTAATTGCAGTTACTTGATATTTTTGAGCATTTAGGCTCATCCTACTTTATTTTGCTTTGTACAGCTTGCCAACATGTAGCCCACCTTTTTGTCCCCCAAAACAAGTAACATAAAACACAAAACATTTAAAAATACAGTAAAATTCTTAATATATGGTACTTTATATAGCTAATTTTATGTAATTACAATATGAGTAACACCTATAATCATAAAAACTCAGATTAGTATTTTTTTTTTAATTGTAGCTGCACATCATTAACCCTTGGACCTAGCTGTGATCGATTTAAGTTGCATATTCCATATGCTGGAGAAACATTAAAATGTAAGTACTTAGTACCTTAAAATAATCTGCAAATCTTCACTGGCTTTTTGATTCTGTAGCTAAATTAATAATTTCTGTTATGTAGGTCTTTTTTGCTTTTTCTCATCTGTAGAACCCATTCCTTATAGATAGTTGCCTGATGTCTGTTCTATATTCCATCAAGTGAACATCTTTTTATTTATTTAAATTTTTATTGTGTTACTAATATTTTTAGTAGTTTCTGCTGATATTATTCCTTTTCTTTTAACATTTGTGTTCAAGTAGTAACCATTCACTCCATGCAAAGGTTGGGTCAGTTTTAGGCTAAGGCTACGTAAGTACTGGGACACCAATGCCTTTTCTCCTTCTAATTCATTGTAAAAACGCAAATCTTCTGTTTGGTGGGAGATGGAACCATCAATTAATGTGGCCTAAGGTGCCATATAGCCTGGAGCTGGCAACTCAATTGCAAGAATGCCTTGTGGGAAGAAACCCACATGGCAGTCAGAGGGAAAAGACTGTCTAAAGTTAAAAGAGATCAGTGGCCAAGTTTTTAATTGTAGCGGATTATTCACGATGGTTAAAACAAACAGGTAAAAGTATTGTGAAGAATTTTAAATCATTGCTGTAAGCAGAATGAACAGGCAGATAAACTGCAAATCTGTTACTGCAATCAGATGAAGAATGAGAAGGTTCAGTAAATAATTCTGATTTTACATAGATGCCGATGGTGGCTAATTAGGAAAGGATTTTGAGGTTGTGGCTCATTGAAAATATATCAAATGGTAGATAAGGCCTATTCATACAACTCATAGTTAGAATGGGAAGCAGCCAGTTTAGACAATTTTTAAAAGGGGATTAAGTAGAAAACTGAACAATTTTAACAGCAATTTTGCTAGGGACAGGACATCAAGGAAGGAGGTGCAAGGCCAGTTCTTTGCCTCTGTTAGCTTTTTAAGAGAAATGAAAATTTATTTTTGCTCTTTCATTCATACTGTCAGTTCAGCTTTGCTGTAGCACTAGCAATTGAGGTTGGAAAAAAATATTTGAACTTTCTGGCTGGTCCCAAAATCATACTAAGTTCTTAACATATATTTTGTTTCTATTTCATTTTATCTTAGCATGTGATGTGAACACAGAAGTTTATTGAGTAAGGCATGCTTAAGCAAGCCATAGTTTAGCTTTATATGTAAATCTAGTCTCTGTTTGAGTGAGTAGGGTTCCAGGGTCCCAGGCAAATCAGCCTACATTTTGCTATTAGTTCAGCAATTAAAGTTCTGCATTTGTATGCTGCTTCTTTCTGCACAAGGCTCTCTTTGTTTAAGTAATAGTTTTTGTGTCTTTATGTACATATGCAGGAGCACTACATGTGGTAATGCTGTAATCTCCCCACTCAACTGCTACTCTAGAGCAGCTGTACCTCTCTTTAGCCCCTTGACCTTGTTTTAAAAAAGGAAACTCATCAATATATATATTTTTAATAAAGATATTTGTGTTTGTTATTTCCATTCCAGTAGTGATGTTTTTAATACAATGGAAAGTATCTTCTGTGTAAGTCATTTGATAAAAGTTCATCACATATTCACAGACATGCGTCAGCCTGATAATAAAATTAAGAAAAAAATTTATTAAGACATTAGGAGAAAACAAATAGGAAGACAATGAATTACCCATAAACTATAAGCATAACTCATTGAATCAGTGGTGGAGGTATCTAATGTAGCATGGTATCTTTCATGTATAGTAGAATTTGGTTTTGTGAGTTACCTCTTTTAGGGTTTCTTCTGTTGCTTATATTTAATGCATTATAATTTGTAGATATTTTTGAAGTTGTTCATTGTGCTAGTCGGATGTTTCATATGGAAAATAAATTGAGGAATCAATAAAATGGGGGGAAACTTGTGTGTGTGTACATACATACACACATACTGTATGTATGTATGTATATATATTTGTGTGTGTGCACATATACATACACACATGCTGTATGTATGTATGTGTGTGTGTGTATATATATATGTGTGTGTGTTTATCAGAATGGGGGGGAGAGAGAGAGAGAGAGAGAGAGAGAGCACTATGATTTGGATAACAGTTCTTTAAATCAATTAATTTATGCTGCATTTTTACAATGGCTAAACATGAACTTGTTTTTGAAATGAATATATAACATTTTATAGTACTGTCAGATTCAGCAACGGTCCCCAACCTTTCTGGCACCGGGGACCAGTTTCATGGAAGACTATTTTTCCACAGATTAGAGGGGGATGGTTTCACATGCAACCTAACTTGCATGCTCAGATGAAGCTTCGCTTGCTCGGGGATTGAGTACCCCTGACATATAGCATGTGCTGAAACACTTAATCTGATACAAAAATATATTAGAACGTTTGACATAAAGCAAGCAATTTGTATGGAGGATGGCTAGAAGTCTCTTGAGATTTCAGTGTTTTTATATGAAATGTTGGAAGAAGAGAAACCAAAAAAAATTGAAAACCTTGCAAGAGTTCATATCTTATTTTTTTCTGAAAAGGTTCTATTACACAGGATAATAGAAGAGTTGACAATAATTTAATATACCATTATGTTACACAGTTGCAAGGCAAATCAAGCACCCAAGAATTATATGACTAGTTTAATAATTAATCCTAGTGTGTAAAACTACCCAGAGTTATTTGGTGATTGAAATAAATAAATGAATTAGTAAACTTTTGAGGAACATAGGATATGATTCTACTCTTATATTTCAATATTCTTTGGCGAGTACAGTATATTTAAACATTTTGAAAAGAATACTTAGCACTTCAGAAAAAGCAGATAGGATGGTGGTGAGTGTACCTCATCTTTTCTACCTTTCTATGGTGAACCACTTATTAAAGTTCTAAACTGCATTTCAGTGTAAATCTCAAGGAATTTTTGATCATATTGCTAAATGTGCTTGAGTCACAAGTGGCACAACAGTTGAGTGGCAAGCTGCTATTTCAAAGTAGTTGGGTTGGCAAGGCAATTCTTAAAACACACATAACAGCCCCCCACACTATAAAGATAGTGAAACCTCAATTTCCAATTGAGATGAATGGATTCTATAATTCCTGTTTCTCTTAAATCAGAGTATATCACTTGCAGTGACATTGTTATGCAGACAAGGCAAATATTGTCATTTGTTCACTGATACAAACTATGTCATTTACATAATGACAGTGTAAATGTCATGTATTCACAGTTTCTGGCTTTTGCGAGATTTTTCTACATTCCTTCAGCTTAATTTAAAAGAAGAAAGTGTGCAAATATGATCCAAAACAAAACATTTTGGTTAATGCAGGAGAAAACAGGAATCATTTTTCATCCATATCATTGTTTGGGTGATATATTGTAAATTGCTGGCTAATCTACATCTTAGAATGAAGTTAAAATGAAAAATTCTAATATGGAGGCATAATTTGTGACATTCTCCCTTTATGAATATACAAATCTGTATTACATACACCAAAAATGCTACGCATGTCAAGTTCTAGGTAGAAACAATATATTTTGAAAACTGCACAAGCAGAAATAATATAGTTCTTAATTAATAGTGGAAAAGGTGCTTAGAGGACTTTGTCTGTTTACTGGCAGATAGTTCATAATGGTGAAACAGTCATTGAAAGACAGCTTTGTAAGGAACTTCAGACATCCTGTTCCTTGATGTATAGTTGTTATCTTTAAGAACAGGAGAACTTAATGAGGGAAGGCCATAGAAATGTTGCAGTAAGAAAATGTGCCCATGATTTGTTTCTCAGCAGGAGGGCATGCTTCCTTTGTGGGTACTAGTACATCCTCTTTATATGAGAAGAGCTTTTGGTTTTTCTGCAGAGTATCAATCATAATAGCTGTCATACTGCGAATTCAGATAAAATATTTTGAAGCATGGCATTTTGAAGCATAGCTTCTACTCTTCTGAAGTCCATCAGAAGATTTGAATTTCAATAGTTTGTTACAACAGATTGCAACATTTACTGAAATTAATTGTTAATTGGTTGGGGTGTGTATGTTTTAAAAATGATTTGGAAAGGGTTTATTAGAAAGTAGCATATCTTTAAAATAACCATAGCTTTTTTTCAGGCTTTCACATGAACCTGAAAATTACGTTGCTGCTTATTTGTGTTAAAGATGCAGCTATTTTAATGAGTTAACTCATTAAAGCAGCCATGTAATTCTTCAGAGTCGTGCAGGAGCCCACAAAAAGGCTTTTTTTTGAGGTGCTGTGCTTCCATTCCTGTCCTTTCTGAAGCCTCTCTTCCAACCTTTTTCAAAGGAAGCACAGCATTTACTTTACTTTGAAAGGGAAAGTACTAGCATATCTTTTGACAGCAGTAGATGATTATTTTTTGAAGCTAGTATGAAGATGAAGCAAGGGCTTGAAAAATGATTAAAGCTGGTATTCTGCAAAGAGTTTTACAGTGGAAAATTATAGTAGTTGGAGACAAATCAGGAATGGTAGCTAGATTCTTTGAATGTACTAAACTATATTTTATATCACCCATAATTTTTGAATAAGGCATGATTGCCTAGGTCCTGAATAAACCATTGTTTATAACCACTGAGACTAGATTGACATATTCTGGAAATCATTTTTTTTTTTTAAAAGCCTTAGAATACTGCATTAATTTAGAGCATAGAAGTATGTATAGTTTACATTCTGGGCAAACAGCTACTTCCAAAAAGATTTTCAAAACAATCCTGTCTACTTAATCTTGTAAATAAATAGGTATTTCATATTAAATTCAATCATAGTATTACCAATGTAATCTTCATTTTTGACATTTGAGGAAGTTCTTTTTGATGACGATAGAATGATACCTGCCAGGTGCAAACAATCAGACCCACATGTATAGAGTTCAAACTAGCTACTTTATTGTTCTAGGTCTATAATACAGGAATCTCCTCAGACTTCTAGTTTTTGCCTGGGAAAGACTAGATAAGGCTCAAAGGCATTTGGGGGGAGGACCTAGCCCTCCTGTATTTATTTAGTGAGTCTAGGCCAGTGATGGCGAACCTGTTAGAGACCGAGTGCCCAAACTGCAACACAAAACCACTTATGGATCATCGAGTGCGGGGTGGGTGTGGCCCATTGGCTGGGCGTGACTGCGGTGGTAACGGCAGACTGGGTGGGACTAAAAAGTTCAATCAATCAATTCCAACTTTGCAAGATCTTTTTTTTTTCCCGCGAGAAGTTGAAATTGACTGATTGAACCTTTTTTTTTTTTTTTTGCACACGGCAGCAGAGGCCTAAAGCGAAAAGGTTTTATAAAACCCAGCTGAAGGCCTAGGACTGGGGCGACGGCGCGCGTGCCCACAGAGAGGGCTCTGAGTGCCGCCTCTGGCACCCGTGCCATAGGTTCGCCACCACTGGTCTAGGCTAATTCCCCACTTCAGCCTCCTGCCAACTGTGACGGTTGCTCTCCAACAATGACTGATTTTTTTTAAAGGTGTTAAAATGTTTTCCTTTTTCAAAGTGATCTGATTTTAGCAGTAGAAGAATAAGCCACAAGAAGCCTTAGGTATACATGCTTCACATCTCAAAGTCTGGCATACTTATGATCAGTTCAGAAGCTTTTACCTGCTATTTTATATTGGCCATAGTTTAATATTTGCCCAAATAAACTGTGATTAGTATTTATGGCTTCTTGAAACAAGACAAGTACAGAAGCCAATACTGGAGAAGTAGAAAGCACTAACCATGTTAGTGTAATGATCAAAGTCAGCGTTTTACTTTTTTCTGTGACAGTAGGTAAATTATTTTTTTTTTGCTGTTTGCTTGTTTTAAGGGGATATAATTTTTAATGCTCACTATCCTGAGTTGCCACCTGACTTTATCTTTGGAGAGGATGCTGAATTTTTACCTGATCCTTCTTCCTTAAATGTGAGTATATTTCTCTGTCATTTTGTCAGTTCAATTGCTTTACTTTTAAACTGTGGCCCTAAATATTGGAATAAGTGTATTTTGTTAGATGACCTACAAAGTTGATCTGTTCCATTAGGGATTTGGTTAAATGTATTATGTATTTTAACTGTATTATGCCATCCTACAAGTTGGTATTTAGTTGTTAATCACTCTTAAGATTTTTATTTTACTGGAAAATAAACAAAATTGGATACTCAGAGTTTTGTCTTTCGTGAGCATGAGAACATTATTTTACACTTTACTTTTTGTCTATTGTTTTATTTAATTTACTAGATTTATATGACCACCATCTGATATGAGCAGCTCTGGGTGGTTAACACAATACAAATATTGTATACAATACTGTAACAGAATATATAAATAAGACATATTTAAATAATGGCAGCCAAGAACAACCCAGTCAACAAGAAATTCATTTAACTCACAGGTTCAAACCTTTCCTAAACTCCAACCCTTTTCTTCCCAGAAAGAAAAGCTAGATCTTAAAGGGCTTAGCAAAGGCTCAGAAGGGTTGAGGCTAATCTAATCTCAGGAGGAATGACTTTGCTACAGAAACAGCACACTTCCTGAGTCTGGCCAGATAATATTCTTTAATTGATAATATGAATGGAGACAATTGGAAAAAGGCAGTTCTTCAAGTAACCTAGCCTTATGCCAGGAAGGTGTAGAGCCAAATTATTTGAATTGCATATGAAAGCCTGTTGGCATCCAGTGCAGCTTGTAAAGCAAAACTGTATCATGGGCATACTGTGGCATGTCCATAGTTGTTCTTGATGCTGCATTCTGGATCAATTGCAGCTTCTGAATGTTCTTCAGGGTCTATTTCAGGTAGAGCATATTATGGTATTCCTAGTTGGGAGGTGACCAATGCATGGGTGACCATGCATAGTGCCACCTGATTCACAAATGAGCATACTTGGTACACAGTGGAATTGTGCAAAAGCCCCCCGGGCCATAGCTGCCATCTATTCTTTGAACAGGACTCATGAGTCCAGGAGGACTCACCAAATGTACACTCGTTCTGTCTGAGGCCATGCAACCCCATCTAGAAATAAAGATAGAAATTCACCAGATCCAGGAGGGCCTCAATTCACAACCACACTTGGTCTTGCATGTTCTTGAAGCTTGTTCTTCCCCATCCACACCCATGTAGCCTCCAGATACTGAGAGAGAACATAGCATCACTTGGCTGGCTTGGACCAGGGACACATGAGTGGTTATCATCAGCAGACTGATGATATCTACTTTGTGCTGTCAAATGACCTCACCTAGGGGTTTTGTGTAGATGTAAAAGAGGAGTGGACGTGGTGGTGAACCTTGAGGAACCTCACAAAATGGGTTGTGGGTTCAAACTCTCCATCAACACTGACTGAGGAAGAAAGGAGGAGAACCACCAAAAGATTGTGCTCCTAACTTGAAAATCACTGAGAGATCAAGGACAGCCAGTATGGATGTAGTACCTCCATCCTGCTCCTACCAGAAGTTCAGTCAATGCTGTTTCAGTCCCATGCTAAGCCTAAAGCTCAACTAAATGGGATCTAAATAAGCAGCTTATTTCAGCATTATGTGAAGTTGCAGTATGACTTATTTTTTAACAATCTTTCCTAAAATAGGAAAGTTGGAGAGAGGATGAAAATTGCCCAAAATATTGGGATCCAGTTATGCTTTACTGAGGATTATGTGTGCTGATGATGACCTTGTTCACTGTAATTTTACTTGCTACGCAATGTTTGTTTTCTAGATTTGCTTTCATTATATATTTTATATATCTTCCATCAGCAAAAGATCAGACATGCATCCAGAAAGAGATGTGAAAAAGCGTTCCCGTACCTGAATGTTTAGTTTAATTTTAAAGAGTGACATCCTTAGCTCGTTCATTTTGGGATATATATATAAAACATAGAAATGATAATTTTACTCAGTTGTTGACCATAAATTAGACCTGACCTTGCATTTCTGGTTTCAGAATATTAGTGGATAATGAATGTACCAAATAAATATATTTGAGAGAACATTAGTCATAGTCATAAATTTGTATTTAACATATGGAACTACGCTTCATAGCACTCTTTAAAAAATGAATATTAAAAGATTTTTTTTGAAAAATATGTATATATATGGGTTCATAGTAGAGAAGTACAAATTTCATATTTAAAAATTATTAGATATCTAATCAAATTATAATAATGAAAAATGAGAGGCAATAAAAAATCAGCAAAAACCATAGTTTATAAGTTAAAACTGCATGGACAAATGAAGGATCTTGACTGGATGCAAAAAATATAATGTATTAGTCACACAGCACTAGAGAAGTAATTCCAGAGCCAAAGCACCATCACAAAAATTATATTCATAATTTTGAATATAAATTCTATCATTTTGCATGCATTTAATACATTTATTCTATTAGTATACTCACAGTGGGGATACTTTGTATTAGATGTATTTAATCAAGTAACATAGCCTTTAATTGTTGTATAGTATAGAAAGAAACATGGTCAAAATAAATTTACAATTGCACTTTAACGTACTGTTTCCTTTCTTACAGAAATTTCAAGTAAGTATAACAACTGCAGTATAGTTAGAAGGCAGTGATTCAATATTCTTCAACCATACTGTGTATGTTTTGTTGTGGGAAATCCTATACATTTGTGGTATGTCCTTTAGTTTCAAACTACTGGGATATACATTTTCAAGGGAGAAAGAAATACTTGTAAATTTGACTGATTAGTCAGGCATTAGTTATTATTTAAGACTAATCTAATTTTCCATCCTGTTTTAATTCATAATGTCTGTTTGAAACAGAAATGCTATTCTTGCACAGCAGCTCCAACCTTATCATTGTGAATATGAATGGGTGGCAGTATAAATCAAAATATTACTTTGAATGACACTTTTGTAATTGGAAAAGAAATGGCATATTAATTACAAGATATGACTTCCTGATCAGTATTTTTTTCCTTCATTAGTAGTAACCTTTAGGTAAGCATACTTAGTTCTGAAAAAGTTTCTATCAGATTATAAAAGTAGACAATACAATACCAGCAAGCTAGTGATTCTGTATAATTCATCATCTTTTAAATAGCTTATTTTTAATGTTGAAGAATATACAATAGAGATTCAATTTTGTTTTCACATATTAGATAAGGTAACCATGGAATTGTCAAAAGAGTTAGTGTTGATTTCAAGTTATTATTTATTGATGCAGCTCTTTGCAAATACAGTGTCTGTAACTTTTATACTTGATATTTTTAGGGACATGTTGATCCTGATTTGCTGTCCTACAGTTGCTAATTAAATGCTACCATAGTCACAGGAGATATTACTTCACTTTGATTTTTACTTTCTCCAGATTTCCTAATGATGCCCCTGTTATAGAAAAGAGAGAAGATTCATAAAAAAATCATATTTTCCTTCAAAGGGAACATCTAATTTGTGTGAATTCTGCTCTCTACAAATTTGTGGCCAACCCCTAAGATATTTTAAGTTTATGCTTTAAAATGTAAATAAATTTGACACTTACGCACTAGACACAGGTGGAAAAAATCGGAGGCAATTGAATGTAGCTGAAAATGTTAGTGATTAATAAATTTATTTTTTTGTGGGGTTTTTTTGTTGTGTAGTAGTGCTTCATAATATTTAAATAAAACTTTTCTAGCTTAAGCTCACAAATACATTTTTATTTTGCTGGCATACTGAAATTGTATCTTTTTTTAAAATCAGTGAAGATAAGCTCTACTTTAATATTAGTCACTTTGAAGGGCTTAATATCTTGTATTTCTTGACATTTATTTTCCTTGTCAATTACTGCACTTAATTCTTCCTCCTAAAAAATATGAAAGTACACTAACTGAAGATCTTGCTGTTTTCTGTAGTGTAGCCAGGAAAAACAGTAGCAAGCTGTCTTCTTCAAAGTCACGTTTCTGGAAGATATTCCAGCAACCTGGATGCTTAAGCACATTCTTAAGAAAAACAAGCTCCATTTAATTAAGAAACTATTTGCTTATTCTCTTATTGACAAGTCTAAGTTGCTTCTTATTCTGACTTTTCTTAGTTGGAGAAATTGGTCATACCACATGTGCAGTGTAAGAGTATAAAAATAATATCCCAATAGCTATAGTTAGGCTATAAGTAATTGAATAAATAAAAGCATTTGAGTCAAAAAATGAGTTTCGGGATTGCAACTGTACTGTGTGTCATTTCTTACAGTACTACAAAATAAGGTAGATAACATTCCCTTATGCTGACTTAAATTGTATTAATCTTCATTAAGCATCTCATTTTCTTTTCTTGCCATTGATAATGAGGTTAAGAGGGGGACCTATATTTCTGTATATGGTGCTGTTGCCTAAAGCTTGTAAATTGGAAATCCATATAAAGTAAGTATTAAAGTGGCTAATAAAACAACCTTTATAGATGGAGTGAATTAGTTTTTCTGTTGTTTGCTACTAATCAATCTGTAACTTTATTTTATCAGAACAGGTACTCTGATTTTCGCTCTATGTGGCAGTCCTTTGTAGGGAGATGGGCAGGGAGGGAAGGAAGGAAGGAAGGAAGGCATGATTGACTTTTCGAGTGAGTCAATAAGTGATGTCAATAACTGAATTAATAAAAGTAAAGCATTATAATTAATTACTTATAGATTGTATTAGTGTAGAATATATGGGATATCCAGCAACTGAGCAGTAATTGGCTTCTATCCTGTAAGTTTGGAGAACGCTCAAATATTTGCAATTTTATTTACTTAGCTGTAAGATACATGCAAAGTCATAAATGTGACTGTTTTACAAACAGGAGTATGGAAGACTGCACTTAGTGTATAGGCAAAGGCAAAGAACTTTAGTTTTTACTTTGTTTCCTGCTGTCTTACTGACTGCTAACCACACATTCTAATTTAGAATGATACATTCTTATTTCTTGATCCTAATTGGTTTATTGGTCTTTATCATCCATTTACTTCTTTTATCTTCTACCAACCTGAGAGAAATGGAGACAGTCTTATATTACAAAACATTTCATTCACCTAAACAATATGTGCAGCATTTAAATGAAAAAAAAAATTACACAAATCAGTAAGAAAGCGATCCCTGCACCGTATGATCCCTTGCTAAAATTTTGCCCAAGTTGCAAATGTATTCTTTGTATTAACTTACAAAATCAAGTGTACCAATTACTTCCTGGAAGTGTACTCATTTGGTAGAGACAAGAAAACTGTCTTCCACCATACTGCCTGAAACATGCCAGGAAATAAGTAGTCATCTGCATGATGCTTCTGCCAGTGTATATTGCCATATCCTTGTGGTGCCACACCATCAGTGATACCGTATTTCTCTGTGATTAAGATATGATAGTTATCTCTAGTACAAGTGTATTTACTCATATAGCTGGAATACTGACATTGGCACAACTATATCTTAATATTGACTTCTGCTACAGAATTGTAGTATAAGTAATTAAGAATATATATTTTAAGGGCATGTTTAAAGAAATAAAATGTGGAAAGTATTTTGTGGCCCACAACATTGACACACTAGGGTATGTCTTCTATACAAAGCTTGCAGAAAAATTATAAAGGCTGAAAATATTTTGAAGGGTTAATCTAAGTAATACACCTTCCTACAGCTCCAATAATATGTGAGTATATATGGGGAATAAAGGTATCTGTAGAGAAGAAGTTTAGAAATTAATTCTATCTGCTGCAGGCTTTATGAATGTTTAACCTAATGTGAATATATTAAAATTGCCCTGGATTTGCCACTTTTTAAATTTTCCTTGTGACTTTTCTGCTATGGGTTTGTGTGTTTCTGTGTGTGTGTGTGGGGGGGGTGTTTAAAAATCTATTTGGCTTTAGAACTAAATTTAGTTAAAATTATTCATGTCTAAAATTAATGAATCTGGGTGGGAAAGTTAATAAAATTCAGTTTTGATGCAACATTTAAAACTTCTTGGGAAGAACAAACAAGTCATTTGAGACGAATAAATGACACCATTTTTTTCTTTCGTTTATTTAATGTCATGTGACTGAAGTTCCTCAAGCTCAATAATACTTGGGAAAAAATTATTGTATAGAACAGTTAGTAAAATGTTGATAACATCTTTAACAAAATATTAGTAATATAATACATAATTATGGGAGAAAGGTTATTTCCATTTCTTATTGAGTATGAATGGCAACAGGCATGTTAAGCTTTCAGCTTTATGAAAAGGGGCGTTGTCTTACCTGAACGCCTTTTCTCAGCATGACGATGGAGAATCCACCAATGGGTTTAGACTATCTTCCTGCCCAATAAGACTAAGTCTGTCAGAGTTAATACGCCTCCTGCTGGGCTGATGCTCCCCAGACACGACGAAGGCGAAGCTGCTGACGACAGTGATGTGTTGACTCTCTTGTGCCCCTGACACAGGGCCTGGTAGGCCTAGATTGGATTCTCCATCGTCATGCTGAGAAAAGGCGTTCAGGTAAGACAACGCCCCTTCTCCAGCATGAGATGGAGAATCCACCAATGGGACATACCAAAGCAGTCCTGTCCCTATGGGAGGGAATCGGCCAGGACCTGTGTCCCACTGGATGACGCCACCTGCTGGAGCACCCTCCGGCCAAAGGAAGGCGAATTTGTCCAGCCTGTAATGCCTCACAAACGGGGTAGGCGAGGACCAGGTCGCCGCCCTGCAAATGTCCCCAATGGGTGCACGCCGCCGATGTAGAGGCACTGCGGGTAGAATGAGCGGTGATGCGCCCTGGCAATGACAGAGACTGGGACTGATACGCTCTGGTAATGCAAGCCCTGATCCACCTTTTAGAGGATGAGACCTTCCCTCCCATGGAAGAAGGCTGGAACGAGACAAAGAGCGCTTCTGATTTGCGGAAGGCTGAGATGATTGATAATGAGTTTAATCTTAATTCAATATACATCAGATGCCAAACCATTTGTACTCTGTTGGCTGTGCAAGGTACAAATGCCCAAAGTCCATATGTAAGCTAAATATCTCACAAATGCATGTACAAAACTGGAATACACAAGATTTTTCTATACAAAGATTCTTAACCTTTGAATGAACTATTGGAGCCCATACTTTATAAAGGAATGGATTGAGACAGAACAAAAACTTAATTTCATATAAAATCATTTATAATTCACTTATAATTAAGTGAAATTAAATATAGTTGTGGGGGTTTTTTCCCAGTTGTGTATTAGAAAATCAAACTTTTGTGAGTTTCAGATAGCTGGAAAAGCATTTATAGATAGTTTGAAATCTTTGGGATCTTAGATTGTGTTCCTCGGATTTTAAAAAAAGATTGAGTAATAAATGCTTGCATAAAAGAGCCTATATAATCATGGGTAGAATTTGTTGACTAAGTGAAAAACAGCTGACAGAATTCCACTAGAGTTGATTGATAGGATGAAAATAGACAATAGAGGAGACAGATTAAGAGTTTATTTGGTTCAGGAGTTAGTGAAATAAAAGAACATTATAGGGTATTGGTGGTGATAGAAGGGAATCTTTGTTTTGATTGAAACACTCTTGAGGTTATTACAGGAAATACCATGAGACTGATCTTCATCAAAGCAATTCCTTCATTGGCATTTAAAGAGGGACACTGATGACTGCTTTTCCAGGTCAGTAGCTGGCGAAAGCAAGCAGCCTCTTGAATCTCAGTTGAGAGTATTGTAAAATCTTACTTTTTTAATGTCAAGGTGTTATATTGAGGTTGAGTACTCCAATGATAAGGATCAAAATGGCTCCATACAGGTAGTCCTTGGGTTATGATGGCAAGTGGGACGAGAATTTTGGTAGCAGGGCTCCCCAGCTGAAAAAGGACAGGAGCAACTTACGGGAATGTCTTGCAACTTCTTTACCTGCTGACTTGCCCATTGACTTTGCTTGTAGAAAGCCGGCATGGGAAGTTGCAAATGGCAATTTTGTGACTGCAGCTCACTGTGATGTAATTGCAAGCTGGGCACCTAAGTACCCAGATAGCAGTCACATGACTGTTGGGCCACTTCAATGGCCACAGTTTCAAATGGAGTGATCATTGAAGTCCCCCTAATGTTCAAGAACTGTCATCAATTTTGAATGGTTGCTGAATATGAGGTTCTTGTAACTGTCAAGTTGCTATCTGTGAATCAAAATTGATGGTGCATTGCATAGGTTTCTATCCCTTTGTGTGCCTTACAAATCTATAAAAATAGTAATCTTTTATATATTATTAGATTATGGGAGCAGATAATGGGCTTAAAAGAAATGGAAGTATGCATATCTTGATTAACTTCTATTTGTGTAATGCAAGGTTGTTGTTTTTTTTTAAAAAAAGAATACAGTCTGTACTTCAGAAAGGTGGGAAACTTTTCTGTTAAACTATTTTTACAAGTCTAATAGATGATTGATAATGAGTTTAATCTTAATTCAATATACATCAGATGCCAAACCATTTGTACTCTGTTGGCTGTGCAAGGTACAAATGCCCAAAGTCCATATGTAAGCTAAATATCTCACAAATGCATGTACAAAACTGGAATACACAAGATTTTTCTATACAAAGATTCTTAACCTTTGAATGAACTATTGGAGCCCATACTTTATAAAGGAATGGATTGAGACAGAACAAAAACTTAATTTCATATAAAATCATTTATAATTCACTTATAATTAAGTGAAATTAAATATAGCCCAGTTGTGTATTAGAAAATCAAACTTTTGTGAGTTTCAGATAGCTGGAAAAGCATTTATAGATAGTTTGAAATCTTTGGGATCTTAGATTGTGTTCCTCGGATTTTAAAAAAAGATTGAGTAATAAATGCTTGCATAAAAGAGCCTATATAATCATGGGTAGAATTTGTTGACTAAGTGAAAAACAGCTGACAGAATTCCACTAGAGTTGATTGATAGGATGAAAATAGACAATAGAGGAGACAGATTAAGAGTTTATTTGGTTCAGGAGTTAGTGAAATAAAAGAACATTATAGGGTATTGGTGGTGATAGAAGGGAATCTTTGTTTTGATTGAAACACTCTTGAGGTTATTACAGGAAATACCATGAGACTGATCTTCATCAAAGCAATTCCTTCATTGGCATTTAAAGAGGGACACTGATGACTGCTTTTCCAGGTCAGTAGCTGGCGAAAGCAAGCAGCCTCTTGAATCTCAGTTGAGAGTATTGTAAAATCTTACTTTTTTAATGTCAAGGTGTTATATTGAGGTTGAGTACTCCAATGATAAGGATCAAAATGGCTCCATACAGGTAGTCCTTGGGTTATGATGGCAAGTGGGACGAGAATTTTGGTAGCAGGGCTCCCCAGCTGAAAAAGGACAGGAGCAACTTACGGGAATGTCTTGCAACTTCTTTACCTGCTGACTTGCCCATTGACTTTGCTTGTAGAAAGCCGGCATGGGAAGTTGCAAATGGCAATTTTGTGACTGCAGCTCACTGTGATGTAATTGCAAGCTGGGCACCTAAGTACCCAGATAGCAGTCACATGACTGTTGGGCCACTTCAATGGCCACAGTTTCATGGAGTGATCATAAGTCCCCCTTGTTCAGAACTGTCATAATTTTGAATGGTTGCTGAATATGAGGTTGTAACTCAAGTTCTATCTGTGAATCAAAATGATGGTGCATTGCATAGGTTTCTATCCCTTTGTGTGCCTTACAAATCTATAAAAATAGTAATCTTTTATATATTATTAGATTATGGGAGCAGATAATGGGCTAGGTGATCTGAATTTACTGGGTTAAATGATTTATATAGGACTGTGACCAGGTACGAAGACTAGGAAATCTATAGTTATATTACAATATATAGCCTTGTTTGCCTTGATATTGCCCATATTTTCCCCGTTTAAATTTTTTCCCCTCTGCCAAAATCTTGAATAGATAAATATAAGAGTGGGTTCTTTGACTGATGTAGCTAGTAACGAAGTGAGGACTGCTTCACTTTCTCAGAGGAGATTGACATCCACTCCAGTGCACTGAAAGCACAGGAGTAAAAAAGGCAAATCTAACGGCTTTGAATTTCTTAGGTATAGGTTCTGCTTCTAAAATGTGCTGCAATTATTCTATTCTCAGTTCAATTCTTATTTAATTGATTGCTTAATTCAATTGTTATTTGGCTGATCTGCTCCAGTCCTGATTGCTGTTAGAGAGGGATCTAACAATACCTATGAACCAAGGAAATATTTTGATTTGCATCTATGGAAAGCCAATATGGAAGTTAAAATACTAGGTGTGTTACTCTTTTTGTTCTGTTGTACCCATATGTCTTCACCAAAAGAGAAGGTGCTCAGTGTTTTTATTATTTTTTTAACCTAGAGTACCATAAGTGAAAGATCCATCAGTTTCAGTGATAACAATTATATTGATTCTCTGGCAAATAAAAGAAACATGCAAGTTGACCTATGGTCCAAATCTCACTTTGGACAATTCAAATATGATTAAATTTCATTATTCATGTGTTAACTTGTCTCTTGATTGAACAGAATTTGGCCTGCTGGAATCCTTCAAATCCTGAATGCCTCCTGCTTGTTGTAAAGGAACTTGTACAACAGTATCACCAGTTTCAATGCAGCAGATTACGTGAGAGCTCTCGGCTCATGTTTGAATATCAAACATTACTTGAAGAACCTCAGTATGGAGAGAACATGGAAATTTATGCTGGCAAAAAGAACAACTGGGTAAGAGTACAACAACAGAAGAGTACTACCGTACTAGAGATTCCTTTCCATAGTAACTATAACCTGATTTGGAGAAGATGTTTGTCCTAGGTGTGTATTTCTTAAAATAGATGTCCTCAGTTTACCTTTGTTTCTCTTCTCCCTTCCTGCTGTTTAGCAATTTTATTCCATTACCTTACTTGAACTTGTTTCCTAGGTAAACAACTATGGCTAACAGTTATGTGGAATTGAAGATTATGAATGCAATAAAGCACTTCTCACTGATCTTAACATTTAATAAATATTTTTATTCTTATTAAATAAATTCTACAAGCTTAACTAAAATGCAAGAGACCAGAGCTGGAAATGCTTCCTTCTCTTTCCTTCTTTTTCCAATAAAAGAGGCAATTAAAAAGTAACAACAACACTTGATATTGAGATGATGCCCTCCAGTTTTCAGGGTAATTTGCAAGAAAATTGTCTGTGATTGAGTTGCAGATTGCATAGTAATATGTGGTTGTATACCATTGTGAAATAGCATACAGCATGTAAAAATAAAATAATTGGACATAATTCTAGGTATTTATTGTAAGCAGAAATTTAAGGCAGAATAGAACCTGTTTTTATTTATTTATCAAATTTAGAAACTGCCCATCTCACTCACAGAGTGACTTTTTAGTTTTGGTAAGTAGCTAAAGACCAGAGTTCTCAATCTCTGGTTCAGTAACTCCTTAAAATGATACATTAATTTGTGGACTGGTACAATGGATAAAATGATTTCATTATGTGTATATACCATTTATTTTTAATTAAATTTTGACCTGCATATTCAGTAAAACAATATTAAATAAAAATAAAATAAAAAATATTAAAAAGAAATTATTAAATAGGTAAATTTAAAATAGTAGTTTTAATATGGTAAGCTTATGCATATCTATATAATTTAGGGATCCACGCAAAACCAGAATCCTCTGACAGAGGAAAAAGTGTTGACTCCTGTCTAATTCATTAGAGTACAGGTAGTCCTCAACTTATGACCATTTGTTTAATGATAGTTCAGAGTTACCATGGCCTCAGAAAAAGTGACCTGTACTAATGTCTGTCACACCACCTCCGCAATTTGGGACCTTTATTGTTCATTTCCAGCAAAAAACGCCCATTGGGAAAGCCGGATTTGCTTAATGACTGCATGAGTCACTTAATGATAGTTGTAAAAATTGTTGTAAAATTGGGTCTCACTTGACTTGACAACACTTGACAACAATGATGATAGAAATTCTGGTCCCGATTGTCATCATAAGACAAGGACTACCTCTATTCGAAGTATAGAAGGGAATATTCATGCTTTCAAGATGGTGTTATTATGGTCTATATCAGTGGTCTCCAACTTTTCCAGCTTGGCAGACTGGTGGCAGTGGGGATGGGGAGGGAGAGGGGATGGTTTCATGTGCACTGCTTTCACAAATGCAGCTTTGCATGCATGCTTGCTCACCATTCTGTGGCCCGGTTCCAAATGGGCTGTGGCCTGGTACTGGCCCCTGGCCCCGGGGGGAGATGTTGGGGACCCCTGGTCTGTATATCAATAAAGTATACTTTTAGTCAGATTTGTGGAGTTTGTTTCCTGACTTGCCTAACCTGAGGGGCATACAGTCCTGCCTGAATGATTCTTCTGTTGAATGACCAAAGTTATGAATTAAATGAATTATGATATGCAACACCTGATGTGACCAGATTGGTAATGATTTGACTAAAAGTGTCTGTTGTCTTTCCAAAATAATATAGCAATAGAATATTGCTATATAATAGAGCTGATCACCGACCATTGTTTCTTCATAATGTTTTATACTATTTTATGTGTAATGTGTAATATGTGTGTAATGTGTAATAATCTGAGAATGTGGTGATCCTTATATAGTGATTAAAAAACTTGTTCCTTGTTAGTTAATCCTTTTATAAAACCTGTATAAAATAGTATCACGGGAGATGCAATTTAATTAGACCAATTAATTAAAAATTGTTGAAATGTTGCAAGGGTTGCAAAGGGTTTTTTCATGAAGTCTCATAAAATTTAAGGGGGAATGCAAAATCTCAAAAGTTTTCAATGCTCAGGTATGAGTCACAGGAGGTTTCGAGAATTACATTTTGCGACATCAGTTATCATTTGGTTCTTTCAAAAAAGTGTTTATGTAGTACTGACAGAATATGCAGACTAAGTATTTAAAAGATATCACTAGGGCAAGTTTTATATTTGGTCTTTTTTTTCTAAGGAAGGATGCAAGTCATACATCTACTGAAACTGAACACAAGGTCCCCACAAGATCTGAATTCCATTAGTCCTGAGTTTAGGAGTTAACACATAATGATCATTATAATTGGAAGGTGGGAATGACATAATTGAGAGATATCTTGCTATCACTGGAGTCTGCTTTGCTGCAGACACCTTTCTTGCTCTATGATTAGCTTTCAGTGTGTTACACAACTCTAAAAATTAAGTCTGTTTCAATTATGTCTCTCCAGATTATTAGGAATGCAAACTCTCAATTCAATATTGAGATCCTCTTTTTTTCTTTTCTTTTTAATTGATAGACTGGTGAATTTTCAGCTCGTTTCCTTCTGAAATTGCCAGTGGACTTCAGCAATATCCCTACCTACCTTCTCAAGGTAAAATAATCCATTATTACTTGAGCTACCACTTTCTTGGAAATAAATGAATTCCAATGCTTCCTGTTTTTTTCTGTAACTCCTTCCCCCCCCCTTTGATTCCCTTTCTTTCTCTTTTAATCTTTTCTGTCTTTGTATTTTCTTTCTTTCTTTGAAACGTAATAAAGCTGGTTAAACAGTTCTGCATCTTTCTTTTGTCTGCACTGTGTATTTTCATAAGCCTTATCTTGCAAAAAATTGAATTCAGTTGAGGTATCAGAATAAGTAGGCATTACATGTAAATTTCCCTAAAAATCCTTCAGTAGTTTTCAACATGACATTTAATATCCAAATAGATTTAAATGATTCTGTTTAAGCCTTTGAAACTTTGTCAGTGAGTCAACAAGCTAACTGAGGAGGAGGTACACATAGGAACCTATTGAATTCAAGCCAGAAAAAGAGATGCTATGAGGTTGTTAAATTCTTAGGGAAATGAAAAATGAATATATATTGTTCAGATATGTATTAAATTCTGCTATCGCAAATGTGCTGATATGAAGAGAAAGCTCAGCTATATCTAAAGGAACAGATAACGTCTCCTGTATGTAGCTTCTCAGTCTATCTATCTCAAGCCTAAATAATTGAACAAGAAAGATGACTTGAAATATTTTAAATATTATTTTTATTACTAACAAATTGCAGTTTTACATCCACTTTTCCAGATTAAGCTCTTTTAAACTGATTAATCTGTACCTTTGAGTAGAGCTTAGAGTGTGTGTGCGTGTGTGTGTGTGTAAGGAGGGGGGGAATTGTGTTGCTAAAATGTATTACAGCAGGGGTGTCAAACTTGCAATGTCACGTAACGTGTCGCGACATATCGCGATTTTTTCCCCATTGACGGAGCTGGGGTGGGCACGGTTTCGGCATGACACATCCAGCCCACGGGCCGGCAGTTTGACACTCCTGTATTACAGTAATCGTCAGACAAAGCACCCACTCACACCTGTGATAGTGTACTAAGAACTTTAGTTAGCTATGTGCCATTAAATTTAACTCAGTTCTCACTACTGCAATTCCGATTGACAAACACTATTCCTTCTAGTTTTCATGAATCACCCTTACCTCTGTTAGAGATATTTCAGGAAAACAGCCATTCACTTCATTTATTGTTTTCCACTTTTTCAACTATCCCCAACCTTGCCAAACATGATATTTGATATAATCCAGCATTTCTTTCATCACTTGCCCAAAGTATGTGAGTTATGAAATATTAAATTTAACTAAAATGAAATATTAACATTTGCAAAATTATCACTTATATTTCCTTGCATGAAGATTCCAAATATCCACCCCATAATCTTGCTTCTATTTCAATGTGTTAGATATAGAACACTTTTTAAAATTGATATTGTTCTAATTTTAAAATATTAAGCTGATTGATTTCAGAAAAGTTAATATAAAAAATGTAACCATTATGATATAAAATTGATATAGGAAGAAGTATTAGTGATTATAATTGTTAATAAATATTATCTTTTTTATATAAAGTTGTGCCTTAATATAATGAAAAGGAAAGGAATAGTGAACTTGTTAGAAAATCATGACTGGCTGATGTGGACTTTTAATATATTGAAGAGGATGCTTCTTTCCAGATGTCCTTGAAATTTTAAAGCTATGCTTTTCTATGTTAAAAAGTTCCTTTTTAGTTGAGATACAATATTAGTATCCAGTTTTCTGGAGATTGCAAATAAATAATTGAGGTATCTCAATATATTGCTTGGATTAACTGAAAAATATAACTGTCAGCCCATTTGAAGCATTCACCCATATACAAGTAGCTGGGTTTTTAAAGAGTATAATGATAATATGTTATCATGCTTAATAGGCACAAAGGAAAAGGTTTTTCTTCTGTTATCACTTGGGGGATGAAATATGTGGGAAAGTCACCTAGTTAAGATATTTGCACTTGACATTCAGTGTAATATAGAAAGCAGCAAATGGAGGCATCTCCATTTTATTTGTTATAAATTCAGATATTTAGAATTTATTGTCGTGTTCACCAGTGGTGTCTTTAAGCATGCAAGTAGCAAATACTAGTGCATCTTCAAAACTGGGAAAATTACAGACAGGAAAGAGTCCAGATAGATGATTAAAAGCACTGTTTGCCTGAATTTTTCTTCAGTCTAGCTTCTTTCCTTGTAGCTTAATGAAAAAAGCCCCTGTTGTGATGTGTGATAAAAACTTATAGAAATAAAGCATACATAATTAGTAATTATGTGCATCAATAATAATTTGCTGGAAAAAGCAGCAATATCAGTAGAATTTATGGTCAACTTTATTGTTGAAAATAAGTAGCTATTTGAAAAATATACAGCACCCTATATTTTAGCACATATAGAAGGATATTTCTTGCTTTCCCAGTCTTTGGGCAATCTTTATCATCCTATTATTGAGAAAAGGATATGGTTAAGAATGTTGCCATATAAGAAACATGAAAATCATCCTACAGTGGGATGTTAAAAAAAATGAAGGCTGATTACTATAATAAAAGAAAAAAATAGCATTTTCTTACAGTTTCAATAGGAAAAGGACTGATGGGGTGGGGTAAGAATTCCATGGAGGTTTCAATAAAATACTAATAATTGCTAGCTAGTTTGTTACAATGCAGAAATTTAGCTGTTGGAAAAACAAGTATTATTCAAATTAAGTTTCTCTGGGTCCCTGAACTTTTCTCTTACCAAGTTGTCAGCCTTCCAGGCCAGGAAACTGACAATGCAAAGATTAGAGGAACTCTTTTTTATTATTGCAAGGTATAATAACCAAATCTCAAAAGCCTGCCAGAATTTGCCTTTGCTCCCTCTTATACCTTGGAGGTCTTCTAGTCCAACCCCCTGCTCAAGCAGGAAAACCTATACCATTTCAGTCAAATGGTTGCCCAATCTCTTCTTAAAAACTCAGAGTGGGATTATTTTAAATTTCTTTGTCTCCTTTTTCCTTTTCCAGGACTATGTTGTTTCTCCTCCTTAATGGATCCTGCATTCTTTCATTGAAGTTATCTCCACATTCCTCTAGCTCAGTTATACAAAAATGCTCTTATTACTTGAGCTGGGAAATTTCTGTTCTACTGAAAAGCGCTTTCAGTTTGTATAAAATTCTAGACAAATGGGAAAAAACATCTTAGCTGACTGATGTCTCTCTGATGATACATAAAGCATCAGTTTGAAAGAACCCTAGGGCTGTGAGTTGCTTTACCTCAAATGGAGATTACTGCAGGACAAGATCCAAATCAGGTTTTTTTTTTTTTTTTCAGTTTTAGCATTCCCATTTACAAGGGAACATTAACTTCAACTAAACTCATCATTCTAATAATACCTATTTATATGATGTGTCTACTTTCTGTTTTAATAAACTAGATCATAAAGCATTGGACTTATTAAATCTCATCATGTATTGAGAGCTCTGGAAAGGGGCTTGTGAGGTATTAAATGGAGAGGGAAAACGAGTGATCCTATTCAGTTTTTGATTCTTTTGATTCTTTCCTGATTACCACCAACAGAACAACAAAATCTCTTGAATTGGGCAGATGAACATCTCTATGCTAATCCACCTCTCCTGTCCTTCAAACACTGGAAAAAAGTTTACCAATCTTACTGTGAAAGTGTCTCTATTACCTATGACTTGACCTATAATTTTGTGTATAAACAAATTATACACAGCTATTTGAGGCATAATAATTTACAAGCCAAACACAGTTGAAATGCTGCTAATACTTTTGGAACATTATTAATATGGGAAAATATGTGAGGGAAGAGGTCTATCCACAGATATAACTGAGATGATATTCTAAAAAGTTTTCTAATTATCATAATAATAAACTGTGGCTGAGCTGTTACAACTTTAACTGTAGGAAGGTTGAATCGTAGACTATATCTTCCTTCTTTAACTGGATCCCCATCAGTTAGGCATTTCAGTCCCAGTGTGTAAGAAGAGCATTGAGGAAATCTGTACAATGTTCTGTCATTGTGACAGTATGGTGTTTGAACCTAATTGTTTGCAACATATAGTATATGATTCTCGTATCAGTTGTAATTTCTTAGTTCACTTTAGTGATGCCAAATCTTCCCAGTGATGTGCTTTTCTAATTGCTTCACTGTTTCTTTAAACGAGAAAGGCAATGATACAGAAGCTATTGTCCATACTGATTAGGGAGTCACATACTTTATGTGACAAAGAATCATATATACTGTGCCCTTGAAGCTCGGAGAAAACTTAAACTTTTAAAATATATGAATTTGCCCTAAGTAACGAACAACAAATAACATTAATTTCTTGCTTGTAGTGATTGCTGTGCCTGATTATTCAGTGAACAGTGAGCATTTCTGTCAGACTTTATCTTGCTAATAACAATATTAAGCCAAGAGCATCCAAAGCATTATCTTTCTTTCTTTTTTGCAAATATTGTCTGATCAAAAAAGAGTAAGAATAATAATGTAGGCATCCTTTGTCCAATACATTAAGAGTTTTGATTGACTTTTTTTTAATCATAAAGGACAATATGTTATGTCTTTGTCTTTTGTATGGTTGGGAAATCAGTGCAACATTTTGCTAAATATTGTTCAAATTATTTATATACGTGGCTATTTACATATACAGGTCGTCCTCAGTTAACAAGGTTAATTGGAGCCAGAATTTCCATCATTTAGCAATGTATCTGTAAAGCACAATCATGTGACTACATTGATTAGCAATGGCAATCCCAGCCTATTGCTAGTATTAAATGTGGTTTTCAGGTTGTTAAGTGAGAACCCCTCACAACTTCCTGCTGGTGTCCAACAACAAAAGTCAGTGGAGAAGCTAGGAGGAAGTTCCATGCCCCTAGCAGCTTGCAAGCAGGCAGGCTAATATGGGATGCAGAAAGGTGCACAATGGTCTAATGCGGCATGCTGCAAATGCAGCAAAGCTTCAAGTGACTGCTGTCAGGCAAGGGTGGGTGCAAGAGTCCAATGCAACACTATGTGAATGGAGTGAGGTTTCAGGTGCTGAAAGTATATGCACAATGAATGTGAATTTGAACAGTTTGTGTGGTGGAAAGTAGAGAAATGTCATTCAGTTAGACTCCCATTACTTGGAGGATTTATACTTTTTGAAAATAAGTAGTTAGTTACAGTAATTCTGAGTATCAGTTTTGAACTATTGTTTTAGCATGTTATAATAAAATTGATCTTTTAAGAAATACAAGTTTTTTTTATGAAGAGAATTATTTTCCCACTACATCACAAATAATTCAGTGTGTTTTAAAAATTTTGCTTGCTTGCTTACTTATTTAGTTATTATGCCTCCAATTCCTGCAATTTCTCTGCAGTGTACAGTATGACACTCCCTGTCTTAAGGGCTCAAGGAAAGAATGCAGTATGTTTATATGATGTAGGAATAGTGGAAATGATGGGAAGTTCTTCTTTGTGATCTTTGTGATTCATATACAGTACTTGGGTTCTGCTCTTGAGCATAGCCTGTTTAGAATTTCTAGATCTAGAGCTTATATCATTCTTGGCTGGAATCCTGCGATCCATACATATCACACATGACTAGGCATGGTTCATGCTGATCCCCCTTAGATCAACTTTGATTGCACAGAGACAAAGATGCTATCATTCATCTGTATTTTATTTTTGTGGTTTTTATTTTTATTTTGTTCTAACCCTATCTGAAGACTCAAGGACAATATTGTAAAAACCATAGATAGGTATAATTTTAATCTTTTCTATCTGGGAAGATTTTAACAGTAGATTTTTGAAAGCACTGATAAATATTTATTACATAGAGTCAGTTGTCATATAATTCTTGGTACAGGGATATAGGTCACTGACTTCCATAGTGCAGATACTATAATTTTACACATGATCATGTTTGGGTTTTTTTCTGCACATTCCTGGGATTCTGTGGAGATTCTCAGTCATCCAGATCATAGTTGTCCCAAAGGTGCTTTTTCAAAAGGCAACTGGACTGCTTTTTCCCTTAAGGAAGAAAAATGTGCACTCATTTGCACTCTTGTACAAGTGACCCTGAGGGCACAAATAAACCACCAAGTGGCCTCGAGCTCTCAGGGAGAGTGCTAATGACCAGATGACTGCAAAGAAATATGATCCTTCCAATACTGTTAGAACTAATCCTTCCATCATCTCCACCATCCTGCCAGAACCAATGAAGCTTCTTGGATGAGAAGCAAAATGTCTTCTTCCTCAAGGGAAAAAACAGTTCAGTTGCCTTTGAGATTCCTGGGATTCCTTTGCATCCTTAGGAAGACTCTGCTATTCAGAATGCTCCTTCAAGGTAGATCTTGCATTCAAGCATTCTAGCCCTCTCCAATCCTTAGGCTAAAGGTCACCTGCTTCTATACCACGGGTCGGCAACCTGTGGCTCCCAGCCTCCTCTGCCATTTGCAGAGAGAGAGAGAGAGAGGCACTTGCGCTTCCCTGCTTCCCCCTCTCTCTGTGCGTGTGTGTGTGTGTGTGTGTGTGTGTGTGTAAAAAAGAGAGTGGCCTCACGCTGTTCCAACGAGCTGACAAGCTTACTGGGCGGGGCTCCTCCCTTTGCTGTGTCTCTGCAGGAAGCAGGAAGCAGGAAGGGCAGGAGAGAGCTAGCTTGTTGTCAGCTTGTTGGAGAAGAGCCTGAAGCCAGCTTGCCAGGTGAGCAGAAGATCGGAGAGGGGGAGAGAGAGAGAGAGAGGAAAGAGAAAGAGAGAGAGGGGAGAGAGGAAAGAGGAAAGAGAGGGAGAGAAAGGGGGGAGAGGAAAGAGAAAGGGGGGAGAGGAAAGAGAGAGAAGGGAGAGGAAAGAGGGGGAGGGGGGGAGGAAAGAAAGGGAGGGAGAGGAAAGAGAAAGAAAGGGAGAGGAAAGAAAGGGAGAGGAAAGAGAAAGGGAGAGGAAAGAGAAGAAAGGGAGGGGAGAGGAATGAGAGAGAAAGAGGAAAGAGAAAGAGAGAGAGGTAGAGGAGAGAGAGAGAGAGAGAGAACTCATGCACAGCAGCCTCTATTTCTTTTTAATAAACTCTTCAATCAAGCTCCCCAGCCCTCGCGCGCGTGCACGCACACACACGTTTTGCTGCTCCCAATGTTTTCTTTTCTCTGGGAAACGAGTCCAAGTGGCTCTTTGAGTGTTTAAGGTTGCAGACCCCTGTTCTACACACTCAAGAGTTTAGATTTGCATCTGCAGAAGTTTTTATACTTCAGAACATTGTCACCGCAGATCAGTCCAATCAAGTTCTACAGTTACAGTAGAATGTTCATGCACCCAGCTCCCTTTTTTGAAAGATTCTACACCTTTTTGTCAGTTGACACAACCATCTCAGTTTGTTGAGGATTTAGTTTACCAGTTACTTTAAGTTTCTGTTCCTGATTCTCATTCCCAAGTTTCCTGGGCTACTCTGCCTACAATTTCCTATTGAAAATTCTCCTTCAGTGTATGGAAAATCTTTAGCCAGGTATCTGTCAGATTTTTGGAGATTGAATATCATTCTGTGATAGTAATACTGACATGTAGCCATATGCTTAATCAGCAAAGAGGTTTTTCACATGAATATTGAAATCTCCCAACAAAAGTTAAAAAGTCTATAATGCCAAAGCCAAAACCACTTTTATCAGCTCACCTAAGAAATAACTCAGGCCACAAGATTGAGGGAACCAAATCTCCGGTCTTCCTTATATTTTCAATCAGACTAGGAAGATTTATTTCAACTTTTTTTGCAAAAATCATATTTTACTCATACAGATAATAATGTGAAACCACAGCATACATTTCATAAGTTCAGGAATGGTGACAAACCCAGGCCAATTCTCAGTGGGAAAACTATATTTTGAGATACATTATAAAAATAAATATCTATTCTTCCTTCCATCTTTCCTTCCTTCCTTTATCAATATTTTTATTAAACCAGTTTCCTTTGCCGGATAATTCATTTACTGTATTTTTAAAAATTTCTTACACCCTACTTGCTCTCCTCTATCTTAATTTGTTTAATATCTACCCTAAAGTGTACTCCTACATCCTAATTTTACCACATTTCCCAAATTCTTGCTATTTTTCTGTTGTATTTTCATTCTATTCTATGGCAAGAACACTGAATTCCCAACTTGGCAAACTTCGCTGTTTATCCTAGAAATAAAATGACTGTGGCAAAAGAAAGCAAAGGTTGTGCCAATAATAATAGGCACCTTGTGTGCAATCACCTTCAGTCAATTGCAAGAGGTAGCTTTATTCGCAACAGTTTACATCCTGAGACAATACTTTTAACGCCATCAAACATCCCCATCTGCCTATCTCAAGTTCTTAGGAAGGTGGATAAAAATGCCACTCCATTCTGAACATCTGGCTGACTATGCAACAAATCATAATAATTTATTAAACTTGTATGCTGCCCAACTCTGGGCAGCTCACAACAAACAAATTGCAATAATATCAATAAAACCTAAGAAATAAACAATGGCAAGCACAATGAAGCAAGGGATCTCATTCTACCTTGCTGGAGGTCTGGGTGAAGAGCCAGATTTTTATGATTCTTCTAAATAACAGCAGAGTGGGAGCCATCCAGATCTTGGGGGGGGGAATAGTCATATTTTAATATGGCTTTCTGGAGACCAGGAGAGAAGAGGCATTCTGGTGTCGGGACACATGATCTTCCAGAGGAGAAGGGTTGAAGAGGCTTATTTCATAGGTCTCTTAAGGATGGCAATCCCTGAGACAGATAACCTGAAATGAGCACACCCTGCCAAAATGTATCAAACAGGCAGATAGATATATGAAGAGAAGCTATCGAGGCTCCGAATCATGAAAGGCTTTAAAGATGATAACCAGCTCTTTGACTTGCACCTAGAAGCCAATACATAAGCTAGTCAAACTCTCCAAGTAGAGGTGCCCATAATTACTTAAACCATCATATAAATTGATCACTTAAAGCTACAAAATGTAGCCCACTGTAAATGCCCTTGAAAAGCATTACAATATATTGCAGTAATCCAGATGAGAGATGATGGCTTCAGTGACTACCGGTATGAGTAAAGCCTACTGTTCCAGGAAGAGTCATAAGTGGCACACAAGGAGCTGTTTAAAGGCCTTCTTGGCCCCAACTGCTACTTGCTCACCAAGTAGGAGTTGTGACTACAGGAGGACTCGCAATTTTGAGCCAATTTTTGGGGTAGTGGGGTAGAGCCAATTTTTGGGGTAGTAGACAGAACTAAAGATTTTCTCTCTCCAGAATCAGATGGCTTACAAAATTTCTTAAATTTAATAATGTAAATACATTTTAGCTACAATAGTATAGTCCTGAGCCTGATTAGATTCCCTTCTCCAGTCTGATATTCAATTTGCACCTGTCTTTGCATCATAATCCCTCTGGTATGATATAGTGTTGGCTGGGCAGGGAAAAAATTAAGTTATTGCAGGTGAAGAAGAACAAGCTGGCTGTGGCCTAGTTTCAGGTCTCTGGTGATATAAGTCCATAAGCAGATAAATATGTGTTTTGTGCAAAACATTGAACTGGAATATAAAACAGTCATACAGATATCTATGGAGATTCTCAATCATCCAGGTCATGGTTGTCCCAAAGGTGCCTTTTCCAAAAGGCAACTGGATTTTCTTGTTTTTTTCTTTGAAAAAGGTTTTGCTTTTCATCCAAGAAGCTTTTCCCCTTTTTCAAAAGAAAAAAAACCCAAGAAAGTCCAGATGACTTCTACAAAAAAACACCTTTGGAGCAACAGTCATACAGGTTTGTATAGTTGTGGGCAAATTACGAGTACTTATCCTACCCCCGTGGTGGCGAACCTATGGCACGCGTGCCACTGGTGGCACGCAGAGCCCTCTCTGTGGGCACGCATGCCGTCGCCCCAGTCCTAGGCCTTCAGCTGGGTTTTATAAAACCTTTTCGTTTTAGGCCTCCGCTGTGTGCAAAAAAAAAAAAAAAAAAGGTTCAATCAGTCAATTTCATCTTCTCACGGGAAAAAAAAAAGATGTCGCAAAGTTGGAATTGATTGATTGAACTTTTTAGTCCCACCCAGTCTGCCCTTACCACCGCAGCCACGCCCACCCAATGCGCCACGCCCACCCGGCACACGATGATACATAAGTGGGTTTTGGGTTGCAGTTTGGGCACTCGGTCTCTAAAAGGTTCGCCATCACTGTCCTACCCTATATAAGTATTCCTTCATTATACTCAGTCTTTTGGCTTCTTTTTTTAAAAAGAAAAAATAGTCTTAACTGTCCAACTTGGCTCTGTTCCAAACATAAAAGGAAATGAATTATAGTAGTAACGGTGTAGAGCAGATGTTTTGGTTGGACTAGCCATTAACACTCTGACTCATAATAAATTCTCAGTTCCAGTAAGTTCCCAGTTCTTAGTTACAGTAGGTAGTAGGATGCAAGATAACAATGTGTTTATGCTTTCTGTTTTAAATGTGTTTGGGAATCAATACTTGCCAGGAATTCTTATTTATAAAAGACACTCTATTGTTCATTTGTTTAGCTAGTCAAAAATGTAAACAGTATTCTGAGGCCTTCATCTATAGAAAGAATAAAAACTGCTGCTCAATATAAATCATGCTAATAAATAAAATTGAAATTAGTGAATATTAATGCATAAGTTAAAGAGTTCTTTTAAATATATATATATCTATATACAGTATATTATTGTAAAAAAAGTGTAGCCCATTTTTTTCTGAATGCTTTGGAGACAGTTTACAAACATAATTTTAAAGCCAAAAAATTACCTTATTATGAATTATGTTATGATCCATATTCCCACAAAAAATAGAACCAAAAAAGGTTAACAAAAGTTCAAGTTCAATTATATTAAAATATTAACACTCATGGAATACAAACCAGTGAAAAATAAATAGTAGCATCCATCAGATTAAAAACTGGATCAGTGAAGCCAAATAGCAGCAAAAGCTGCTTTCAGTAAACATTCTGTATGCTAGCAGAAAAATAATAAAGAGAGAAATACCCTACCTTCTCTTTGTAAGTGGTGTTTTTTTAACTTGAGAGTAGCTACTTGGAGATTTTTTTTCTTTTTGGTTAGTGGTAAATAACAGGACTGCCCTCAAATCTTAAAACAAGGAAAAATTCATATGAGATAATCTCCAAATTTATTACAATTTGCACTCAAAAAGAATTTATACCCATGGATATTTTAACAAGATTTAGCAACAGTGTTTTTGATCTGCTAAAGTTTCAAAATATTTTTAAAAAGTATTCCCAGGTAGAGTGCATTACACTGAGGCCTCCTTTATGTACACAAAGTTTGTGTCAACCTGATCTAGTCTGATCCATGGATATAGGATTCACCTCTGAGTCTGGAAATGAGAGTAATCCTAATTGTAGTCTTTAAGACAAATTCAATCCCTCTAAAAAAGGCTGAATCTCTATATCTTAATTAGTCATTCAATAGGCAGGATCACTGTTTTGTTTTATCTATAGGCTAAGTTTGGCCTCCACCTAATCATGTGTTCACATTTTGGACTCTTGGCAACTTGTTTGTATTTATGACCAGTTGCCAAGTGCTCTGCAATCATACGGCTGCCATTTGCAATCTTTTCTGCCAGCTTCCCCCCAAAATCAGTGGGGAAGCTAGTAGGGAAAGTTGCAAGGGAAGGGGATATTAGATTTGAGATCCATTCCCCCAGCATGCCAAAGGATTTGCTCTCCCTTCTGTATAGGGAGGAGAAAGACTTCTGCACGTGAGAGAAATGGATCTCAAGTTTAGTAAACACCATCCTTCTCATGATTCTTCTCCCCAGTGGGATGCAGAGAAGGCCCTGGCCCTTTCTCTGCTTCACAATTCCCAAAAGGCCTAGGCCTTTCCCCAGTGCTCTGTTTAATGACCCATAAAATTACCTAACAACTGAAACTAGGTGTCATGGTTCCGACAGATAAAACCCTTCAAAAGAACTTCGAGGCATTTTTTTCCTTAAAGAATCTTTTATTCGGGAAACAAAGTATTGGCACTACATAGTTGAAACCAAAAACTAAATTCCCCTCCCCTGGATACAAAGTAACAAAGTACAATTCCCAACCCCAATAAACAGTCATAAATCACATTCCCCAATTAGCTTGAAGCACGGGCTTTCTCCCCAGCTCTCCAGCCCGCCAAAGGTTATCAGCTCTGGACCCAGTTTGTCCTTGGATTCCCATGGCAATTATTATTATGGCTAACTGAATTCTCATCCCAATCCCCCCTCCCAGCACCAACTGATTCTAAAAGCATAGAGAAAATGGCTGCATTTTCATCTGTTGTCAAAGCAAGAACATCCAATGTTAGCAGCGTTGACATCTGTCCCCCCTCACAAAAAGGATAAATCCTATAATGCAAACAAAATCATACGTTAGGGGTTGCCTCGGTTTGTTAGGGTGTTTCTTATAGAACTTATTAATGAGTCTGTCAGCTTTTACATCGCTAGATTTTACCCAGGTGGCTTCAGACAACGGATACCCTTTCCATTGCACTAAGTACTGTAGTTTTCCTTTAAAACGTTTAGAATCAAGAATACGCCTCACTTCATAGTGAGTCTCTCCTGCTACTACGAGGGGTCCAGGTGCCTTCTTAGGGAGAGGTCGTAAGGTGGAATCCCAAAAAGGTTTCAGCAGGCTACAATGGAACACGGGGTGGACTTTTCCTAAGAGCCTGGGAAGCTTTAATTCTACCGTGACCGGGTTAATGATCCTGACGATGGGAAGGGTCCTAAGTATTTCGGTCTTAATTTCTTACTAGGTAACTTAAGCTGTAAATATTTTGTGGACAAAAACCTTTTCCCCAACTTGGAATGACCTTTGAGGAGCTCTCTTTTTATCTGCTTGCTTTTTATATGTCTCAGAAGCCTTTTTCAAAGCAATTTTCATGGTTCTCCAGACTTCTTCCCACTCCCTCACCCACTAATCAAAAATTTGGGAAGTGGAGTGTCCCTGACGATATTCGGGTATTGGGCTGAACTCTTTTCCTGTGGCCACTTTAAAAGGTGTGAAACTGGTGCTTCTGTGAACAGAGTTATTGTAAGCCACGTTTGCAAAAGGGAGGAGGTCAGTTCAGTTCGTCTGCTGATAATCCACATAGCATCTGAGATACTGCTCCACCATTGAGTTCTCAGATTCAGCCGCACCATTGGTAGACGGGTAAAAAGCCGACAACAGTCCTTGAGACGAGCCAATTAGCTTAAGAAAACTCCTACAAAACATGGCTGTAAACTGCACCTTCCCGGTCTGAGATTATACGTTTCGGTGTTTCAGAAACATCTTGGCTAGTCGCTGGGCGGACGGGAGCCCTTTGCAGGCAATGAAGGGAGCCTGCTTTGAAAACAGATCTATTACAGTTCAGATAACTGTATTTCCCTTGCTTTCAGGTAGGTCTACTATAAAATCCATAGCAATTTCTTCCCATGGTTGGGAAGAGTCCACCACCGGTTATAATAGTCCAGGGGGTTTCCCTGGGGTTCTTTTCATGGTGGCACATACAGCACAACTCCTGACAGTTCTCTATGTCCCGTTTCAATCCCGGCCACCAAAATTGCCGGCGGATTAGGTGTAGTGTTTTTAAATATCCAAAGTGCCCAGCCTGTTTTACATCATGGCCATGCCGGAGCGCCTTAAGGCAGAGGGTTTCAAGCAAGTACAATTTCCCCCCTTTATAAACCAAACCATCCCTGCATGTTAGGGAGGTTTGATTGTCTTTGAATCATTGGTCAGTGAGAAGCTCCTGTTTTATTTTCATTGCCCCAGGGTCATCGGGCTCTCGAAGGTGAGACTCTGCGCGGCGTTAGTTGAGAAGCAGTTTGTGGAGTAGATATAATTGCTTCATTAACCTCTTCACGCTGGCTTTTGTATTGGGGCAGTCTGGATAAAGCATCAGCCAAAAAGTTTTTTTCCCACAGTATGTACTTTAGGGTGAAGTTAAATCGCCCATCGTACTTGTTTCGGGGACAATTTGCGGGGAGTTTTCAGTGCCTCTAGGTTTTTGTGATCAGTCCATACCTCGAAAGGCACCTTGCTCCCTTCTAGATAGTGTCGCCAGTTTAATAGAGCCCAACAAATCGCTAAGGCTTCCTTCTCCCACACAGCCCACCTCCTCTCGCAATCAGTTGATTTTTTCGAGGTGTAAGCGCAGGGTTGTAGGACCCCATCCTGGTTCTTTTGCAATAGCACAGCTCCAACGGCCACGTCGCTGGCATCGGCTTGAATCACAAAGGGTTTCCCTGGACAAGGATGTTTTAAGACCGACTCGATTGCAAATAGGCTTTTCAAATTCTCAAAAGCATGAGTTAGTGACTGTCCCGCCGATCATCATGATCGCTTGCGTATGGAGAACGGGAGGGTTGTTCCCCACTTCTCATCTCTAGCTCCTCGAATCTTTCCACCAACTTCTCCACTGATTGACTACGGACTGCGGACAGGTACTTCCACTCACCAGAGTCCTCAGCGGTAGTCGATTTCGCGGCTCTCCATTGGTCCGGGGAATGCGACTTGCGAGAAGCCCCTCTTTGCAGCTCGACCTCATCTGCCTTTGAAGCACTTGATTGTGGCAAAGCCGTCTCGAGGTGTCTGGAGTCTCCACTGGGTAGAGTCCAGTCCGACGACCAGATCAGTTGTCCTCGCGGCTTAGGTCTTGCCCCCATCTGGGAGACCAGAAAAGTTTCCTTCTCCGCCAGCGCGCTGGCCTGCACTCCCTCCTCTGAGGTGGCAGCCATGGCCGAGGTGCTGGTCTCAGGCGCCCTTTCCTTTTCCATGTTGAGATCTTCCCCGAATCTTTGTCGGTCTATCCCTCGGCTTTAGGAACAGCGACTGGAGCTCAGGACCCCAGGATGGATAGGTAAAAATTGTAGGTTTTGGGTTAATGTCATGGTTCTGATAGATGAAACTCTTCAAAAGAACTTCGAGGCATTGTTTTCCTTAAAGAATCTTTTATTCGGGAAACAAAGTATCGGTACTACATAGTTGAAACCAAAAACTAAATTCCTCTCCCTTGGATACAAAGTAACAAAGTACAATTCCCACCCCCAATAAACAGTCATAAATCACATCCCCCAATTAACTTGAAGCGCGGGCTTTCTCCCCAGCTCTCCAGCCCGCCAACCATTATCAGCTCTGAACCCAATTTGTCCTTGGATTCCCACGGCAGAGTTATTATTATTATGGCTAACTGAATTCTCATCCCAATCCCCCCTCCGAGCACCAATTGATTCTAAAAGCATAGAGAAAATGGCTGTATTTTCATCTGTTGTCAAAACAAGAACATCTGATGTTAGCAGCATTGACACTGGGAGAGCTGGAATTGTGGTTGCTGATGAAATGGCCACATGGGGTCTTGCTTAAAGTTTGCTGTATTCAACATTTAAAATTTTGGCCCAACTGTGTTTATAAGTAGAAGACTACTTGTATAGCTCAGTGGTAAAATATCTGAATTTCTTGCAGATTATTATATTTTGCATTTGTTGCAGATTGTTTCAGTTCCAGTTCTTTGCATCTTTAGGTAGGAGGGGAAATCTTCAATCTTAAACTATGGAACATTATTATTAATAAGCATGCACGGTATTTAAACTAGATAAGCCGAGCATAAGACAGTTTCCCGTGTTTCCACTATGAATTCTCTAATTTTCTTTTAAAACCATATAAGCATATAGGTTATCTGATGTCCCGAAATTATCTGTTTCTTAAAGTCATTTCTAGTTAGTAAAATCTCCCATCTCCTTTAACAATTTGTTTATGTAGACAAGAAAACATTTGTCCCAATTCTGTTCCTAATAATTTTACTGGTAGAGGGGGAAAAAAGAACCAAAAGTAAGCAAATTCAATGTGGATGAAACAGAACCGGTTCTTATCATTTCATGCCCTTTGTTCCCTGGATGCTGTATTTTAAATAGAAGACACTGGTTGTAGGTTGGAAACCTCTCTTTGTACATCTATGATTAACATAGCAATTGGTTGTAGCTGCAATGCTTAGCTTCTGATGACAAGAAAAAAAATGACAGGCTGGTTGCCCCTTAGAATCCCTGGCCTTTTTCTAAGTGGCCTCTGCCCCTCCTGAGGAACCACATTCTGAAAACCACTGATTTAATTAGCTTTGCTACAGATTTCATTTTTCATGAAAATTACTGTGTATAGAGGTATAAACATTTCATTTTGTTTTGGAACATAGGAGCTTTTAATCATAATCCACAAGTTAATTATAATTCTAAAGGAACTTCTGATGATACACAAGTCAAAAGTGTACAAGCAAAAGTTTTGTTTTCTCTGAAGCAGAAGAAAAGTGGCTATGGAGAATTACAAACTCATGATATGGCAAGGCCTGTTGGTGTATTGGAAGATGCCTGAGCTGGGACCAATCTTCTGATAGGATCCTAAGCAATGCAACATTGTTTAAAAGAGGAAAAATGATCAAAATATAAAATGCTTGCACAATAGAAAAGATGTATAACAGAGAAAAAAAATACAAAAAGGAGAGAAGAGGTCAATGGATCAGTGGATTTCATTTACATCTTGAATTTATGGTTAGTTTGTTCATGCATAATATTAAATCATAATATAGTTTGTTTACTTTTAAGTTAATACTAGGACAACCATTAGGTCTTCATGGAAACCAGACTTCTGTGGCTTGTTTAGGAGCTAGATCTTTACATAATGTGTCTGAGCTAGGATAATTTGAGCTTGGTTATTGGTATTTCAAGTGAGAACTCTGGCTTGATTTGTTTGATGATCCATTTCTTTGTTTTCTTGCTTGTTCATGGTATGCTCTGGAGTCCTCTCTAACACCAAAGTTCACAAGCATCAATATCAATATTACCCTGCTTTTTTCAAAATCCACCTTTTACTTCCATAGAGTATCACTGGGAATACCATTGCTTGCATTGTTCTGATCTTTGTTGGTATAGACACATCACGGGATCTGAATATCTTTTCCAAGGCTTTCATAGCTAAACTAGCAATATAATAATATAATACGGCCTATATTCTATTTTATAATTCTTATCAAATCATATTTTGTTCTTAAATTAAGGGAATGAATCAGAGTGATCACATTTAAACATGGGAAACTGTATAATCGAAAAACAAATAATTGATTCATCAAAGCAACAACTTAAATCTTAGAAAACTTTCCCACTCCTCCTGGTTGGAGACAGCAGAGAATGGAGCTGAGATGGTATTGCAACATACTTTGCAAGGTTTAATAGTTGTATTATGACCAGCAAAATGTTCTGCAAATCAATCCTCAGCTATGGAAGCTTATTGGTTATACTGGAATACTCACTCTTAGATCTGTCTACCTCACAAGAATATTGGTGTATGGAAAAATTAGAGAAGGAAGTGCTATTTACTCAGCCATGAAATGCAGCAAAAAATATAGAATATAAAACCTTATAAATAGGAAGAAAAAGTTGTGTTGGATATGTTCAGTGTCTTATTTCGGTAGAAAATAAAAACAAAGAAATAAATCTGAGCTATTATGATTTTTTCAAAAAATATTTCTAGGATGTTAATTACATTGGAAAGATATATGGTTCTATAATTGTACATAACTGCTTTTTTACTCTTATCATTTTTACAGTAAGTAATGGTGCTCAGAACTGAAAAACTGCCAGATTTTCAAGGGTCACTTAGGCCAGTATTGGGCACCAATTACTTCCTCCATGATATTGTCACAAACTGTCATGGTAAAATATTATAGGAATGCAGTTAATGCAGCACTGTAAAATCATTTCTTGTTGTCCAGTTAGCTAGGTGTTTTTTTAACAGCTGATTTGACTTTGGAGAACAGTATTTTCTACATAAGAATATCATGACATGCCTGCTAGCAATAATTTGACATCTGCCAAATTGATGGCAATGACATTTAATTTATGTCTACTGTACGCACCTAAAATATATAGAATAATTCTTGCTAGCAGTATACTTCTGTTAAGACTCTTGGTGTCAAGCAAGTTATTTCTAGCCAGTTTTAAAAGGACCAAAGTAGCAGATTGCCAACCTCTTCAACCAGGCCTTAGAATCTTTCACATGGTCAAGCTTAGGATTGCTATCAAAATCTATTTTGTTTTTTCTTTCTGTTTTATGTTTTTAGGATGCAAATGAAGACCCTGGAGAAGATGTTGCTCTACTTTCAGTCAGTTTTGAGGATACAGAAGCTACTCAGGTTTTTCCCAAATTGTATCTCTCTCCTCGAATTGAACAGTAAGTGCTATATCACATATATAGTAATCTTGGTTTCACAATATTTTATTATATTTCTCATTGTTTAATTGAAAAAAGTTAATATGATGATTTTTGTAAGTGACAATGCTAGTCAAGCCATGCAGTTTCCCTTGCCAGATCCATTTTAAATCTGAACCCTCAACGGTAAGCAGCCTGCATTTTCCTTAAATGATATTTGTTGAATGTTCCTCTTCGTTCCACTGAGTCAAAGAGATTTAGCTCCATGTTGGGCTTCTAGTGTTTATAGATTAATCTCTGGTTCCTTCATAATGGAAAAATACATATGTCACTGATCTATTCTATCCTTTTGTCTAGATGGTCACATAATCTAACCAGCCATCCTAATAACTAAGTAATAAGTAAATGAAGTAGCAGTGGGCTACTGCGTTGTAAGTATGCCACTCCTCAATATCTAGGAATTATGGAGATTACATACATGGTACATTCATTTCTCTATCCAGGCAATGTCTGCATTAGACTTTGGTATTGCTTTCTATATGCAGTAGAAATATAGTGTGTTCTGTTTTTGAAACATGACTTTCCCTTATAACTAGTGAGGTTTCTTGCTTGGAAAAGAAAGAAAATTTGCACAAGTCTTTGGTTATTGACTAATATCTTATGAACACAACCACTTATTGATCACTTCATTGATTTCCCCATAAAATCATGTAATTAAAAAATAATTCTGTGATGATATGCTATGTGATTTATATTTCCTGGAGGGAGCCCAGTGTGAGAATTGGGATTTGTCTCCGTTCATGCATAATGGTAATAGTAAACATAATAAACATACTTTATGTCAAGGTGAGATAGGCAGCAAATAAATAAATAAATAAATTAGGATTGATGAAAAAGATGCTAAATGCTTGGGGTTATTTCCTCATTTTTTCCTTTGAGTACTTGCATGGCCAGGTGACAATATCTGTGTGTGATACAAATGTATGTGCTGGGGTGGAATAGCTTCAGATATGCTTCAGCGAGTGCACTGCTGCAAGGATATTATGTCCTTTCTATGACAGGGTTGTTTGATCCCCTCTGTGGAAGAATGGCTCACTAAGATATAGGTTAGGCTTTGATGTCCAAAATAACTTTGTTCTTTAAAAGTAAGTCTAATGCAGAATTCAAACTGGAAACCATTCCAAGACTACAATTTAAGACATGGATTTGTACTATATCCAATATGTAGGGGTTTTTAATGTGTAAAGTTAGTATTTAATTTTACAAGATATTTAGAACAGATTTTTAGTAATGTGCATTGAATTCATCATGCTCTACAGTTTTATCAAGTGATGTATACTGTGTTGACCAGAATTCTCAATATTCATTCTGAATTTAAAGTTTCACTGTGAGTTTTAGTCTGCTAAAACAATATAACACATTCAGTTATTTATTAGTAATTAATGTTTTGTTGGAAAATTATATACTCCCTGACATTTCTAAACCCTAATTTATCATTTTGTTTTATTTTTTCTTCTTTTTTATTTTTAAGTTGCTTAATAGATCTTCTTGAACATTTAATGGAAATAAATAATAACTTGCTAATTTAAATGTTAAATAGCATTCTCTTTTAAATTGTTTTATTGGAATAAAAATATGCTTTTTCAGATTTTGTAGTATGAGAACATTTGCTGAATTGAAGTTAGGAAACTGCAATTTAGCAAGCCTATTAATCTTTGTTATAAGACTACAAGAGTTCTTATTTTGTGCTAATAGGGTATTTGTCCAAGTATGTCACAGTATTTATTTTACTTATGGTACAATTTAAAGACAGTTAATAAATTTAGTCTGCTCTTAAAATGGTAGTGCTAGGAGGAAAAAGTAACCGCCTTCGTTTGATTTTCTTTTTTCCATTTTTGGAACTCATCTTTGTTCGCTTTCCAATCTCCCCTTTTCTGCCTCACTGTTGAACGCCCTGCTTCAGAATTCCAGGCTTACATGTACTTTATCTTAGAGATAAACATTAATGGAAAGGACTTCCCCAAAAAGAGTTACAATTTGTGAACCAGGAAGAAACACTTGCAGGTCTCTGAACTTTCTTGTACAGTATCCTTAAATGGGTAAAAAATTAAGGTGAGGATTTGCTTGCTCAATTATCTCATCTAAAAATGCAGAATAATGGAAAATGATAGAGCTTGCCTCAGGAATTTGATAATAAACAAGTCTAAGTAACTTTCTTTAAATTAGATATTTAATGTGTATATAATCAGCTTCACCCTCTCCTCACCCAGAAGAAATCACACAATGGGTGATTCGGGCTTAAATCCATCCTTAGCCATGGAAATTCATTGGTGGCTTCAAATTCTCTCAGTTCAGCCCATCTCACAGGGCAATTATGGGGATAAGAGGAGGGGAGACATCTGTTAATTCTACTCTGAGCTTCTAGAAAAAAGATAGAATGTAAATCAGAGGACATTATTGTGTCACTCACTTTTGGGACAAATCTTCACTTGTTACTTGTTTTTGGGACAAATCTTCACTTGTTTTTCTTACTGCAGCATGGATAACTAAAGACACAAAATAAGACACAGCTATGTTCTAGAAGCTGCTGGAGATAAGAGGAAGTAAAACTTGTAATTAGTAACAAGTGAATTTAACTAAAAGGCAATAGATCAGTATTACAAGAGATATTCTTAATGCCAAGGTACCAGCTCAGTTCTTGAAGTGCTGGTAGTAACTTATAAATGTTTGAGCCTTGAACCACACTATGTTCAGGAACACTGTACCCAGACACTTTTACCCAAACATTACAATAAATCTTGGAGGATCAGCTTCCAGAGCTTCCCCGTGAAGTGGTTTGGCAGGATT